>WEKX01016708.1:30289-171506 GCA_013390025.1 Pitta sordida | reverse complement strand
CGGCGCTGCGGGCTGGGCGGGGGAGAGCCGCGGGCAGCGGCCGTCGGGGGGAGCCGAGGTCGACGCGGCACCGGAGCCCAGCGAGCCCCCGGAGCTGCCGGTCCCCTTCCAGCCCCAGGGAGGGTTAGGGGGTGTCGCGGTGCCCAGCAAGCCCGGGGAGGATTTGGGGGCTGTCCCAGTCCCTTCCCAGCAAGGTGGGAGTTGGAGGGATGCTGCGGTGTGTCCTCCCCCAGCCTTGGGGAGAGGATGGGGCTGTCACGGTGTCCTTCCATCCCAGGGAGGATTTGAGGGAATGCCTCAATGCCCCTCCAGCCCGGGAAGGACTTGAGGCAGTCTCAGCCCGGGGAGGACCATGGGGCTGCCCTGTTCCTCTTCCAGCCCTGGTCCCCATTTCTGCATCATTCCCTGCGTTAAATAAGACCCATCCTGGGCACACAAAATCACAGGATGGTTTGGGTTAGAAAAGATCTCGAAGACCATCTCATTCCCACCCCCTGCCACGGACAGGGACACTTTCCACTAGACCAGGTTGCCTTGGACACTCCCGGGGATGGGGGTCTCTCAGGTCTTGATTTGCTCGAGCTGCTCCCAATCAGGCTTTGCAGAGCTCCCAGAAATTGGGCAAACCCTATATTTAAAGTGACAGTATCTGACAGCAGGCAGGGAAACCAGGGAAGCTGGAGGAAGGGACAAGGGGAGAAGAAGAGACTTGGGGCTATGTCAGATCGCTGACATCTGGAAGTGTCCGAGGCCAGGCTGAATGGAGCTGCTAATGGATTCCTTGGCATCCAGAGAGCCAGGTGGAACTGGACACGCTGCTGAGTTAGTTGGTGCATATTTTAAGATGGTACCCAAGATTTTGCATCTAAACACTACAGACTTGTAATGCAGCTGCGGGTGGGCAGGTGCTCCAGGCTGGTCCTGCTGGATGGAGCCAGATTGCAGAGCTGGTTCCCGGTGAGGGGTGGAAGGAGAGGAGGGGACAAGCGAAGGCAGTGAATGGGCACCCCCAGGGTGACCTGGAGTCACCAGAAATGGAACCCTGCAGTGCTGGACTGTGGTGGCCAGCACCAGGGTGCAGATTAGTGGGCATGAGGGAGCAGATGCCTTGGTTTTGCCGTGTGTCCAGGGCCTACAGAGAAAACGCTCTGCCAGCCCAGCAGAGGGGAAAAAACCATTACTCACGGAAAAAACACAAGATCCCGGAGGGGAGAGCTGTCTCCTGCAGGGAGTCAGGGCTCAGGTACAAAGGCAGTGGGTCAGCAGAGCCTGTGCTGTGTTTAACTGCTCCGTTAGAGCACCTTTCCCCCAGCTGCCTGCAGAGCCCCGTGCGTGCTGGTAATGCTCTATAAATACATTAGCAATAAATAATGAATAGCCTGGCTGGGCATTAAAGTGTAAACAGGAGGTGAAGGGCTCTCTCCCATTACCGGTCCCCCGAGAGCCACTCAACATCCCTCTCTCCAGCTCCGGCTCGATGTGACTCCGACTGCAGAGCCCTTAGTCACAGCACTGACAATATCATAGATCAGTGGCTCCGTACCTGGGGAAAACAAGCCAGAAATAGTCCAGAGGGCACAGTCTCCCTCCCGATGCCCCGCTGGATTTGCTGACATCAGCGTTTTTGCCTGTGATGCTCCTCTGCCTGCACAGGCTGACCCTCCCAAGGAATCACAGTCCTCTCCACCCCCAGAAAGTCCAGCGTGCCCCGGATTTGGGAGGGTTTATCCCCCTTGGATGTAGCTGAAGTGGCGAGCTGTGCCAGCTGGATATGGTCCCCAAAAGTCACTGCCCCGTGACTCCAGGTGGCCCCATTCCCAACATGCTGGGGGACGAATTGTTCCCATCACCGTGGGGATCGTGCCTACAGATGGTCCCAAGGGGTGGCACGGACACGCACCTGAGGTGCAGAGAGAAAAGGAGATTAAATGGCTTTGTGGATGTGATGACATGGGATCCTTTGGGGAGAGGACACCCGTGCTGGTGAGGCTGCAGGAGGCTGGTCAGAGGCACTCTGCACAGCAGGAGGGTCTCGTGCTGCTTCAAAAGGGTCCTCACATCCACAAATGAAAGCAAATCCTCTTGCTGCCAGCTATAAATGATCCATCCCAGGGTCCACTGTCCTCCCGGGCAAGAAAAAGAGGCTTGGAAAACAGGGCTGCTGGATTGGAGCCCTTCTCCTCCCGCAGCCCTGCTCTGCCAAAACTGGGCATTAATACATCAACCAGCTGCAAACAGCTCAGGAGGGACTCTGCTTCAGGAGAGAGGAGAGGGATGAGCTCTTCATCTGCCCAGCTTTCCTGGGGGCCTCAGGCTGAGATGGGATTTGGGAGCTGTGACAGCCTGGCACTGGGCTGGCAGGGTCAGGTGCCAACAAATCCAGAGTGTCACGGCCTGGTCGGGCTCTTTGCTCTGGAAGTGAGCAGGCTGTGTGTCCCAAGGGAGAAATCCTTCCCTTTCAGGGCAGTGAGGCCCTGGCACAGGCCGCCCAGAGAAGCTGTGGCTGCCCCTGGATCCCTGGAAGTGTCCAAGGCCAGGTTGGACAGGGCTCGGAGCAACCTGGGATAGTGGCAGGTGTCCCTGCCCGTGGCAGAGTGTTGGAATGAGGTGATCTTTAAGGTCCTTTCCAAGCCAAACCATTCTGGGATTGCTGAGGCAATCCTTGCAGAAGGTGGCCAGGGGTGACCCTCACCACTAACAGCCCTGCCCTGGACAGGGACCAGGAGAACCCCATGGAAGACCTCTGCAAAGAAGAGCACGAGACCCAAGTGTCCCATAGTCCCCAGAAACCCTGGGTTAAAACTCAGCCCTTGTTCCTCATCTCCCACGGACAACAGGGTGTTTGGGACTACCTGGGATTTGAACCTGGGCTCAGCAGGTGAGGTTTATGGTGAATCCTTCGTGAATTCCTGAGAAACAACACCCCAACACGTTGATTTCTGAGCGAGCAGTTGCAATGTTTAAAACTCCTGCCTCCTGCCTGCAGAAGGGATGATGGGGGGAAGGCAGAGGCCAGGGACCAGCAGGGCTATAAATAACCTGCTGTGGGGACCTTCCACCTTCCCTTCTGTGGCACAGCCGTAAATAGTTTGCTTGGGAAGCACCGGTGCATTAGTGAGGGCTCTAAAGCACCAAGGGCTTTGGCTCCACGCCGCCGGCTGAAACCGCAGCAAAACCCCAGGGAGGGGAATGAATCCCATTTTCCTTCACCAACCACAGCGACCTGCTGGCTTAAAATGCATTTCAGGAGCTTCACAAAGCTTCACACAGCCCAGCAAGGGCAGACCTGCCCCTGAGCTTCACCCAGGGGGTGAGTTGTTCAAATGAAGGTGTCCAGGAGGAGCTGCCCGTGATACTAAGCCAGGCGCTGTTCAGCACTGCAAGGGAGGGAGCTGCCGGTGATGCCGCTGTCCTTGGTGGAACTGTGAGGAAGAGATGGGGTGCAGAGGTGAAACAGGGTGGCTTTGGGGGTGCAAGGCCAGTTTGAACAGTTTGGAGCAACCTGGTCTAGTGGAAGGTGTCGCTGCCCATGTCAGAGGGTGGAGCTGGGTGAGTTTAATGTCCCCTCCAACCCAAACCAAGTCATTTCAGCAGAGCTTTGTGGGTGGGTGTGGGATGGACGAGAGGAATCTGCCCATCCCTCTTTGCCCAGGGTTGTCCCATCCATCTAAGAGTCTTTCTCCAGATGCCATCAGAGTGTAGGGTCGTGGCCAAAGCAACAATCCCTGTTGAGGAAACATCTCCCTCCTCTCTGGTGCTGCTGCTTGAGCCTCTCTCCAGAGCATCCCACTCATACCTTGCCACACTCACCGCTGTTCCCAAGGCTGGAAGGAGTCCCTCATCCACGGAATCCCCAGGAGGCAGCACTCGGGGGGTTGTGTCCCACTGGCACAAGGGATGGTCCAGCCGTGGGGGTTCCTGTTTACTGGTCTGGAGCCTGCAAAAGATTAGGAAAAAACAGATGGCTCCTAATTGGCAGTGCCAGCTTACTTCCTGCTCTCCAGATAAACCATTAAATTAAGGCTTAAATCAAACTTCATACAAGTTAGGAGGCTGCCTGTAATTATTTCAGGATCTAGACAGATTTAAGGGCCTGGGTTAAGGCTCTGTTTACTGTAAAGGATGAAAAATGCCTGCTCTTTCCTGCAAGGCTGAGCAGCAAAGGCTTGAAGTGCTGGAGATGGGACTTAAAATCCCCAGGCTGTGATGATGGAGGTTCTGGGGGAAAAGCAAGAGCAGAGCTGTGATGGGGCTGCTGAGGGACACGCAGCTCAGTGTGGGACACAGTGACACCAGCAGGAGACGGGAGATCGACGGGGAGTGAGAACTCGGTGGCAGCCAGGGAATGGTTCAGAGCCATGGGATGTTTTTAAGGCAGCTGACTCCAATCAAACACAGCCCAATTAAGAGAAACAATATTTAATAAGCTGACCAAGAAGGGAGCGATGCCTCTGGAGCTCCAGTGAGCGTTTCCCACGGGAGAAGTGTGGATTTGTGGCTGCTGCAAGGTGTCCCATTTTTATCCCCAGCCTGTTTCCAACCCTGATCCACAGATGCTCCGCTGCAGGGGAGGAGCTGCTGTATTTCTGTGCCTCGCCCAGGAGAGGTGGCAATACCCCACTGAATCCCTGAATAATTTCCTAGCAACCCAGGGAAGTATTGATTGTGCCAGCCAGCACACCCATGCTTCATCCGGGGGTGAAAAATTCCCTCCTGCCGCGCAGTAAATTCAGCAAAGCATTCCCAATTAATGTGCAGTTCCTGGCCATGCCTTTTGGATGGGCTGCCAGGGCTGATGGATGAGGGGAATTTTGCTAACTGCTTTAAGGAGCGAATTAAGGAGCAAGTTAAAATATCTGTGCTCTGGGCGCTGACAAACAGCCTCAGTGAGTGAGCTGTAAGATCCCATCAGTCTGGACAGGCCTTTCAGCTGCCTCTGCAGGAGCTCCGTCGTCTCCCATCCCTCATGAGGCCTGGAGCAGCCTGGTGTGGTGGGAGGTGTCCCTGCTCCAAGGGGGGCTCAGCTCAGCGTGTTTATAGAGGCCAAAGGCTTTGCTGCTGTTCTCACTTCAGTTTGAGGATGGCCACCTCCAGCTGGATGGCAAATCCGAGAGGGGAAGTTGTGTAACCCTGGCACAGTGAGATGCCTCTGCAGGGAAGGCAGGCAAAGGTTGCTTAAAGATTAAAGGAATGTGGAAAATCCCAATAGCTTTGCAGGGCAGGCACAGAAAGGGCTCTGAGAGCCCATTGAAAATCAAGTGCTATTAAGGTATGAATAAGCAACTGGGAGGGGGGGGGAGAAAGAGGCCTCCATACAAGGGATGAGGAGGAAGGGAGCGATTCTCTGTGGGGATGAAAGTGCTGCATCAGTCTGGTGGCTCCAGCAGCAGGCAGAGGGATTGATCTGTGTATGTGATGGGAATCATTCCCCGTCCCAAAGGATGAGCTGTGGGGGTGGCTGGGTGCAAAACACCTCCCTGGGCAGGAGGGTGGGAACAGACCCCTGTGCAGAGAGAGAGGAGCCTCCAGCACAGGGTGGGAGGTGTTTGTGTTGGCCCTTTGTAACTGCCTGGGTTTAGCTTGGAAAGGAACTTAAAAATCATCCAGTGCCACCACCTGCCATGGGCAGGGACACCTTGCACTGCCCCAGGCTGCTCCAATTCCTGTCCAGGCTTGGACACTCCCAGGGATGGGGCAGCCACAGCTTCTCTGGGCACCCTGTGCCAGGGCCTCACCACCCTCGTGGGCAAGGATTTCTTCCCCATATTGAGGCCTCTCCTCTTTGGATACAGCCCAGGATGTGCTTGGCAATGACTGTCTTATATCAACCAGAAGCTCTTTTGGGTCTGTTTCATCCCAAGTCCTCATTCACTGTGTTCCAGCAGCAGCAGCAAGTGAAGGAGGAGCGTGAGCAGGGCACAGCTGTGTTCAAGTGGTGCCTAAGCATCACCTTCACAGCGAGGTTCCTGTAAAATCCACAGCACTGTGATTTTCGTGGCACCCAATTCAACTCGGTTGCGGTCCGTCTCTTCCAATCTTTTCCAGAACGATCCCAGTTCTTCCCACACCTGCTCTGCCCTGGCTGTTTTCCCAGTGGCTGCTGCTCTGTGAGAGGAGTCTGTCCCACCCTGAGAAGAGATGTTTGTGTACTGAGGGACAGGTGTCAGGGGAGGGAGGGCAGCCAAAAGCACCAGCGGGTGATGGATAGATGTGATGGAGGGGCACATGGAGGTCCCTCCTCCCCAGGATCCTGAGATGTGCAAGGGGCTGATAATGAGGGGCAAGAAGAAGTAGATAAATGGATTGAAAGAATTTACAGCTCCTGCACAAGAACGGAGGGAAAACCCCTTTGGAGGTGGGAGACGAAAACTGCGCTTGGCTTTGCGGTGTGGGAAGGTGACCCGGCCTCCAGGCACTGCAGAGTTAAACAGTCTCCCTTGCTTGCTGCCTTCTGACGTGGAGATAGGATCTGTCTGGGGGAAAGCTGTACTTTTACAGCTTTAACACACAACCTGTGACATTCTGGAGCTGCAGCACTCCCCTGGCACAGCGCTGGGTAAATGCCACCGCTGGCAAAGTCTGGTGACCTCTCTGTGAGCTGAGGGGCACTTGTGCAGCCCTCACCCAGAGGAGGAGTTGAAGAGCCTCATCCACACAGCAAAAGGACCAAATTCCAACTAATACATGTTGAACAGCAAATGTCCTGTGTCCCCTGTCCCGACATTCCGGTGAATGAATCCCTGAGGAATGAGGACGGCAAACAGCAGGAGAGGAGCGTGGCTGTGATCCTGGGCAGTACAGCCAGGGGGAAAAAATGCTTTAATATTAAAAAAAAAAAAAAAAAAGAATAGAATTGATAAATGGCTGGTGTGCACAAAGGTAAACACGGAGTGTGCCCCAGGTGCCTGGGAAGTTATTTGTAAGCAGCCATGGCTTGTTAGATGAATTTCCCTGCACTTTGTGTCAGGAGCTGGCTGCGACTTTGTCATTTTTGCTGGGGACATGGGATTATTGCCAAATTATTCCTGGCTCCATTGATGGCTCCCGAGCTGTCAGGGCTTTCCTCGCAAAGCGTGGAGCTGTTTCCAGTGACCCCCGGCTCCTCCCTGGCTAATTGGCTGGAGGTGGACGGGGCAGGAACAGACCCAGAGCAGAGGGAATTGTTGAGTACGGACCCCAATGAGGTTTTTCAGCGCAGGTTTGTTCCTGCGACAGGGATGTTTCAGGGATGCGGCGGAGGAGGCAAAGATTTAACTATTTGATGGCAGAAAAGATGGAAAGAGGGAGAAAACCCATCTTTGGGTTGTCTTTATACCTTGAGGAGTTTAGGCAGTGGAAATAAGAGTGTGCAGGTGGGAATTCCCACCTGGGGACATCCTGTGGCACTGTGGCTCAGGATGTAGCTGAGCAGATCCAATCAGAGTCTGTCGGAGCTGCCCTGGCTCACCAAGGCACGGCTTGTGCCTCGTGGTCCTGGGTTTTTTGTCCCCTCTGCTCTGCCCCCCCTGGAGCCCACAGCGACATCAATCACACCCTGAGCAGCTGCTGGAGGGCTGGTTTGACACCTCCCCAGACAGCCCTGGCTCTGCAGAGGCTTCATTAAACACCAGCACGTTGGGTCCTGAGAGGATTGAATGAGGGTTAACACGTCCTAATGAGAGACTTAACCGGTGGGTAATAGAAATACCGGCTGAACACTGAGGGGATGGGACACAGGGGACTCATTGGGAAACTCCCCTGCCCAGTGATATTCCCTCTTGCTGGCAGGTTCCCTGATGGAAAGTGCCCCTGGAATGGGGATGATGTGCTGTGCTGTGCCTCAGGAACTGCACTGTGCTGAGCACACGGGATCCCAGAATGGTTTGTGTTGGAAGGGACCTCGAACCCCACCTCATTTCACTCCCTGCCATGGGCAGGGACACCTGCCACTCTCCCAGGCTGCTCCAACCTGGCCTCGGACACTTCCAGGGATGGGGCAGCCACAGCTGCTCTGGGCAGCCTGTGCCAGGGCCTGCCCACCCTCCCAAGGAAGGATTCCTTCCATGGGACATGCCGGAAAAATCAAGGGGCATGCTGGGATTACAGGGCACAGCGATGGATGGCCACAGAAAGAGGACTGTCACCTCACAAGGCAATTAACACTTGATAGACTTTGATATTACTTTGCTCATATAGTTAATCTAAAGTCACCAAAGCTTAGCAAGGCAGATGGGATCCCAGGGAATTAAGCTCAGGTTTTGGGTGAGATCAGCCCTTCCTTCTGCCTTGCAGAGAGGGGCTGTTGGTCTTGGTTTAAAAGTGGCATTAAAAAAGCAGTGAAATAAGCCTTAAAATGCTAATTTCTAATTTTTCTTATGTCTCTATATCCGTGGGCTGATAAATATCCCCATTTCCCTGGGTAAAAGCCGGTGCTTTAGAACTGTGATGGGAAGTGGGTCTGCTCTGAAGTGGAATACAGATCTCAATAAATTCCAGTCAGCTGCCCAGGAACAGACACGGGGGAGTGGGGAATTGAGAGATAAAGCATCAGCTGTTCAAAGGAACACCGAGCAGCTCCTCAGGGCTGGATAAATCAGGCAGCCCTTTATATTCACATGTAACCAAGGAAGGGAATTGATGGGGACTGGGGGTTGCACTCCCACGTCGGATTAAACCTGGATTCATGGCCTGGGAGATTACATTTAAAGGTACCTGCGGTGGGAAGTGCCTGGTTCCTCCCCACCAGCCAGGCAGTCAGTCAAGGAAATAAAACCTCCGAGAGGCAAAGGTGCATTTCGCGGGGACAGGCAGATCGCACACGCTGGGATGAGAAGAGCTGAAATCACAGAGTGATTCGGTTGGAAAAGCCCATCGCGTCCCCCAGCGCTGCCAAGGCCACCAGTAACCCCTGTCCCCAGGTGCCACATCCACAGGGCTCTTAAATCCCTCCCAGGGTGGGGACCAGGGCTGGACAGCAATTCTGGGGAAGGAATTTCCCCTAATACCCCACCTAAACCTGCAGCCTGACCTCAGTGTGCTGTGGGTGGCAAGCACAACTCACGAAAAGGGGCTGCTGGGACAGGAGTTCTCCCTTCCCTCCAGGCCAGCCCAAATAATAAATCCACAGCCAATTAAGTCTCCTACTCATCCACAAACCATCGGAGAGCTCATGGCCCCAGCTGAGATGAAGCTCCCCCATTCCCCTCACTGCAAAGGGACAAACTGGTGCCCCTGAGGTAGAGCCATTTTCCTGGTTTTATGGGGATTTTATTCCAGGCATTTACCTGTTCTAATTGTCCCACCTCCTGTTTCCAGCCCGTGACTGTCCTAGTTTGTCTTTGCTCGGCTGCCAGCAAACACTCTGGATTATTCACACATATTTGGCTTGCAGGCATCGATCATTTTGTCCCTTGTAATCATTATTCTTGCAAAGACCAGAGGCTTTTAGCCTGGTTTGTTTAGTTTTTAAATGTCAGAAGCAGGGGAGTTTGCAAACACAGGGGAGGAAAGGCTGGTACAAATGGCCCGTCCCGATGTTAAAACCACGAGCAAGAGGAAATTCAGAGACTTGCAGGTTCAGAGGAAGGGCGGTGGGTGAGGAGAGGACAGGAGAGAAGGAAAATGGTGGCAATATCTCATGGAGACATGGAGAAACTTCCCTGCAATGCAGTGCTGGGCCTGCCCTGGCACTTCAAGAAGGATCTTTATGTTCTTCTGCACCTAACAAGGGTGAAGTTCCCCGGAAGTTTGCACTCCAGGGACACCAGTGCTCTGCCCCTGGGCAATGGAGAGGTGCCACAAAGTGCCACAAGTGCTCCAAAGGCACCCAGGGACTGAGCTAGGACATGCACAGGCTGATGGCAAAGGCAGGTGGCCAGCACTGTGTGTGGGGAGAGTCCTGCAGAAACGGAGAAACGCTACATGGAAAAGGGGCTGGGAGGTGCTTTTGGGACTCCCAGAGCTGGAATGTGACATCTCTTTGTCTGGATGCTGCTCCAAACACCTCTGCACATGCACAGCCTTGGCAGGTGAACCTGTTTGCACAGGCAGGACCCAAAGGGATGGATCTGGGCTCAGAAAATTCAAATTAAGGTTGTAGACTGTTCCTTTCTCTCTCTCTCTCTTTTTTTTTTTTTTTAAGCTTTTCTCTCCCAATCTTTAATCAAATGTTTCTTCAGCTTTTTATGTAGTTCCTATCAAAAACCCCATCTGTAGAACAAAATTACCCTCGTTTCCAGTTTAATATTTTTTTTTTTCCCTGCGAGCGGCAAAATGTTCTTGTCTGAAAAATGTTTAATGAATTTCCCTCTGTCTCCTGCTTTTATTAGCCCTGCTTTCCTATTCCTGGCGACATGCTCTGCCATCCCCTTGTTCCAGAGCCCTCTAAATTATTCAACCCATTTATTTCTGACTTTGGGTATTGTGAGATGGGAATGGGGAAGTTTTCTTCCTCCAGGGGGGGAATCAGAAGGCTCCAGGGAGACCTTAGAAGGGCTGGGGGGGTGGGGGGGGGAATACTTGGGAAGGGAAAGCAACCCACAAAACTGTATTTTCACATCCTGTCCTTTTCTGACACTCGTTTGCCAGAAAAGAAATGTTCCCCCAGGCGTGAGGCAAATGGGTCCTATTTATGCACCCATCACCCTTCAAGCTGCCTGAAGGCTCTGAGCTATTGGGGAAAAGGAATTATTATTTTGGAAAGCAGGGCTTTGGGGGAGCAGATCATTATCAGAATTTAAGAGCTGGATGGAGACTTACCCATTGCTAAAATTCTGGTATTAAATGGGCTTCTGTTTGCTGAGATTTGTGTTTTCTACTTGCCAAAAAGAAAAAGAAGAAGAAGAAAAGACCTTGATTTCACAGAGGATATCAGGACAAAGTAGAAACTTGCCAATGGGATTTTTGGCTGGGTGTTCCTTTTGATTTCCCAACCCTTCCCTGAACACACATTACTGCAAGCAAGTGACTGGCTGAGACAAACTGGGAGAGCAGAGACCACCGCTCCCTCCTTTGCCCTTAAACAAAGAACTCTATTAATAACTGAAGGTGCTCCATGGTTTCAGCCCCTTTGTTCCTATCCCTGCTCTTCCAGCATGGAAAGCCTGGCTCAGCTGGGCCTGGAAGGTGGTGGAAGTTGATGAATTTCTGCAGAATATCCTTGGGGTTTATCTTCCATTTCTTCCTCGCCTCATAAGGTTCAGTGCAGCCACGTCCTTGCGCTTTCCTAAATCCCTCCTTGGATGACTGGTGAGTTGGATTCCCAGGGATGTGTGGCCCAGCTGCTGCCTCCCTGCCCCTGGGACATCACCTGCCCGGTAAAGCAGCATCGTTTCTCCATCCAGCACTTGCACGGGGATGGGATGGAACCCCCAGGGCAGCTCCTCGGCACTGCAGCAGCAGAAATAGCTGGAATGCAGAGCCGGCCCTCGGAGGGCAGCTCCACTCCAGCCTGCAGAAGGGATGCTGGAGGTTCCACATGGATCCGTGGCCAGACCAACTGGAGACACGTGCACCGGCTCCTGTCAGGGCTACAAAACTCCTCCTCAAGCACTCGGGTGGGTGATTTCTGAACCTGAGCAGCTGCTGGTGTTTGTGTGATGCAGCACTTGAGACAATAAATCCTCCGGGAACAGGGTTGTGCTGCAGGATGCACCAGCGAACGAGTGCCCAGGCTGGGTGTGGAAGCAGCAGAGCTTGAATTATCTGGGGTTTTTCCTCTGATTTGCAGAATTCAGCCTCGTGTTACCCTGGATGAGAGAGAAGCTATTGCAATCCTAATTAAATGTCACATGCATTTAACAGAGTGTAAGTCTCTGTTCCACACCCCCTCTCCCATCTGGCTCCTGCACAGCTGAGCTCCGGCTCTTCCCAGCCCCGGGGAATGATCTCAGGGCAGCTCCTGTTTGTCACAGCCATGACTGATGCCTGCAGTCAGCTCCTGATGGAACGGGGGAGCTCAGGCACTACAATGGGGATGTATATTTGGAAGATGAAGTGGTGCCTCGTGAGCCAGCCAGTATCAAACATCACCGCTGGGGAGTGTAAATAACAAGTGTGGCATCAGGGTGGGTGAGTCACTGAGCTGGGCAGTCCCTTCCCAGCCAGTAAAGTCTGTGCCCCCTCTTTGGAGAGGAGGGTTGGGTGGCTCTGAACTGCCTCCCCTCCTGCAAGATCCGAGGGGCTTTTGTATTTGTCTCCACAAAATCCCCGAATGGTTCTGGTTGGAAGGGGTCACAGTGGCTGCTCTGGTCTCCCCTCCCCACTCCAGCAGGGCCATCCCAGAGCACACGGCCAGGAATTGCGTTCAGACAGCCCTGGGATGTCCCCGGGGAGGGAACCCCACACCCTCTCTGGGCAGCCTGTGCAGTGCTCGGTCACTCCACAGGGAAGAGGTTCTTCCTCGTGTCCTGGGCATCAGTTTGTTCCCGCTGCCTCTTCCAGCAGCTCCCTGGCCTTGCCAGCTCAGAGCCACCAGCACAGGCTCAGCCCTGACATCCTCCTGGCACGCCTGGTGCCCGCCAATCCTGGAGAGCTTGCTGGCACTTCCGTGCCACCTCCTGTGCCCTCGTTGCTGCCAACAGCCCCGTTCCAAACGTCGGGATCAGGGCTGCGATTCAGCCCAGCAGGGGCTGGTTTGTGACAGGGAATCACTGGGCTGCTGCTCGCAGCTAGTGACAGGCTCACCCATCAGGAATAATTCCAGCGTGTGCCTCCCCAGTTTGTGTCTCCATTCCAGCTGGGATCTCCCTGCCTGAGCTGGCAGCAGCTCCCACAGCCTGGGGACAGGTGTGCTCCTCCTGGGCTGAGCCTTCCAGCACGGACCTGCTGGAGCAGCACAAACTGGGAAGCCTCGGGCGTTGATTTCCCCACAGGCTGTTCTGGGATGCCTGTGAATAAAAGCTGTGCTCCAAAGCGACCCTGAGAGCAAAAGGATGAGAAATATTGGTGCCAGTCCAGGCTGGGGGATGAACAGAGCCCTGGGGGAGGAGGATTTGGAGGTGCTGGTGTGTGTGAGGCTGGACATGAGCCAGCCCAGAAACCCCCCGTGGGCTCGTTCCATGAGCAATATTCCACAGATAGGTTTCATTTCAGGAACTCTCTGAAAAATCCCCAGAGTGCAGTGTTCTTGTAAAGCTGAAATGGAGCAGGCTCAATTTCCCTCTTGGAACTTCTTTGGGGAGTTTTAACTTATGCATCTTATAATAGTTTAAAAAGTCCCAAACCAGACCAGAGGTTTGTCTCCTCTTTAAATCAAAACCAGAACATCATTTGGCTTCGGGACAGATTTTGAGAGATTATTCTATATGGGAAAAAACCACAGATATATCAAATTCAGAGAAGATTCGTCCTCATCTGGGAGAACGGTGATTTTCCAGCATCAGCTGTGAGACAACACGGAGATTTCCATGGAGTGGGTTCCCACCTGGTTCTCTGCAGATAACTGAGTTATCAGTGGAATATCTGTGTCCTTGTGGCTTTATTGAAGGTTCCATATGAGGAAACAGCATTTCTGGGCTGCTTTGTTGGGGATAAGAAGACCTCCCAGAGCAGAAACACAGTTTATAAACTCAGGCCTGACCTTACTCCTCCACATAAACTTGCAGGCTGAGTCAGGACAATAAATTTGCTGTGTCCCATTCAGACAGGGAGACGATTATTCATCTCTCCGTGATGAAAGGGATTTTATCCTGAAGCCTGAGATGATTTGCAGACCTTCCTTGCAATGGGAAGGGATTTATACAGCAATAACGTGGCTGTGCATTGGGATGTGTGGAACTTCCGTGCCTTTGAAAAGGCCACTCTGGACACAGCCTTCCTGGAGTGGAGAGGCAGATGCAGGGTTAATTTATTTACTTTATTTGTGATGGACGGCAGCTTAGGGGAGCCATGTCTGAACATCCCTATAAAGACAAGTGGTTTGAGAGCCCTGAATGAAAGCCAGTCAGTTTTTACATTTTTTTTAAAGCCTCATCAGGCTCTAAGCAGAGTTTGGCTTTGGTGCATGGCAGATGGTTCAGGAGGTGTTTCTCTGCTCTATACATAGTAATTTTTGACCTAAATCTACTTCTGCCTCTTCTACACAAAGCACACGTCATTTTGCTGGTGTGGGAGATTTCCAGAGCAATTCCAGGACAGATTTCCTGGGAAAGGAGCAGGGGAAGCCCGTGACCCATCCCACAGCCCATGCCAGGCTCTCTGCAGTCGGTGGAACCAGCAGCCTTCCCCTCCTGGGGACACCAGAGCAGCTGGGCAAACCTGACCCTCTCCCTGCACCACCCTGAAGTTTGGGGAGCTGTTTCTCAGGTGCAGCTCAAGGCTGTGGGAGCAAAATGAGCTGGAGTGGAATCAGACAGTGGTTGGGGCTGGGAGAGACATTAAAGCTCACCCAGTGCCATGGGCAGGGACACCTTCCACTATCCCAGGAGGCTCCAAGCCCAGTCCAGGCCTGGGACAATCCCTGCAGGAAAGCCGATATGTGTGAAGGAGGAGGATGATCTCTGACTTAAGTGGAGCTGTAGTCAAGAAGTGCCACCCCGAGATCTTTAAAGCTATTGAAATGCACGTGAAGGTCTTGGCTGCAAGCTCTGCCCCTTGAGCTGGTACCTCCAGAGCTGGTTGCTCTTCCACGGTGCCAAGAGGAGCCCTAGAGGTGGGACAGGACCAGGCACAGATGACAGCAGGGCTTTATGTGAACCATCAGTTCCCAAACTCCAGAGCAGGAGGGCATTACAGGGCTCAGGACCGATGGCCAAGCCAGCAGCTCTTTGCTCTCCCTCCTCAGGGTTTTGTCCCCTACTTTTCCCGTGGTTTAAAGAAGCAGGAAGGAGTGGAGCCACCAGGGATGCTGTTAACACAGGAATCCTCTCAGCGTGCTAATGCACCGGCATCAGTGCTAATGGGCAGCACCGCCAGCAGGCTCCCGGGAGGAGGGAGCACGCACAATTCCACTAATGCTTCCTTAATCCAACCACTTTTTAAAAGTGTAATGAAAAGAGCTCCTGTTTACACATGGCCAGGGCGTCCTGGCGGTTCGGGGCCGTCCCTGGGCTGTCTGGCTGCTCACTCCCTGCTGCTGAGACAACAGCCCTGGGCTCTGGCTTCTTCCTCACGCCGCCTCACCAAATCCCACCCTCAAAATCCCACATCACCACGTGTGTCCTGTTAAATAACCACTTTGCCCAAGCTTGGTCTGATGCTCTGCAACAACATTTGCAAAGTGCAAATCCCGCTGTCGGTTATGTAACTGAATTATCCTTCCATATGCCAGACAGCAATTCTACAGTTAATTGATTTTAATCTAATCATTTGTAGCCAGTCACCGGCTTTAATCAGCCCTGCCCACCCCCAGCCCATCGCTTTGCATGAGCCATCTTTCCAGCAGTTACTGGTTTTAATTATATGAAAGTCTGGTTGTGTTTCATTAATTCTTGTCACATTAGCTCAGCCCTCCATTTCCACATCCAGCCACTTCGGCATCACGGGCCAGGACAAACACGAGCAGACCCTCCTTCCAGCCTCATTAGATTCGGAACCATCAACAACATCCAGAGGGGGCAAAACATGGTTTTCCTCTCCCTCCTCTCCTCTCTGCAGCTGGAGCAAAACCACGGCCCGGCTCCAACACTGGGGACCTGCTCCCGGCCTGAACCAGAGCCCCAGACAGTGTCTGTGCTGCAAAATGCTTCCTTCTCCCTGGAGGAACCTCCCAGATGAGAGACAATGTCCCTCACTGCGCTGATCCCGACACTTGCTACCAACGCTGAATGAGTTTTTGGGGGTGGGAAAAGGGAAGGATTTTGGCTCTTTACACTTCAGTGGCAGCCCGGCCATTTGTGGGAGCCACCCCAACCGAGGGCTCCAGTCTGCTCCCAGCTGAAAAAACAACTTCATAAAAGCTGCAGGATTGATCTAACATACAGGAAAGCCTTTTAACATGCTCTGAACAACAGGAAGTGCTGCTATTCACGCTGGAACGTGGATATTTCCTTTGCCTAAAGTGTCTTTGTGAGGATGCACTTGCTGCAGCCCGCCTGGGGTTAGCCTGGGCAAAGATGCCAGGGAATCTGCCAGGGGCTGTCCCTGCATCCTTCCTGCCATCCTTCTGCTGGTGCACCGGAACGGTCCTGCCCGTGTGGCTGGAGGGATTCTGTCCTGTCCTGCGTGTCCCTGGGCACAGCTGGGACGAGCCGAGGAGGGGCAGGAAGCCCGGACAGGCCAGGAGAGGGAGCCGATCCCGCTGGATAAGGAGATGTCACCCGTAAATAATGGGTAACCAGCGGAAAGGGCTAACGAGGCGTTGATGGACAACTGATAAAGCCAAGGGGAAAAGCTTCGCCGTGCCCAAGCTGAAACTGCCAGCAGCAGCCAAGGAATCGTGGCTCTGGTGGCCATTTGGTGTTCAAGCCTCCCTTTCACCATTTAGGCCCGTTTTACAAGGGATATGAATTATTGAATCCAGCCAGATTGTCCCTGCACACCAGCTCGGAATGCTGCTGGAGACTTGAGGCAACGCTGGCACGACCACAGCTCTCTCGTGGGGGTTTCTGTGCCTATAAAAATGAGCTGAAATTATCTATACGGTGGCTGGAATGACCTTGTGATCTCTGTGCTGGTAACTGCACAGTTATTCAGCTTTCCTGATTTCCCGGCACCTCCACACCTAACGGGAGCTTCGCTGAAGTCTTTGTCAACAGCTGCCTGAGGGATTAGGCGTCATTTGGAGATGAAAAGGGGAAGAAGGAGAGAGAAAAAAGGAAGAGAGGGGGCAAAGGAAGAGGGAAACACAGAGAAAAAGACAATGGAAAAATAAAAAAAATAGAAAAATATGAAGAAAAAGAGAAAGGGAAAAAAAAAAAAAAGAGAGGGGGGAAGAAAAAAGAAAAAAGGCAAAGGCAAAGCTCCGTTTTCCTGTGCAGAGCTGCCCGCAGGGAGCAGGGCTGTGTGGGATACAGGGCCAGGGACTTGTCATCAATCTGCCTTTGGCTCGAATCTGAGCAGGGGAAGGAGAAATCCCCCTCCCTCGGGGTAGGTTGGGAAGAACCTGGAAGTGTATTTTGGTTCCCGTGGTGGGAGGGGGGGGGGGGGCTGTTACCAGACTGGCTTTTTCAGCCTTCCCACATTCCCCACTGGTTAAAAACAAACAAAAAAACAAACAAACAAACAAAAAAAAAAACCAAAAAAAGAAGACTTTGCCTTCCCTAGTGCAGGACAGACGCCCCAGAGAAGCAGTGCTGGGCTCCCTGTGCAGGGATTGGGAGGGATAACTCCCCTGGGACTCCCGTGTCCCTGGGATCCTCTACATCCCTCGTGATCCTGCATCTTCACCTTCACCAGCTGAAGGTCCCACGTACCTAACGAGGACAAGGAGACATCTCCACTTTTTGGATGGCAATGGCTATTTAAGAACCCAGGAGGGGGACCTGGGAAGCCCAGACAGGAGCTGGGCATTTTGCGCGCAGGTTTTGCAGTGCCCCTTGAATCCGTGGCACCCTGTGCACACCCCAGTCCCTAAACAAAGCTGTTCCCTGCGCTGAGATTCATCCCTGAGGTTCATCCCATTTCCCGGGGCCACATCCCTGCGCCGGGGGAGAGGCCGAGGGTTATCTGCACCTCTGCAAAGCAGGGAAGGAAATTGCCACTGAGCCCTCGCTGCTCGCCAGCGCCGGCATTTATTGTGGGTATTTGCCTTTCTCATTTATGTGTAAATAAGGCCTTTTCTCTCCCCGACAACAAGCAGGTGCTGCAGGTCGCTCTGGGCGCAGAGCTCGTCCTGCCCCGCACTCCCAATGTGCAGATGGAGTTCGGGAGAACAAAGGGCTCCCAGAAAACCTCCTGTCTGGCTAATCCCGTACGCCCCGACATCATCCCGAGCGTGGAGAACAAGGTGTCAGCCCCGCACACCTATTAAATCGTGCCTGCTCCGTCATGAATTATGGATCTCTGCATTTCCATTTCTCCACTGCTGCCTGGCTGATGAAATTCTCCTCAGCTGATAAGGATTAAACCACCTACTTCAAAGTCTGGGCTTAATAAACCCGAGGGTGCTGCATTCCCAGAGAGACAGACTCGACCCAAGGGTGGGCACCCAAGGTGCCAAGGCTTTGGCAGAGCTGAGGGGGCTGTTTTATTCCATGTAGCAGGTGTAGGGGTGGGCTAACCCTAACCTGGCCCAAGAGCAGTGCCCACCTGGGTCTGCATCCTGCCTTTGTCTTTTCCCCAGGGAAGAACAGCCCTGTGCCCTTCAAATCCTGCTTGGGGCAGGAGCCAAGCAGACACAGCTCAGGGGTCAAAGAGCTGAGATGTCACAGAGCCACTTGTAAATATTGGTCAGAGTCAAACACAAACAGCAAAGGGCACGTGGACCTGCTGCTCTCCTCGGTGACAGAAGCCAGGGAGGGTTTGTCCTGCTCAAACACTGGCAGGAGAGGAGGGAGGAGTGTGTGGGAGTCTGGCTTGGAGTTATTTCTGTGGTGACCGGTGTCCAAAAACAAGCTCAAGGACAGTCCCGGTGCCAGTCCTCCAGAGTTTCGCCTGGACACTTCAGGATCCCAGTGTGCAAGAGCAGGATCCCACCTACCAGGAGAGCTCTCCTCCAGGGAAGAGGCTGGAGGCCACCCAGGGAAAGGAGCAGTGAGGGTCAGTCAGGGAACACCAGCAAAAGAAAGCATTTTTTGGTGGAAAGTGGGGATCAGGAGACCAGGAGGGTCCTCGGGAGTCCAGAGTGTGGTGTTAAAGCAGCAGGGGCACGTCCCATGTAGGAGGTGGGTGCTGTGCATCCTCGGAGCAGCATGTGTTGGAAGGGATGGTACCCACCCACTCCTGCCAGGAGTCACGCAGGCTCCTCCAGCAGTTTGGCAGCTTCCAGCCCCAAAGCTGTCAACAGGAATTTTCTTTGGATTTTGGCCCAATATTCCATCTGGAATAAAAGGAAAAAAACCCCAAAACCCAGCACCTGCCATGAGGCTCTTACAGTGGAGGGAAACAGAAAGTAAGAGTGGAGAAGAAATGGCTGAATGAGACATCCCTCAAGGATGCCTGTGTGGAATGCTCTGTTTCAGGCTTTCTCTGGTGTCACAGTGACACAACTCCTTCAAAAGTCCAACACAAACAGGAGTGAAAGGCCCAGACAGCCCCAGTCTCTGTTTGGCCACTGGGACAATATTTGCTTTGGTGTTTATTTCCTGAGGGGAGGGAAGATCGATGGGAGAGCCAGGATTGCGCTGAGGGAAGGAAGGAAACACGTGGTTTGTCCTGGGGACTGGTTAAAGCAGAACCCTTCTCTGCACCCTGATGTCACCACTGCTGACCCAGCCAATGTCTGAGGGTGTCGTTCCCCCTCGGAGTTATTTTCCTGCTGAAACCCAGATTATTGAGGCTGGATTTCTCTTGACCAGGGTAATTTTGTTTCACTGAAATTGCAGTCATGAGAGTGAGTTGCAAAGGAGGAGTGAACAAGCAGAGCCAGGCAGAAGACGACCTCCTAAATATCCTTTGCCTTCAGCTCAGAGATTGAAGGCAATGTCCTTGCAGGGTATTCAGAGCAGGCAAGAGTCCCCCAGGCTCTCCAGAGTGTTCTCTAAGTGGTTTTTTTGGCCGTCCTCAGCTCCCCTTGCAGCCTTGCTGACACCTCTCAGCCTCTGTGGATTCCTTTGGTCCCCAGCAAAATCCCCCTCCCTGACCTCTCCATGAGGCTCTTCTCTTGGCTGCCATGGTCCGAGGACATTTTTGTTCCCTCCCTTTTACCAGAAAGCAGCACAGCTGCCTCAGACACTGTTTCTCGAGCTGATTACATGTACCAGCTTGAGCCCACAGAGAAATTATGTGGCCTGCAGAGCTGTCAAGTGCAAGGTCACCGTGTTATTCCCGTGGATAACATCTGCACGGACATGTTTCTCCTCTCATCTGAGGGTAAAGAGTTTGGAATGACAGCAGGAATCCTACAGGGACATGTGATGCTGCCCAGAGCAGGGACTTTCCCTGCAGCCCAAGATCCTGGTGCAGGTGAGGCTGCTTGGATGGTGTTCACTGCAGGGTTTGCAGCTCGGGAGCCTCCAGAGGATCTATCCCCGTGGGCCAGCTGGATGAATTTGCTTCCTTTATCCCCGCCTCCTTCCCCCAGCAGTCTTTCAGGAAACCAAGGGAGATGTCAGATGCTATCAGCACCTGCAACTCCTTTTTTGGAAGTGGTGCAGAAACTCGTAGGTGACTTTGAGAGTGTTGGAAAAAAAAGAGAAGAGGTTAACAAATCTTCTTCTCAGCGGTGTCCACCCCAGCGTCCACTCATCCCTCAGGCAAAGCCCTGCTTGGAGGTCCCTCCTCTCTTTCTGGAGATGTGGCTGACCCATCCAACACCCAAACCCTGTCCTCTCTTCCCTCTGCCCTTTTCAGGTTGTTTTCCAGGAGTGCAGCTCGGCACCGGGAGAGATCTGCCATCTATTAATTAACTGAGTGCCTGACGGGTGTCACCGCGCTGAGGGGATTTTGGAGAGCAGCGCTGAAAATGATGAAGGGTTGGAAGGGAGTGATTTATTGGTGGGAGATTAAAAGAGTTAAATATGAAAAGCTCAAGTGAATGATGGCAAAGGAGAGTCTGATGCCTGTGCAGAGCGCTTTGAAGGGTATAAACACCCAGAAGAGAAGTGGTGGCCTTGCTGAGGTGGGGCAGCTCAGCCAAAGCCCCAGGGGAAGGCTCAGGGCCCCAGGGGAAGGCTCATGTTGCCCCTTCGCCCTTCACTTTTCCTTTAAAGAGTTTGCAGCTCTTAAACCAATGCTAATTATGCCTTTTCTGTTACGGGCAGCTTTTTGTCAATACAGACAACTGGGACTGGGACACCAATTAAAGTCAGGGAGAGATTTACAGCTGGAGCAGAACACCTGGGAGGTTTTGTTTGGGTTTTTTTCCCAAAAAATTATGACATCAACTTAATTGTGACTTTCCAAACCGTTTCCATCCCCAATTAATCTGAAGTGCTCTATTCTTAGGAGAATTCTGGAGCTGTGATAAAGCAACTCAATAACCTGTTTTCTGACCCTCTGCTAAGCTGCTAATGACTTTTTTTTTTTGGTTCCATCTCTGTTTTAATTGATGATGGACAAAGCCAAAAGCTGCTCAGGAAGTTGCAAGCTAAGTTGTGTGCTTTGTCAGGCTGCATTTTTGCAAGTTTTTAGTAGACCTATTTTTGCCAATATAGTGATTCCTTGAGGTGCCCTGAGGCCCCAATTCATGACAGACACTCACTGTCCCCAAAAGAGGGGTCTGTCACCTGGTTAAACCTTCCCTCCCTCCTCCCCCAGCCCCAGGCTGTGTTCTCCTGGCTCTAAGGACTCTCTCACCCTGGCTGTCCCTTGCTGTAATTTCACCTGCAGTGCTGTCCCTGAAAGCTCCGTTCTCCCCCTCTTTCCAGTGACCTTCTACATAATTGAACTGGCTGTCACTCAGCCATCCTCCCTTCCTCCAGGTTAAATGACACCCAGTTCTTCCCAGGAGCTCACGTTTGCCCAGCCTCTGGTTATTCTCGTTGCTGTCACATGAACTCTCTCCGGGTTGGCCTTGAAGGAATGTGTTGAAACTGGACCTGGCAGTGCAGCCGTGGTCTGGAAGGGGAGAGGAGGCAAAGTGCCACCTGTGCTGTCACCCCCTCCCTGTGTCAGCCCTGCTGAGAGGCCAACAGGATGCTGCCCCTGGGAATTGCACTGTTTCCCAGCAAGATCATGGATCTCCAAAGCCATTTTCCCTCAGGGAGCCGTGGGGACAGTCCTGGAATTACTGAGGATGTTGCTGTCACAGAAAGGAAGGTTGAGGGGGTGTGACAAGAGGAAGGCAATTAAGATGCTCCTGAGTTTTCCAAAACTGTGATGCCAGGTTTGTCTGGGACAGGAGCCCTCCCATTTGTCAAAGCTTGAAGAGGACCAGACACAACTGAGCCAGAGTGAAAAACCCAGCAGTGAGAAGCCACTGGCAGTCATAGGAATGACGGAGGGCAGACTTTGGCTTCGTCTGGAGCTGGTTGTGCATTTATTTGTGGAAGTCCCCAGTGACCTGCCCCACCCTGGCCCCCTGCCCGGACACAAACTCCAAGATTCCTCCTTCTTTTCCCACTAACCCATAGCTGAGGTGTTACTTGCATGCAAAGAACAGCCTGTTCAGAGCCGGCTGGAGTCACCACAGCAGCCAGGACAGACTGAGGGCAGGTGGAAGTGGAGGGTTTTCACTCTTGCAGAGCCACCAAACCTCCAACCTCCACCTGGAAGCAGTGAGCTCAGCCTTGAGGAGTTCAGACAAAGGATAAAAAGGAAAAAAGGAGCTGAAGGAGGCTCAACCTCACGGCCTTTGGCATCACTGCCATTCCTATCCATGGTCCAGTTCCTGCCCAGGCCTGGCACCACAGGGATGTCTCCTTGTCCTTGCATGGAGTCCTTCAGGTTGGAGCTGCAGGAGACACACCTGGGACTCACAGGAGTGCAGGCTCATGGCTTTTTGGAGCACAAACCTCTTGGCAGTGCAGCCATCAAAGCTTTAATGGAAGGTTTTCCTCTTTTCCTGGGGTGTCGATTCAACAAAAAGAAGCAATTTCCCGGTTGGTTTTAGTCGTTTTTGATATGCTGCCTTTATCTTTGGCGCTTTGTGGTGCTAAATAGCTGCTGCATTTTGCTCCAGGAGAGCACAAATCCCTGTATTTCTGCCCCAAAAGGGCAGGAATAAACATGGATGTAGTCACAAGTGGAACCACTCGTTCTATTTCTGTCTCCCTTATCTCTGGTGCTCAGTTTCTCCCGAGCCTTTTTCCCCCCCTTGATCCTGTGTTTTTCTGTTCCCACCATCTCCTTATCCTCTTTTCTCCCTTCCCCGGGTTTCTGGAGTCTCTGCCTTTTATGCACAAAGCCAGCAGCTCTCTTTAATCTAACCCAGCAATTAAGAAGCTCTCAATTACAAGTGTCACCCGTGTCATGATTTATTCCCGGCTCCAGGACTTTGAACTCCCTCATTATTGCTGTGTCTGAGCGAATGTGAGGCGCAGAGGAGTGGATCCCACAGAGCAGGTGCCCCGAGGAGCAGCATCCCTGTCCCCAGCAGCCCCCAACTCTTGCTCGATCCACCAGCTGGGCTGTTTTGCCTTTGAAGGGCAGGAATAACAACAAGAAGGATCCGATAGCGAGTTTAGCCGGGGAATGTTGGTTTTCCTCTCGCGGTGTGCACAGCGTGGAACCATCTCGGGCTCTGCTCTCTCGGGCAAGTGACATTTCGAGTGGGAAAGTGAGGGATTAAAATGTTCCGGCCGCCGTCTGAAAGCGCTGGTGTCCTTCAGCACCCTGACAGCGGCAGATTGGGATGGGGCTGGGAATACGCGCTGCCAGCTCTTATCAGATCGGCGGGATAAAGGATGTTGTTCCCTCGCCACAATAATTTCAGAGCCTCCGACAACAAGCTCCCGCACAACTTCGCTGCGAGTGCATGAAGGCCCCGAAGATGAATTTCATATTTCATGAGTAATCATTACTCAACCTGTCTCAAAACACAGGAGATAATTCCTGATTTATTCTGCTCTGTTTGCCTGGGCCTTCGAGGCAGCGCAACCGGAGGAGATACACTCTGCAATGAGCACGAAAACATATTCAATTTAGCAGCACGGGGAGATAATTCCTGTGCCTTGAAGTGCCAGGGGTTGTATCTCCCCTGCACAGGACAGGGAGTGGATTCTGGTGAATGCCAAGTTAATTTCAAGGGATCATATGAGTTTTTTCCCTTCCATCTTTTCCCCAAGTTACATTTTTTTTTTTTTTTATCCCCAAACCGAATTTGGCAGCCCAGCCCTCCCTCTGCACCACTGCTTTGCTCTGGGTGTTAAATCCCAGTCTTACCCATTTCAGTCTGCTGGGAATTATTTGAATTCCAGTCCCACCATCCTCCTCAGCACTAATTTTATTAGCTCCCACTTCTCTCATCACCCAGGTAATTAATTATAGTATTGATTAGCACTAGAGACAGGACAGACCCCAGTGAGATCCTTGCAGAGAAATAATTGTACCTGCAAGAATTGTACCAAGTACCTGCAACCCCTGGAAATGAAGTTTTCCAATTAAGCTTGTTTTTTTTTTTTATTATTTTTTTCTCTCCTCTCTGCATAATTCCATGTGGGTGATAATTAGTTTAGTAGAACAGGGTGGGATAGGGTCAAAATCCTGCCTTCAGTCAAGAGGGAGCACAGCTTCCCCAGGTACTGCCAAAGGAGAACTGAAACGTTTGATGTGGCCTGCCTGTGACAATCCAGGACATCATTACCCAAGTGATTTTACGTGGGTTAATAATTTCCTCAGCATCTTCCCAGGGCTCAGTGAGTCAGGATCTGCCTGATTTCTCTGTTTTCCCTTTTCTAAGGTGCTCTGGTTCCCCCCTAGTTTCTGTGAGTTGTGGGGTTCCTTGGAAGCAGCTCAGCAATTCCTTCACTTCTCTCTCCAGTTTCCTTGTGGGAACTTCCCAGATTTTCCTAAAGTGAGTATTTCTGCCTTTTGTGTACATATATATGGAGTATTTCCCATCCTACTCCCCATCTTGGGAACTGTCTTTTGTCCACAGCTCTGCTCGCTCCCAGGCACAGCAATTCCTCATCCTTTTGCCACAAACTGTGTCTGTTCCGTGAGCATTTCCTGCGAACAGATTTCAGGTTGCCGGAGGCAGCTGGAGTGAATTTCAATGGAAACATTCACCGGGTTTTGATAAGGGTTTTGTCGGCACTCCAAAAGCCATCACCAAATCCACGTGGGATCATCCCCATCCCCTCCGGTGAAAAACCTGCCAGCAGGAGAAACCCTTCGGGTTTGATGGCAGCGGCCAGGAGCACTCCGGGGAGGGATCAAGCTCAGCTAAATGCACCAGGGGGACGGCAGGTTGTTTAAAAGCTTCAGCTTCGTTCTTTTTCCAGAGCGATGAGCACCGTGCCCAGCTCTAAAGCAGCTCTGGGCTCTGTAAATGCCTCTGGTCCTTCCCTCTTGTGGTAATTCCCCTTCTTCACCCTGTGCAATTTTCTCCAGCCCTGAAGGCACCGTTCTGCCTCCGGGTTTGTGACAGCGGAGGGGAAGGGGGGAAAAGCGGCTTTATTTCTCTTTGTAGAAACTCCAGCCCAAATGGATGGAAATTACCAAGGCAAAAGCATAATAACAGGCCCAGAGGTGACCACAAAGCTGAAACAGACTCTCTGCAATTACGTCGGGTGCTTATCCACAGGGATCTCTCCTCTGCTGGACGGTAACTAGGAAAGGAGGAATCCAGGCTGTACCCAGCGTGTGCACTGCCTGAGAAAACAGCATGTGATGGGAGTTTTTAAAAAGTGGAAAATGGATGTGGAGCCCTGAGAAAAGGCCCTTTCCCCCTTTCCTTTCTGTAAGTGCATTGAGGGGGCTTTGAGAGTCTTTCAGAAATGCTGCACAGCTGTTGCTCTGAGGGTCTCCAGTGGGATGGGGGAGAGAATCTGAGAATCACAGGATGGTTTGGGATGAGTGGGACCTTAAACATCATCTCATTCCACCCCCTGCCATGGGCAGGGACACCTTCCACTATCCCAGGTTGCTCCAAGCCCCATCCAACCTGGCCTTGGACACTTCCAGGGATGGGACAGCCACAGCTTCTCTGGGCAGGGAAGCAAATCCGTGGCAGATTCCTGGCAAAGCACATGGCAGGCCTCGACTTTTCACTCCCTGCGAAACAAACCGTGTTGTTATTTGTCTGTTGTGGTTTGGAAAGTACCTTGGAGCGACTTGGGATTGTGCTGAGGAAGGCAGGAAACCGCCTTGTGCTTAGCCAGGAAAGAACCTTCTTCTCCACAGGATGCAGCAAGGATGCCATGAATTCCTGGGCTGCCAAGAGTGAAGTGACCCCCGGGAGCATCTCTTCCCTGTCCAAAGAACCTCATTTCTACTCCCTCCCTGCCTGGTTTAGCAACAGATGCTGTCTGGTCATGGCTTGAAAATTGAGAATAGTGCAAAACTCCCCCAGATCTGAGGGGTAACAGTCAGCATATGCTACACGTCCTTCCCTGAACAGGTCCACCTACATCTCTTCAGCACCCACTCACACACCTGCCCGTCTTCCAGAACCTTCTCTGGAGACACAACTCCAGTATTTGCCAGGGTGGGAGGAGTTTTAATGAACTTTCTCCACCGTGTGTTTTCTTTTCCTGCATATTTGGGGTTTGTTTTCCCTCCTACATTCCATTCTGGAGCCCACAATGCCAAGTTTCCCGGTGGTCTGCGGGTGAGCACTGATGGGAAGGGACTAGCAACACAGGCTGTGCTTGTGTGGAAAGGAACCCCAGGATGGGAGGAATGCAGAGAACAGAGGGAGCTGCACCAAACCAACCCCAGACTTGACTTCCAGCCTGTAATTACAGGCAGAAACCCCTTCAAGGAGCACAACGAAGCCTTCAAGGAAGAAAGACCACCTAACACCCTGAGAAGAATGGGAATAAGCACAGTTGACATTCTGGGGGCAAGGACAGACCATCAATGACAGAGATCTATGGGTTCAGTACAAAACCATTTCGTAAAAATGATTTATTAAAAAAAAAACCAACCACAAGAAAACCCCATGGTTCATGCTCAGTGCTGGCACCACCGAGACTGTCAGCAGGAACAAATGCTTTGGAGGACATAAATCCAAAGGTTTCGGTGTGTGGAATAACCCACGTGAAGGAACAAGGTGAGGCACAGAACAGCACATGGACAGGCTCCCACCACAGGGCAGGAGGAGTTATTCCCACCTGGAGGATTAGGATGCAGCCCCATTGTCCATCACATCCACCCTTCACAGTTCAGGTGTGGGTGGCCTGACCCACACATGGCTTCAGCTCCCCCCCACACAATTCACCTCTTTGGTGTCACACTTTGGATTCTGGGGGCTTTGTGGAGTTTCCTGCCAGTTTCTCCTTCTCTGGCTCTGCCTTTGTCTCTGCTGCCTTGCTGGCTTCCCTCTCCTGCCTCCTGAGGATCTCATACACGGCCACGAAGCACAGGAAAGCTCCCACCTCAAAGAAGAACTGGAGACCCAGGTACCTGTGGGGGGGAAACACAACAAGTCAGGGTGGCGAGGGCAGTCCTGGTGGACAGGACTTGCTGCAGCTACTGCTCAGGGGATCATTCAGTGATGAATGTGCCTTGGGGATGGAATACCATCACCTAGAGCTCCCCTCCAGCCTCCCCGCAGTGCACAGGCAGGATCTGGGGTTGAGATGGGCTGTTCTGTTGGAAGATGAGCCCAGGGTTATCCTGGGCCAGGTTGATGCCAGTGCCCCTGTCAAAGGCGGGTGCCGTGTTGCCCCTGGGTTTCCCTCTGCACCTTCAGCCCTTGCCCAAGCCCTACCTGTGCCTGAAGAGGGTGTTGTCGTAGTATCTGCAGGCCGCCTTCCTGTCGCACCTCCTCTCCCACAGGATGCAGGTGGTGTCGATGGCGCTGCCGTACAGCACAGGCCCTGGCATCCAGGCTGGAAACAGAGGGGGCACAGGGGCTCTGTTACACCACAGGAGCTCCTCTGCCCGAGCCCAGTGACTTCCCTGTGTGCTGAAGGGGTGGGGATTCATGGCCCCCCCATTGCTGTGGGCCATGAAGCCACAGTCCAAGGCTTGTGTGTTTGCACCCCAACCAGGATGTGAGATAGTTCCTCTTTCTCACGGCTCATCCCAGGAATCACAGAGTCCTCAAGGCTGGATGAGGCCTTCAAGGTCATCGAGTCACCCCCAACCCACATCCAGCTAGGGGCTGACCTCTTGGACCTGAAGTTATTCCCAGCCCTCTTTTGTTGAGACATGTAGATTAACCCCCCCAAGGACGTGCCTTGTCCCCTCCCCACCACGTGCAGCAGAGTCTTTCCCAGGCTTAGGACTGGTTTTAAATAGTCTGGAAATCCAGCCCTTCTGCTGCCTCAGGGATGAAATCCCTACAGAAGTCCAAGGGCTGCCGTTATTTTCCAGGATGGCATTTTCACAGGTTTCAATTTACCTAAAACTCTCAGCAGCATGAACTGTATCCCAACAGCAAACGATTTGTCCTCAGGCTGGATGCTCCTGAAAAACAAAGTGGAAAATGTGCCCTCTGGCAATCCCACAAGGATGGATGTCTCCCTCCCTGGTCCTTCAGCCCAACCACCAAGGATCCCAGGGAGCTCCCATTTACCTCAGCAGAGTTAATGAGATTTCATTCATTACAGCCAAACACTGACTCTAAACACGGCCTTTTCTTGGCCTGAAAATCCTACCAGACTCTGCAAGGGAGGGGAAGGAGCTCAGCTGAAGTATTTTTGCTTTTAATTGAAAGAATCCACATGAGTAAAACACGAGGAGCGCAAGATGTGCTTTCTGTAACTAAGTGAATCACACATGGAGGAAGTGGCCGGTTTTGAGGTGGGAAGGCCAAGTGCCTATTCTGGTGGTATCCCAGTTTTCTGGAATCAATATTCCAGGCTCTGGTTCCTGCTGGGGTGACACGTGGGAGAGGACTGGGTGGCAGAGAACCCTCAGGGGACTCAGCTTCCCTCTCCTCTCTGACTGCCTGGAGCACGCACAGCTCTGTGAGTCCAGGCAGAAACACACCTTTAACCACAGCTTTTCCCTAAAAAGCAACAGTTTGGAGTGCTTTGACCACAGAAATGTGCTCGGGGATACACAAGGGTTCCCCCATGGCTCTCTGCTCTTCCCCAGGATGTTGCCAGCCCCACCACTCTGGGTCTCTGGTCGAGGCTGTTGCTGCTGCCCCAAGGCACCTTTCCAAGGGTGTGGGAGGCTGGAGCCCTGGCTGCCTCTCTGCCCTGGGAAGGGAGGCTGCGTTCAGGCAAAGGAAGGTAATGAAACTTCACACAGAGCTGCATTAAAACGAGCCAAAGCACTGCCGTGCTGAATTAACGCAGAGTTAATGGTGCTTCTCCTTCCTGAGGGCTCAGCCGTGGGTGGGGAGTGGGGACAGGATGGCTGCTGGATTGAAGGCTGTGCTTAGACCAGGAATGGGGGTGCTGGGGGCAGCGTGGGGCTCCTGTGAGCCCCGTGGGTGGTGGAGATGCCGTGGTGTGACACCCATGGGGTGCTGGGTGGACACCACGCTGCCTTGCCAGAGCAACTGGCCATTCAGCTCTGTGGAAAAGCCACCAGCAGCCTCAGGTCTGTGGGAATCAGCAGCAACAGCCAGAGACACCCTGGAAGAGCTGCTGTAGTGCTGTGGCAGCAGGAGGTCTGCTGGAGCAGGGTCCTCAAGAGGAAGTCCTGAAGCTCTCAGTGTCTGAGACCAGAGATGCCCAGCCATGGCAGGGCTTGCCAGCAGAGCCCAGCCTGCTCCTGACCCCACACAGTCTGTGAGGGGCACACCCACATGCCCTGACACATGGCACTCCCTGCACTTCCCACTCCCTGCACCAGCACATGCAAAATCCATGGAAAAGCACCATGAGGAGCTGGGCACGAGGAGCGATAAACCTTCCTCCCCAGCCCAGGGACACTCCCATCCCCTCTGGAGGTACCTGTGGCTGCCCCCGGGCCAGGACCCACCTGAGGATGAGCATGAAGGAGGGGGTGTGGGACGTGCTGGCGAGGATCCCGGCCAGGCAGGACAGCACCACGAAGGGCAGGAAGAGGTGGGAGCAACCCGTGCTGCAGGTCCCAGGCCGGGCAGAGCCTGGCAGCCCGTTCTCGGAGATGCAGCTGCAGCTGGTGTAGTTCTGGAGAGAGGAGGGAAAACCCAGAGGCTGCTCATCTGGAGGTAGAAGGGAAAGCTGCCACAGTGAGGGAGGATGTGTCTGCAATACATCCCTAGTGCTTGGGATGGGTCCATAAATAATGAGAGCACTAAAGGGGCTCCAGAAGAGCTGGAGAGGGACTTGGGACAAGGGATGGAGGGACAGGGCACAGGGAATGGCTTTACATTGACAGAGGGCACGGAGAGATGGGAGACTGGGAAGGAATTCCTGGCTGTGAGGGTGGGGAGGCCCTGGCACAGGTTGCCTGGCTCTGTCCCCTGTCCCCAGGGTGTGTCCTGCTGTGACACCTCTCATGCAGGGATTGTGTGCAGGGCAGAGCTGCAGCCAAAGCAGGAGCCCAAGCTCAGGGGAGTGTTAAATCAGGAAACACTTGAGAGGGGAAAATGTAAAACCTCACCTTTGAGACAGGGACATAAATAATGGCAAAGTATTAGCAAAGAAAAGATGCCCTGGGGTGATGGATGAGGATTTTCTTTTAACTTTCCTCCATGTTTTAGTTACAATTATTTTTTTTTTCTTCAAACATGGGGATGCAGGAAAGCACATCTGGGACCGAGGTCTGGCAGAAAACGTAATTGTTATTAAAATGGAGTGCTGTTAATTAACAAAATGCTGCTGAAGGGTGCCCAGGCAGTCTCATGCTGCCATTACATCCTATGCCAAGAACACAGTGGAGAAACTCCTGGTCCTATATGGATTGCTAATGAATTTCAGATAGGTGTTTGAACTGGCAGAGATTGCCTCACCATTCATTTGTGGAACTGTGTTGCCTGGAGACCAACGGGCCATTGGCACTGAGAAAACTCTGGGGTTTTGGTGACAGGGAGGGAGCAGCAGAGCAGGGAGAAGCACAGGGCACCAAAACAACCCTGCAAGTCAATGGAAGGTCAAGAGCAACCCCCATTTTTCCAGCTCCTGCCTTGGGACTGTCTCACTAAATCACCGTCTCACGCAGACACTTGGGTTGGCAGCTGGCTGTGAGTTTGGCACTGGCCATCCCAGCCCTCAGGCATAGCGAGAATGACTCACCAGGACCGAGCTGGTGTCCTCGTGGGTGCTGACGGCCCTGCAGCCGGCAGAACAGGGCGAGATGTACTCGATGGAGTTGGAGCCACAGATGGGGTTGTAGGCTCTCTCGGGGCAGTTACACTGCAGGTTACACTGCAGCTCGTGGTGCCCCAGCTCAGAGCTGCAGCAGGGAGAGAGTGTTAATGGAGCATCACCAGTATGCAGTCTCTGTAGAAATTATACCACGTGTGTATAGTGAGGTTTGTAAAAAAACCCCACTTGATTGCTCCACAAACCCGTTCCCATGTGTGAGTGAGGACCCACAGACATTCCACTGTGACCCCCCCCCTCCAAGGCTTTGCTCTTCCTGACCACAAACGGCGATGGCAGTCACCCACTTCCTTCTTATTTGATCCCAAACCCTGGGGTTTGGGGTGCCTGCAACGCTGTGGGAGGTGGTGAGTCTCCAGCTGAGGGCTGGGACCAGCTTCCACCAAGGCCACAGGACACCGGGAATTTATCCACAAACTTGGAGCGAGCCTTGAGGGAAGGCAACAAGGTCCTGCCCACGCTGGAGCTGCGTAGGGAAGCAGCCACAACTTAGAAAGTGTGATGCCAGGGCTGGCCCCTGCCCAAATTATTCACCAGTGTGTAACACACCACGCTTTCCAAGGCGAAATTTTAATCTTGTGCTGTCCGTGCCAAAAATGTGTTTGCTTTGGGTTCCACACTACACTTGCTCAGGAGGAAATCCCACCCATGGAAATCTTACAACCCTGCTCCCCGATATCTTGCTGTTTAAAAAGGTTTTAGCTTTAAGGGGGCAAACGCTCAAGTGACCCCATAATAAACCACAAAGTGCATCAGTACATTTTCTGCCCTAAACCTGATTCGGTGTAATTTCTTGCCTTGTTTTATCACCATTAGCTGTTTCTCATGAGGGAATAAACTCCCACCTGCACCCCAGGGAATGCCCCTGGATTGGGGTGTTCCCAGAACCCTGGGAATGACCCTGCTGTGGGTACCTGTCACTGTAGGTCACACCCGCTACCTTCTGCGTGGGGCAGCCGAGGAAGAGGAGGGGGAAGGCCACGAGCAGGCACAGGAACATGCCGAGGACACACATGGCGCTGCAGCGCCTCAGGGACATCTGGAAGCGCTTCAGGATGGCACCGCCCACCACGATCCCCACCATGGCCCCGGGGATGTTCACAGCACCTGGGGAAAGGCAGGTCATGGAACCACAGAGTCACGGGATGGATCCTGCGTAGGGAAGCAGCCACAGCGTAGAAGGTGTGATGCCCGGGCTGGCCCCTGCCCAAATTATCCACTGGTCACGTTTTCCATGCTGTGACACTGCTCCTTGTACCTTGACATGGCAAAGGCCTCAGAGGACTTGCTATTGGGTTCCTGCTTTTCAGCACAGGTGATCCAGAGGGGACTGAGGTTGGAATAATGATCTGGAAGAGCTGCTCTTCGAAAAGAGCAGGATCCCACAGAAAACTGGGGGCCTAACGTATACACGGATGGGAGATGTAGGGAGCAGTGGGAAGTTAGGCTGCCTCACCTTGGAAATGTGAGTTTCCAGTGTAGACAGGAGGAAACACCGAGGAAACATGGAGAGGATGTTTAATTTCTGCACAGTGCAGGGTTGCCACCCTTGTAAACCCCATTTTTATGATGGGAGAGCAAAGTCCAGCTCTGGAAGTGCAAACTGAATTCAGAAAGGGATCAATGGGGAGGCTGCTTTCAGCCCACAAATACCCACACGAGGGAGGAATTGCCAACCACAGCGAGCTTTTGGACAGGAAAAGATTCAGTGGCGGGAACAGAAGCTGGATAAGTTAATCCATGAAACACAGAGTGGGTAAATCAAGCCTGGGCCGGACAGAACTGGATTTAACCTTCCTCCCTGTAATCAGCCCGGGTTGCTGGGCTTTGCCAGACTGATCTCTTCACTTTCCTCTACTTTATTTGTAGCAAACTTCAAGTCCTTCGCACAGTGGTCAGTGTGAAGTGACCCCTGCTACAGAAACATGCAGAATTCCTATCTGATGCTTCCCTGCTCCCTCCGTGCCCTGAGTTCATTTCCTTCTCCTTGATTACAGCAAGCAGTTCTAGATAACAGCTCTTAAAATATCCTGGCAAGCTGAGGCTGTGATGGAAAGGAAGGAAAGCTGATGGGAGCTGAGCAAGTGTGTGGGCAAGGACCTCGTGCCACCTCTGTCCCCGGGTCACGGAAGGGCACCGGCGGCTCCAGAGGAATTCTTTGCAATTTCCAGGTCCCAGGGGCTGGCAGCTGCACTTACCGATGATCATGTTGGCCAAGGACGCCGTGAGGGAGAACTGCCTCTCCAGGAACTTGCCCATGAACGTTGCCAAGCCAGCAACCATGGCAGAGATGTTGACCTGAGCCAGCACCACCAGCAGGTAGACCGGGTGGCGCAGGTTCCTCAGCAGGACCAGAGGAAACCCTGCAAGGACCAGAGGGCATTGTTAACATCAATCATGTTATTAACTGCAGCATCACAGAGAGGTCTGGGGGCAAAGGGACTGCAGAGCTCGTCTCGTTCAACTCCTTTCCCAGGAGCTTTCTGGCAGGGCTTCTGCCACAACAAATACAAGAGGAGATGGGAAGTCATTAAAACTTAATTTATTTGTTTGCTGCTGTTGCAATTTCAATGTCCTTCTTGTTTCAATCATAGAAAATGCATTTTTTGTTTGTTTACAGGCAAGAAACACTCCAGCAAATTCCCCTGTGGCTGAACCCTTGAGAAAGAGATGCCTTCAGCCTGCTCAGCAGAGACAGCCAGCCCGGGGGAACTGGGATGCCCAGTGCTGACAGCCACCAGCTGGGAGGCTGGAATTGTCCACCCAGGAGGATATTTCCTTTGTGGATACCCCAAACCCACTTCCTCTCCCTCTGTTGCTCCCCCTGAGCCATTGTTTTCTCTGTAGTTCCCTGTCTGGCTTTGCAAAGGGCAACCTCCACACAAACAGATGATGAGTTTCCCAGATGAGGGCATGGAGAGCCAATATGCGGGAGCAGAGATAAGGAATTAACAGGGAGGATTAATGCAAGGGCCTGCCATAAATTAATGGTGTTAATTCTCAGCAGCTCCCGAACAATTGGGACAATCTTTCTATCTGCTCCTGCCCAGCAGCTCTGGGAGAACTCTGTGGTGCTTGTCTGGGAGGTGCCCCGAGCTGTGCGTTTATTTTAGCTGCCCCAAATGTTTCGTGAAGAGCAAAAGGACCCTCTGTGGGTGCAATGGGGTCATCCACGTTCAAAGGCAAGGCTCCTGTTCATGGCAGGGTGGCCTCTCCAGCTCAGGGTCAGGCAAGCAGCAAGAGCAGGTTATGAGGGAGGGAAACAGAAAGAGTTCTGTCCTCTGCAACCACCAACTCATGACTGATTGGATCCTCCTCACAGCTCCAGAGAGGAGGCTGGGCACAAAAACTCGAAAATAGTAATCAAAAAACATCCTTGGAACTGTCTTTAGGGACCATAAGGAAAACAAACAAGTCACAAGTGCGGTGTTCTAATTGCTTCGAGGATCACCTTTATAATGGGATTAATTCCCAGCGTGTGCAGGAGAGCCTGCACATCCTCCCAGGTGTTTTCCTCAGAAGCCCAGAAATTAGAAAGGGAAATGGCTCCAGGCTGGCTAAATCCTACTTTTTTTCCCTCACTGTGAGCAGATCCAATGCCTGCAAAAGGAGCACGTGGGGAGTATGAGGGGCAGGGTGAAGCTCAATGTCACACAGAGCCAAACCGTTCTCCACAGTGCTTTGACTTTCCTGGTTCTGAGCAGCTCTGGCCAGAGGAGCCTGCTCCCTTCTGGGGTGACTGACCTCAGTGCTTAGAAATGTCTTTGTCTGAGCATTTATCCTGTGCACAGCTCCATCCTGTTATTGCTGCCTGAAGCCCTTCCTGTCCTTGAGGCTGAGCTGAGGGCTTTGAGAGGCTGGCAGCCCCAGGGAAATGGGACCTCATGGGATGTTTTGTTTGCAATGCCTGGCCAAAACCCCCACAGGCCTTGTTTTGCTGTCTGGTTATCCCCACAGGCCCTGGAGCAAAATGCAACTCCTTCATAAAATGGTTTGGGTGGGAAGGATCGTGTGGTGGAAGGATCACCCACTAGACCAGGCTGCTCCAAGCCCTGTCCAGCACTCCCAAGGTGATCCAGGATGGAAAATCTCCAAATGCTGTTGGTACAAATTATTGTGCAGAAAATAACAGTAAAAATAAAGACAGAGAGAACAACAAAAAGTAAAAAAAAAAAATAAGGAGGACGGTGACAAAATGGGAAGGAAAGGTCTTTATACTCCACACAAATTATCCCCATGTAACAGTCACACACCACCTGCATCCAGTTTCTGGCTCCAAAAAGAGTTTTTTATTAGAGATCCTGGTGATTTCAGCAAAATTGCTCTCCTGACAAAGAATGGACACTTCCATATTTTTTTTTTCAGAACTGGGCTTTAGGGGATAAATTCTCAGAAATAATGAATTTCTGAGCACAGCCCTGACACAGCAACTCTGAGACAAGCCCTAAGCAGAGGTGAGATGTTCCCTTCTCTCCCCAGCCAGGAGCTTGGAGCTCATTTTTATTTGAGTTTCAGAGGCAAAGAGCAGCGTGTTGGTGTGAAAATCCCACCTGAGCACCATAAATCTGTTCCTGTGCAAGCACTTCCATCACACAGGTTTTCTAAATGACAGTGCCACAAGGTCAGGAGGGGAATAAACCCCTCACTGACTCCCCTAATTGAGCATTAGGCCAGAGACCAGCAGAATAAAAACCTGCCCACACTTGTCTGGCTGTGCCTGCCCTGCTCTGACCTTCAGAACACAGAGAATTTCCAATGAATTAACAGGATGATAGTCAGGAAATACGGAGGAAGATGACATGGATTGACTTCTGAAAGCCACTTTTCATAAGTAATTGCCAAAGTGCAGAGTATTTCCTTAAAAGAAACCCAACCCAACCCCCCAAGCTTTAGCAGTTGCCTCCACAGATGAAATCCAGCTGATATCCTCAGCCTGGCTTGGATATTGTTACCAGCCTTGAAAGGCGGGGTCTGAAGAGGTTTTGGGGGATGAAAAGTTGCCAGTGCTGCTGTGGCTGTGACTGCTGCTGTGGCCTGGGAACTGGATGCACCCAAGCTGTAAAACCCCTCTGACTGAAGGGGGGTCTTTCCCTTCCCATGGCTCTGCTCCAGGCTCACAGCTTTCACCCCTTTCCTGCCTGGATCTGGCCTCGGTTTCCTACTGCCTGCCTGAGCCATGAATCACAGAGTCCCAGGAGGGTTTGGGTTGGAAGGGACCTTAAATTTTGTTCTAGCCCTTCTGCCGTGGGCAGGGACACTTCCCACTAGCCCAGGTTACTCCAAGCCCCGTCCAGCCTGGCCTTGGACACTTGCAGGGAAGTTTTCCTTCCCAGCTACCAAGCCCAGATGCTTTGTTCAGCCTCAGAGAGGAGCCCTGGCAGTGTGGGAGGGGGGGATTGTCACACTCACGTTTGATGAACTCGGTCAGAGAGAGGTTCTGCAGGTGGTCAGACCTCGACCTGAGCTGGCTGAGCACATCCTCCTTCTTCTTGCTGCCACTCTCCTTCCCGCTCACCACCTGGGGACAGAGGAGAGGCTGGTCAGCTCCCGGGAATATGGAAATCCAGCAAGTGTGAACCCTTAGGGGAGAGGGGTTTCCCCCCCAGAGGTTCCTTTTTACGTCTGTGTGTGGGAGGGGTGAACAGGCACAGAAACCCAAGACAAACATCCAACTTTTATTCCCCCAGAGGATTTCTTGGATGTGCTTCGGCTCCCCTGCTCTGCAGGCTTTTAGGGGAATCACTGGAACACGGGGAGTTAATTAGATTAGATGTGCAGCTCTGCCTGTGGAACAGCAGAAGGGGCTCCCAGGGAGTGTGGTTTTCATGGAAAACCACAGAGTATTTCCAGGCAGAGCCAACAGCCCCGGCTCTGACATCCCCCATCAGCCTGGCTGCCACTCCCAGCACGGATCCGAGCTGGGCAAAGGAGCTCATTCAACACAAATTAGATGTTCTTTAATGGGCAGAAAGAAACTGGCTCAAATGATCTCTTTTGCTCTGAAGCCCAGACCGGTTATTAAACCCCAGAGAGGTCAAAGTGTGTGTGCTGCGGGTGCCACGTTCCCTTTCTGAGGGTAAAAGTGATGAAACTCCCTTCCTGTGTTTTTTGTTTTTTTTTTAATGCTGGAGCTCAGGGTTTAATAGAGTTTTTCAACTGCAAAGATAAAATCTGGCTCCCTGTCACTTTTCAATTAGTAGTTACTGGGTCTTTTCTCTCTCTGCTCTGAAACTGCAGCATTTTCCAAAAATACATTCAAGCTGTTCCTGGCTGTGGCTTCCTCAGCTTCCAGCTGTTAGCACTTCAGGGAGTCAACAGCCGGAAAAAGGACAAATTCCCCCAAATTCTCCAGTCTGGGATGTGTCTGGGTGAATGTGACCCTTGCAAGTGGGATTTCTGGGCTGGCTCAGCACTCGTCCCAGGAGCAGCTGCTGCCAAGCTTGGAGCAGCCTGGGATAGTGGAAGGTGGCAGGGGGTGGAATGAAAAGAGCTTTGAGGTCCCTTCCAACCCAAACTGTCCTGTGATTCTCGCTCCCCATCACTTCCATCCTCACGGGGGATGGAGAAGGCAGACAGGCATTTGGGGAAGGAGGATGAGGCTCCCCCACACTTTGCATTAGGGAAATCATCCCTAACCTGCCCCTGACCTGGGGAAATGCCCCATTGCCCTGCACAGATGTGGATAAATCAGGTATTTATTACAACCTGACTGGCTGTGCAGGTAAGGAGAACAGCTCCTGCCCTCACCCATCTGCTACTGCACCTCCAAGAAAGGCAGCCAGAGGTGCCAGCAGTCTGGTTTTACCCAAATCCACCGCTGGAAACAGGGTTAAAGGACCTGCTCTGTGACAGAGAGGTTTTCTTTGTTTAATTTGAGGTGTCTGCAGAACCTGACGCTCCCAGCTCAGTGAAAAGTAAGGTCAGGGAAGCTATTTTCATGTTAAACAAACAAAATGTAAAACCTCACAGCCTGGAAAAGGCTTATTTTCCTCTTGCCAAGGTCGTGCTCCCTACAAACATTTCATTATGCCTCTTCCAGCAGGTGTGGGTCCCACCAGGGACCCTATTTCCCACAGAGCAAAATAACCAGCCCAGGGGCACCTTGCCCCTGTGAAATGAGGAGTATTTTTAGCTGCTGTTTGTGCCCTGATTCTGGGAAAGCAGAGGAGGGGAATGGCAAACAGCTGCACAAGCACACGGGGGATCCATGGAAGAAGTTTGTATAGCGTGAGGAAGAACCAGAGGTGGTGTGTGCAGCAGGCCCTGCTGCAAAAAGTGCTGAGCTTGCAGGGGAGGAGGAAGTGTCACTCACCCCCTCTGTGCAGAGATGTTCTGTGTTTGGAGTGTCACCTGAACCAGGAGAGGTTTGGCTGGACAAGACAGATCTTGCACACGATAAATGCTGAGCAAGGGCACTGCTCCTGCTTTGGTTTAAGGTGCTGCTGAGAGCACCTTTCCCCTTTCCAATCCCTTTCTGTGTCACCCACGGGGCTGCAGGGCAGAGGCTGTGCCCAAGGAACAGCACAGGGGTTTGTTGTGGGTGGGATTTTTGCAGGAGCTCTACAAACACTCTGGAAAAGCTCAGTTGATATTTCAAGTACTTGCAGTTGGTGGTTGCTCTACATTCATGACTATGCACATTTCCAACAAATCTTTGAGTGCTCCCACAACGCACAGAACAGCAGCTGGCAAAGCTTCCACGGAGGTTTTTATTTTCATTTTTTAAGTAGGGCCCCTTCCTGCTGCTGCTGGTGCTGATAGCCCGTGGGACAGGCCTGGCCTGCCCTGGTGTCTCCCATCCTGCAAGCAGGGCAGAATCCTGTCAGCACTTAGAATATTTCCCTGTTGTTTTTCTTTTTTTTAATGGTCAGCAGATTCCAAAAGCTCTCTGAGGGAGATGGTAAAATGGGGAGAAACTCCACAAGATCTGGGCTGCAGAGGCATATATGGGTGCTCAGCCACGTGGGACCATTCCCTGCAGATCCCAAAAAGCAGAGCAGGGTGAAATCTCCCTCTTTTTTAAATCAATATCCACTATTCCTTCCTTAAACCCTTGTGTGCTGCTCAGAGTGCAGCACTTGCCAGAAGTGCAGCTGTTTAATCTGAAGTACATTATTTTCACTCAAGAGCCATTTATGAAATTAAAATTTCCATCAGCCCTAATAAAGAATCTTGCCCCTAAGATTCAGTGTGGCACCCCGAGCAGGCTCTGCTAAGACAGATCATCCCTAAGGAATCCAAAGTGTTCCAACCTTCAGGAGGATAAATCAGGCATTCTGGACCATCTTTCCTGAGGAGTTTCCACCCTGTCTCCTCGCAGCACCTTTGCCAACCTCACAACCTGTGAAACCCAGGAGTAAATCACAACACTCCCAGAAGTTCAGCTGGTAAAACAGGTTGCCTTTTCCCAGGCCGGGAAACCCCAAATCTCCCTAAGAATCACTCATTCCTGTGGAAATTCAGGCAGTTATTCCGTGCCAGACAGAGCACAGGCTTGTTTAGACAGGGAGGTTTGGGTGCAGCTGCAGCGAGTCACACAGGTCAGAGTATGGCCAGGACATGGAGATGAGCCCAATTTCACCTACTGAGCGTGTCCCAGCAGCTTTCCCAATATCCAAGCCCTCTAAGAGCACACTTTGTCCCGCATTATTCCTCCCAACACGCTGGGACCCGCAGCCAGGGAAGCGCTTGGGAGCTCACGAGTGGCTTCCCACCCTCACGTGAGCACTGGAGCACTCAGGAGACCTCCAGAGCAGCAAAATCCCTGCTGGGAAACACAGAGTAAAGCAGAGCCTCACCAGTGGACTCCCAGAGGCTCCAGCAGGAGCCAGGGATGAGCATCCCCCCAGCAAACTGAGGGGGTTTGGACTTGCAACACCCTCAGGCTGCTGAAGGTTTTTCCCTGCCAGTTATCTCTGAGGGTGTTTATGGGCTGGGAAGTGTCTAAAATCCTTTTGGCCAGCAAAAATGTCCCAGTGAGAGGTGGTGGATGTGTCTGGAGGCTGGAACAGCAGCTGAGCCCAAACCCCCTGGACAGGGAGCAGTGACAAGGGGATCTGCAGTGCAAACCAGCCCAATGACCCTCCAGCTTCAGCCTGGCCAACACCTCAGGGTACACCGCACTTCCAAGAAAAGGCTCCTGGTGCATTATTCATGTTTCTTACGAATTGGGATGGATGCCTTCATGGAGCATATGGGACCCCTGAAGGGAAACAAGGGCCGTTGGAGCAGCGTGTCCCACCAGCTCCACAAGAATCCACAGAACCATGGAACGGGCTGGGTTGGAAGGGAACTTAAGGAGCATTTAATTCCAATTCCCCTGCCAAGGGCAGGGACACATTCCACTATCCCAGGTCGCTCCAAGCCTCGTACAACCCTGCCAGGAACACTTCCAGGAATGGGGCAGCCACAGCTTCTTTGGGCACCCTGTGCCAGGGCCTCCCCACCCTCAGGAATTTTTTGCAATTCCAGGGAGGAATATTTTTCCCAATACCCCGTCTAAGCACTTGCCACGTGTTTCCCACGGATGCAGCAGCTTCTGCTTGTGCTGGCGAGGGAGGGACATGCATGTAAACATGAGGTGCTCGTGTGCAGCATCAGAAGGGCCACGTGCAGCTCCTCTCCTACCTCTTTTGGCATCTCCCGTGGGAAGAAGAAGTACGGCACTGCCGACAGGGCCACAAGGCTGGCTGCCACCAGGAACCCGAGCCACCAGGCGCCGACCCAGCGCGGGTCCTTGTTGGTGAGCTGGACTTCAGCTGCAACACAGAGACATGGGCAGCAAGCCCACAGTGAGCACAGGGAGGGACCCCTGTGCACCAATGGAGTGGTGATGGGTGGCCCCAACTACCCTGAACATCAGTCAGCCCCAAAGTGGTGGCTCCCAACCATCAGTTTTGGGGGTCTGAGCACCATTTGCCTCATCCCATGGTGCTAAATCACGTTTCATTCTTTGCCATCACCAGAGTGTCCGAAAAGCCACTCAGTCTTTTGGATGGAGAAAACTGGGAAAAGGATGTCCTGAAGCTGGAAAGTGAAGGCAAGAACCTTCACCACAGCTGTTTCAGAGAAGGGATACCCGTGTTTTCACCTCCCTCCCATCCCTGTGCTTCTTCACACCCAGTACCAATTCTCCGCTCCTTTTCTTATTTCTCCAGCTCCATCTTTCCCTAGGTTTTGGTTATCCTGCACATCCCCACCGGTGGCTGGCAGCAAAACACTCCTGCCAGTGGTGCTGGCACAGGGCAGGGGCTTCCTGGGAGGGTGAGAACCATCCTCCACCAAGAACCCTCCCAGGGCAGGGTCACTCACCTGCGCTGACCTTGTCGATGTCCACATAGAAGCGCAGCATGGCAGAGCCCAGCATGAAGGCCACCCCTGGCCCGATGACAGTCACAGAGAACAGGATTCCTGCACAGGGACCAGAGCAGAGAGGGCTCAGCCCCATGGGAAGGGACCACGGGGACAGGAGGTGCCTCCAGGCAGGATCAGGCTCCTCCATATCCACCTCCAGCACAGCCTGTTTTCCTGGCAGTTTCCTTATCTCCCCTCCCACAGAGTAACAGCCCTTCACAGGGGAGGATTTACAAGGCTCAGAACTTTCCTGACGCTTTTCTCCAGCCCCCTAGAAAGCCTGAAACACAGCCAGGAACAAGCTGTGCCCCTTGGCACGAGAAATCCAGGAAACACCAAGGTTTTTTTACAAGGCTAAGGAGATAAAAGTTATCAGCAAAGTCTCCTGCACAAATTAGTGATAAGGAAATATCAACATGTGTAAGATATAACCCCTGCCTTACAGGCGGTCCTTTCAACTATGAATCAGAGGTTTGGAGCATCTACCAGAGCAAAATTTGATGCTGTATTTCCAGTTCTTTTACAGTAATAACATGGGTTTGATCCACTTTTGCTGTTCCATTCAATTCATTTCAATTCAATTCAATGTCATTCACAGGTAACAGCTGGAAAAGGACGAGAAGGGCATGCAAGGACCATCTTGTCCATCCCATGGCCCTGGGACGTCCCTTTTTAGGCCCATGCCCAATCTGCTTTGACAAACACTGCTCTCACTATTGCAAATTACTGCTGTCTGGCTTTGCCATCATCCTCACCCTGGCTTCCACTCTTCCCACGGCCTTACCCAGATAGAGGGGAGAGTTCCTCTCACTGGCAAAGTCATCGATGTAGGAGATCCCGAAGGGCTGGATGGGGACACCGCCGATGCCCAGCAGGGCCTGAGCAATGAACATAACCAGGAGAACCTCATGGTTCTCCCTGCTGGCGCGGGGGGTGCAGCTGGCGTTGCTGAGGTTCAGCCAGGGCCCCGAGACCCCAGGCTGGCACAGATCAGTGGTGTTACTGAAAGTGCCTGTGGTGAAAAGGAGAATAGGACTTAAAGAGCTTGGTCTGGAGAAAGAACATCATTACAAAATGGCAGCTGTGGCCACCTCATCCCCACGGCCACACTGGGCTGGGCTGGGAGCAGCTTGGTCTAGTGGAAGGTGTCTCTGCCCATGGCAGAGCGTGGAACGAGATGATCTTAAAAGTCCCTTCCAACCCAAAGGGTTCTGGGATTCTATTATTTCCTTTTTTTCTGTCCCCAAAAGGCCTAAACTAAGATCCTAGAGCACTTACTGGCAACAGACTGGTCAAACTCATAGGGCCCAGTGATGAAGTGGGGCAGAGACATGAGGAACCCGGCCAAGGAGACGAGGATGGCACCGCAGCCGATGAGACGGGGCCTGTGCACTCGGCTCCCGAAGTAACTTATGAAGACGATCAGCAGCGTGTTCCCAACCTGCAGCAGGACACAGGGATTGAGGGGTGTCCCAGGGGAACGGGAGCAGCACCTGGAAGGGCAGGAGGGCAGAGCTGGTTTTCACCTCGTTGAAGGAAGCCAGCAGCCCTGAGGTCTGGCTGGAGAGGCCGTAGCGTCTCTCGATGGTGGAGATGGAGCTCTTCAGGTACCCGGACACCAGGAGCTGGGAGAGCTGCAGAAGCCCATGGCAGAAAACGAAAAACTGCCAACACAAAAGGAGAGCATCCAGCACGGTTACTGAGAGCTGCAGCTCCACAAACTGCACCTCCAAAGACAGGCATAACTATTGAATATAATCCTTCAACCACTAGCCTTTGAAATATTGCCCCTGCTCTGTCACCAATGAAATTTTCCGAAGTAAACAGTCCTCTAAATAAGCCAAGAATAACAATAGGGTCAGTATCTGCAAGGAGGAGGCAATTTCTTCAGCTAAAAAGTGTCTTTGGACAGATAGATAGTTTCAGTTGGGATGATGCTTGTTTATGTTGGCCTCGTCCCTGAGATCCAGCAGCAGAAGTGGGAGGTTGCACAACATCCCCATCCAGCCAGAGGCAGGCAGTCATCGCCAGTGCTTGGAGCTCTCCTGGGACAGAAAGGAGCTCTTCCAAACACAGCAACAAAAACCTCCTTCAGAGAAAGTCAGGAGAAGGTCAGGGAGAATCATTACGACTGTTTTCCTTTCCTTCTTACAAAGGCCCAGATGTGAAGGCCATTTCCTTTGGAAAATATGATAGTTCTTTTCCACTTCCTAAAGGAAACCTTGTCAAAGTCCATCATCTCCCAGAAAATAATCTGACATCATCTCCTTGGGCGTTTGGGATGTGCAGGTGCTGAGGTGAGCACATGGCAGGGGGCAGAGCAACCTTCCTCCTCCAGAGCTGTGCCACCTCACTGAGGCACAGAGAGTGCCTGAGGCATCTTCCCAGAGGGAAACCCTGCCAGGTCTTAGAGGAGGTGCCCTTGCCAGCAGGGAATGATATCCCAGCCCAGTGCCCAACCAGCTGTGGGATAAATGCATCTCCGCTCTACCACATGCCCAAGGAGGAGCTTCTCTGCAATCAGCTTGCTGCTTTTCTACTTTTCTTCATCGTTTTCAAAGCATTTTTGCAGGCTTTGCTGTGCTAAGCCTTGCATCACCCTGGTGGGGTCCTGTCGCTCCCACCCCGCACGTGTAAGGGAATAGAAACGTATTCATTCCTACGCAGCCCGTAAATTGCAGACCTGGGGATTAAACACCAACATCTCCTCTCTTGGTGGTCTGGGAAAAGCTTCTTACAAAGGTTCTGTGTGTTTCTGGTGTTGCTTGTGCAGTTTGGCAGCCAATCTTCATCGTGAGGGCTCTGAAAGCCACACGCGCTGCCCTGCCCCAGCTGACACAGGGAAGTCCCTATCACGCTGTCTCCATGTGTTTGGGAGACTTTTGCTGCTATTTTAAGGAAGGTGTTTGTGCCTTAGCCCGTGGTAAAATTCTGGGCACTGGGCTGTGCTTGTGAAAACTGGGTCTGGAAGGAATCAGTCTGTTCCAGTTTAATCCAAACCAGTTTGGTTGGGCACATAGCTGGAAGGGACCTTAAAGCCCAGCAACTTCCAAACCCCTGCCACGGGCAGGGACACCTTCCACTATCCCAGTTTGCTGCAACCTGGCCTTGGACACTTCCAGGGATGGGGCAGCCACAGCTTCTCTGGGCAGCCTGTGCCAGGGCCTTCCCAGCCCCACACGGAGGAATTTCTTCCCAATATCCGATCTGAGTGCTCCTTGAAGACAAAACAAGGCAGTTTTCAGTTCTGTCCCTCAGCTGCACTTTGACATATGACAACTAGTTTTTGTGACACACTCCCTGGAGACACAAATGTACATAAAAACTGCAACGCTGTCATTTTTGGTGCCCCAGCCACTCCAAACACACAAACCACGTTGTGCAATGGTTTTGTGTTTCTGCAAGAACCCATTTAAACCCCGGGTTGGAAGTTTTGTTTTCTGAGGAAGTCATTTAGAAACCGGGCAGGGTGACCCAACTTCTTGGTAAAAACCAAGAGATCTGGGGGAAACATACTGTGCTGGGGATAATTGTGTTCTTGGTGACATGCGTGGTCAGCTCGGCCCTGGAGGTGAAAACAAGTCTCATTTAAAAGAAATCCTAAGCCTTTAACACTGGGTTCTGTCATCTTTTGCTCTGCAGGCTGGTGAGACTCTCTAACAAGGCAGGTAATTGGCTTCCAACTACACTGAGTGCAGTAAAGAATTGGTGTTAATGTTGTCGTTGCTGATAAACTGCAATTACTGAGCCAGAAGGAACAGAGCAGATGCTCCAGGACAGAAGGAGCCGGCAGTTCTGGGTGGGGTTTAAGCTCCCTCCCAACCCATCCTTTTATCTATGAAGTTAAACACTGCAGAAGCTGGAATTTAAACTTGCATTTCCACGCTGCTGTCCCACCGCTCGCTCCTGGATGGAGACAGCTCCACATCCTGTGGCACTTCTGCCATGGGGAGCACATGGAATGTTTTCCAAACACAACTGGTAATCAGGAATCCTCCCAATGCCCTCTGCAGAAAGCTGAACTCCTCTTTGCCACGCCAATAACCTGGGGTGGGGGTATAACAGAAAGCAGGAGTCCTTTACCTTAATGCTGAGGAATGGGCTCCTGCAGAGTGTTTTCCGTGAGGGATCCGGGTGGCTGCTCTTTGCAGTGGTGATGGTCATTCTGCCAGGCCTGCCAAAATAAATCATCCAGGACAATGCTCAGCTGCTCTGCCTGAATTGCCCTTTCCTCAGCAGGGCAAAATCCTGCCGTGCTCTGCGAACACCCACACAGCAGGCACATGCTCGACCAAGAAATTGCTCATTATTCCTGGGTTTCATTTTCTCACAGCACTTTGCTTTCAGAGAGCAGCAAAGCAGCCTGAGGAACACTAACCGCCAGGAGACCTGAGAAGTTAAACACTGTTACACAGAATCAAGGACAAAAAATATTACCTGGTATAGTTTAACGTCCTTATCAGCAATCTGGGTGATGGGGCAGAGTGCACCCTCAGTCAAGTGGCAGCAGATAAAGACTGCATCTGACACAGGAGATGGCTGTGCTGCCATCCAAAGGGACCTTGACTGGCTGGAGAAATGGGCATTGAGGGGGTCTCAGTGGGCTGGAGAAATGAGCTTCCAGAGGGATCTCAATGGGATGAAGAAATGAGTATTGAGGGGCCTTAATGGGCTGGAGAAATGGGCACCTAAATCTAAATCCTTGGGAAGCCATCACCCCACTCTGTGCACTGCTGAACTTCTTCCCTTCTCTCTGGACCCTCACTCCCTCTGCCCTGGGTGACCCCTGATGTCTTTGTTGGGATTTTAGCATCCAGGCTTCCCACTCGGGAGGCTGCATTGTTTGGAGGCACGTTAAAGCCATCAGGCTCTGGCTTGTTGTTCGGAACACTGATGGATGTTTTCATCTCTGCAAGCGCTCCGGCAAATGGGGTGAAAGGCTTTCCATTATTATTTTTGTATAATTCTATTTCCCCCGTGATGAGAAGCAAAGGAGCGAGGACCGTGGCCTCAAATAAATTAACAGACACAGGGGCTGATGTAAATTCTAACGGGAGGAGACTGCCTTAACTGTGCTGTTCATAAACCTGTAAGTGCAGTGCACAGGAGAGGTAAATCCCAGAGGGGACCTGCTCCTCCCTGAGTTACAAGCTCCACGGCATCCTCTGCAAAGAACAATTGCTGCCCTCAGCCCCATTTCAAGAGATATTGCTGCAACAAAACCCAGGATGGGATCAATAAAGCAAATTTGATGGCGAATTAAAGCTCTCCCGAAGCTTTGGAGGGCTCAGCAGTGCTGGAGCCAAAGCACCTGCCTGTCTCCAGAGCTCAGGGTCTGACATCCTGTCTCTGGAGGAGTCCTGGGATGGATCGTTGACAGCCACTGAGTTTGCTGCTGGAGCCTCGCGAAAGCTGTGGGGTGTCACAGGGGGGAAGAGAAAGGGTGGAAAACCAAAAGGAGCCTGAGGTGGACATGAGGATGGAGCTGGAAACCACTGTAGATTTAATGCCCTGGTTAACCATGTCAGTGTCTTTGCCAGCCCTCCTCACCAAGGATTTGCTCAATTATCCCTGCAAACCCCAAATCCCATGGGGTGTAGGAGTACTTTTGTCCTCCTGCCCGTCCTTCCCAGGCCCTGCTTTAAATGTGTGCATCCCTTAACCCTACGGGGTGTCCCAACACCTGGGATTAACCCAAGCTCTTCCCCAGCCAGCTTCCAGAATCTTCCTGGGGGAAGAAAATGGTAGAAAACACAGGTAGAAATGTTTTCCTTAATCCTTGCCCAAGCAAGGGGTGAAAGCCCCTCACCCTTTGCTGTGCACCAGAATCCCCTCGGGTTTCTCACAGTGCCATGGAGGAGCTCAGTTCTTCTTTGCCCCTCTGCACTGAGGACAGCTTGCATCATCTGTCAGCAGCCAAGGCTGCCCACCATCCCCACCTTCACCTCAGCTCCTCCTCACTTCCAGTGTTACCTGTGGAAGAGGGATGTGAAAGGCTGCAGAGGTGTGCCAGCAGTTCGGGGTGAGGATGAACCTGCTGCACCATCCAAAATGCTCCTTTAGGAACAAAAAGGAAGCAGAGCGCTTTGATTCAGCACAAGGGACAACGAGCAGATGAAATACAAAGGCAGATGAGACACAGACAGCAGCAGGCTAAGAATCCCTTCCCAACACCCCATTTAACTTTTCCCTCTAGCAGTGGGAAGATACTCCCCTTGTCCTGGCACTCCAGACTTGTATCCCAGACAATCTCATGGACTTTTGCAGCACAGATTAAGAGGCTCCACTTGTCCCTATACTGCCCTTTCCTTGACAGCAGGGCAGCAGAAATCCTTCAAAACCCCTCCCAGCTTCTCTGGGACCTGCACAAAGGTGCTGCCTGCCACAGCAGGGGCTGGGCTGAGTGCCACCAGCTTCCTGTCCCATTCCCAGGACATCAATCCATCCAATGCCTTTACTAATGGCAGCTCCTGGTAGCTGAGCCAGGCAAAGTGCCCGCTGGGCTCGGCGGAGCTCGAGTAAATAACAGCGAATGTAACGCAGCAAATTAAATCCCAGCAGGGGAGTCGAAATGCCAGCAAATATTCCGTAATCTGTCTTCCTTCTGCAGGATAATTTTCATTCACTGGCAGTAAAACTGAGACAGAGTCAATGTGTGTTTTTATGAGGGTGCCTGTGTTAAAGGGGAAGCTGGTTTGGAAAATGTGGGGGCAAAGACGCTTTAGAGGACGACAGGAAGAAAAAGACAGGGGATGCACATCATCCTCTCCCTGGAAAACGACTGAGAAACTAAAAAAAGGGATGCACAAATGTGCTCCAGAGCTGTTTCTACCTTGCACCAACTGGCAAAAAGAAAGTGAAAATGGGACCAGCCCCTCAGTGACTCCATGTAACCAAGGATGGGCCAGAAACCTTACAGGGAATCAGACAAAACGAAAAGCATTGTAAGAAATTAAAGTATTAAAGAAAGAGGAAAATTGGTGTTGAAGCCCACAGCCTGCAACCAGAGGCCAGGAGGGAGAGGCTCCAGCCCAGCTGTGGCACAGAGCCCTGACCCCTCTGGTTTGGGAAGGATGAGGGCACATCCAGCTTTTCATCCCCCAGCACCCCCAAATCCTTCTCCCCGGGGCTGCCCTCCATCCATTCCTGCATCCCCGTGGGGCAGTCCCATCACATGGCCTGGAGGGACTTCTAGAGGGTGAACCACCCAAGAGCAGCAGTGGCTCCGAGTGCAGAGGGACGGAATCACAGAGGGGAGGGGAGGAATGACAGAAGTTACAGCTGAGGGAGGCGGTTGTGGAGTTACATAAAGCAGCCAGGCTGGGAATTGCATAATTCCATAAATTCATGAATCACTCATTGGGTTTGGTTTTCAAATGCAGCCATCAGGGGCTGCTCCCACCCTGAGACCCCCCACTCACCCTGCTGCTCCTGCTGCTGATTCCCAAGCTCTCCTGGGATGATTCCTGCTCCACAAGCAGCATCCCATTGAACCTCACAGCACCTCCTGCCCTTGCTGCTTCCCCTGTGACCCCTGGGTTTGTTTGTGCTGGCAGTTTGCTGTGTGTGAGCACAGCTCAGCTCCAGGACATTTCAGACATTCACCAGACCAGGATCTCACAGCTTGGCAGGTTTTACTCCTCCTCTGTGAGGTTTTATGCGGTGTGCATATTGAATAAAACAGCCAGCCCTGCCCGCTGGGTAGTGCCAGGTGCTGAACACTGTGTGGGGACGGGCAGGTGTGGGGAGTTCTACAGAAAAGCTGTGGTTTGTGTCCTCGGTGGGGATTTCTATTTTGGCACCACCTCCTGTGTGTTTGGCAGGGAAACAGTCGCTGCTTCAAGCAGCTCCAAACCCCCAGACAGGAGTTCAAATGATGAATGAAGTGCAAAGAGCCCCTTCCCCAGCCCTTCCATAGGCTGCAGGCAGGGCTTGGCTCTGTGGACAAACACCTAGCAAGAGAAGTCTGAAAGTAAGTCACCCCCAAACGAGAGCTTTCCTGATTTGTTTTTATACACCAGAGGTACCTTCATGGTTGTTTTTTCCCCTCTCTACTTTCCTAATCCTTGGACAGGAGTGAAGGTTGAGAAAAACTTGGATTTTTTGCTGAGTCCTTCTGGAGATTTGTAAGACTTGGCCGTGGAAGGAGCAGCTGGAGGAAACAGGAGGAGCCAGAGGGGCTCCAGTGAGCAAAGGATGCAGCCACAATTAGAAAAATTAACCTTTAGAAGGGGAAGCTCTTGCAAAATGAAGAGCAGGAGCCACTGCAAAGGCCTTCAACACAGAGCCAGAGTGAAAACCCCGACAGGTCCCTGGAACTGAGGCTTCCTGGAGCAATCCAGGGGTTGTTTGCTTGTATTATGTGCAACTTTAGGAAAAAAATAACCTAAACCAACAAACCCAGGGTTCTCCATCTGCACACATGATCTGCCTGGGGCCAAAGACCTGCTCTGCCACACTGATGCTTAATTTTCCATGAGAAAGACACTCCAATTCACTTGCTTGCTACCCATTTATATCCACGGGACGTTCCAGGGCACTCTGCTCTGCCTCCACACTAACCCTGCAATAAACAAGAAGAGCATCCCCAAAACTCTGCGGGAGACCAGTCAGATTTCCTTCCCCAGGCTCTGGGAATGATGCCAGTCACCCACATGCAAAGAGGAGTTGATGGAAGAGCAGCAGCACTTCCCTGCTCCCTCCCATGAAAGGGAACTGAGTAGAGCTTAGGAGAAGTGAGAAATTTCCTTAGCCAGCAAGACGGCAGCAGGAAACACCAGGAGGAAACACTGTGGTAGGATAGAGTTCGTGACATTTTGGGCGATGCTGGGACAAGGAGCAAGTGTTGGAACAAAGCCCCAGCCCAGAGCAGATGTCAGGGGCTGGTGCTGGCACAGGGAAAGGAGGAAACACTGATATTTTTGGCAGCAACGTGATTTAATTCCCCTAATTCACGTCTTTCTTCCACTATTTATTATTAGTGGACTGCAAAGCCACCTGCATCATGGAGGGATGTTGCTTCTTTTCCTTCTGCTGCCAGGTTTTTTACACCCTTTGGAAAAGGCATCTCCTGCTCACCCTCCGAGCAGTTCCCTGGCTGGCACACTCAGATGCACCAAGAAATCCCACTAAAAAATGGAGATTATTTTGTGGAAGTCCCCAGACCTGCAGCTGGAGCCACACCTGGCCCCGGCCGAGCTGCCTGAGAGCAACAAATCCCTCTCCTGCATCCCTGGGAGAGATCGCGTCCCGGGCTTCCTCCAGCCATCCGCTCGCTATCGGGTTCGCCAGAGCCTTGCTGGAACCATGTTTCAAGCCAGAAACTCCCCTCATCCCCTGCTGAGGGGTCCCACACAGGCCGGGTTCAGCCCACACCTCTGCGGGGCAGCAAAGTCCGGGATGCATCCATCCCATTCCCGTGGGCTCCGGGCTGCTCGCAGCGTCCCTGCCCGGCACCACAGAGGATTCCCAGCTCCACACCCTTAACCTTTCCCTGCCCCCGGAGCCAGGAGCTTTAGGAACCATCCGTGCGATCCCGCTTTGGGAAGGTCCGGGGGAAGCTGTCCCTGCCCCGGGCGCGGTGCTGGAACTGGGAGAGAGCCGAGGTCCCTCCCAACCCGTCCCATCCCATCCCATCCCGTGAATCCACGGAGCGGGGCTTGGCACAGGTGAGGTCCATGCCCGCCTGGCATCTTCACCAGATCTGGGCTGGAAAAAGGCGTCGCCGTATTAGAAGAACCAAAACCGTAAGAGAAACCCGCCGTGGCAGGGCTCAGGCACTGGGAAAACTGGGAAAGCTCAAATCAGAGGAGCTGCCTCACCGAGGAAACAACAAACTTAGGTAAATAAGCACAAGCCGAGAGGACGCGACAAAGCACATGTGCAGAAAGCGGGCACGGAACAGGCGTGTAATGACTCCTTCGTTTTCCCCTTCACCTTTTAAATCGGTGGGAAAATCCAGCTCCCGAGCCAAAGTGGTTCAGGAGCCTTGCAGAAGAAGCCGGGGAAAAGCAGCTTGAGGAACTTCATCTTCCCCAAACCCGAGCTCGGGAGCAGAGCCATCCTCAGCAGGTGCTGCCATACTCACAGTTCCAGGACTCTCCTGATCCTGCTGCGCTGGGAGCGAAAGTTTTCCTCTGCCAGCAGATGCTGGGGCCATTCACCACTTTTCCTTCCCGGCGGGAGGTGGGGATGGGTGTGCGGAGGTGGGGCTTCGGCTGCAATTTCAAAAGCTGGAGCGCATTTTAAGCAAAACTTTTGCAATCCCTTTCCAAAGGGCTTTTATTTTTGGTTTTGCCTTCTCCCGGAGCTGCGATCCCAAAGGGACAGCGCGGTTTGCTGACCCGGGGCTGTGTGAGCTGCTCCCCCAGTCCCACGCCAAACTGGATTTTGCTTTTCCTGCATGGCCCGGCTCCAGTCCCCTCTCCCCGTCCTTGCAAGGGTCCCATTCCTCCGGGGAATTTCCCTTGCATTCACCTTCTTATTCCATTCGCTTCGTCTGTATTTATTTTTGTGAAATTTCGAAGCTGTGGTGTAATCTCGGGATTTGTGAAAGGGAAACTTTATTTGTCTAACCCCGGATTATTCATTTTTTCAAGAAGTCACCTCGGCACTCTCTTGCTCTGAACACTGAAGCGTTTCTAGAGAAGAACCAGAGTTTACAAAGAGGCGGCTCCAGCCAAAGCTGCGGGGGAGCTGCGAGCAGCCCGGAGCCCGCGGGAATGGGATGGATACATCCCGGATTTTGCTGCCCCGGAGAGGTGTGGGCTGAGCTTTTCCTTAGCTGGAGGGGTCTGGGAGCATCAGGCTTCGTGTTTTCTCCCGGCTCCTGCAAACGGTGGAGCTCGTGTGTCCCTTTAACCGGTTTAAAGCCCTGGGGGTGGGCATATCCCAGCGGGAGCCTGTCCTTCCCGAAACCCTGACTTTTAGCAGTTTGAGGTGAGATTAAATGCTGGAAGAAGGCAGGAAGAATCTATCCTTCTTCAGTTTGAGGCTTCTTGTCCTGTCCCTCCAGGCCCTTGTCCAAAGCCCCTCTCCAGCTCTCCTGGAGCCCCTCTAGGCACTGCAAGGGGCTCTAAGTTCTCCCCGGAGCCTTCTCTCCTCCCGGGACTGCTCTGGACATGGGTGTCATGGGCTGTCTCTGCTAAAGCAGGTGCACAAACACAGCTGACTTTTCCCAGGGCACATCCACGCCTGGATTTCATAAAGTTGCAGCTTGGAAGCGAGGACAGCTGCAAGGTCACATCCAGGGGGAACACAAGGTACTGAGGGAGATGGAGAGATCTTAGTTGAGTTCCCTGTTCTCATTTCATCCCCAAAGGCACCACAGGATCCCAGACGGAACCTCCGAATGGGATCTTTTCCAAGTCAGGGTGCAGCAGAGCCCCTTTTTCCTCCTGGCATTTCTTGCTGGGGTCTGAGGGATCTGACGACCAACAGGACACGCCGGACAGAGGGATTTGATGGTTCCAGGGGGAAGGTTATCTGCTTCCCCTGCACGAGCTCATTAAACAGTAATTAAACAAGCACTTCATTAGCTCCAGCAGCACAGAGGCGTTTTGCAGAGCAGGAGACAGCCAAGTCAGCGTGTCCCAGCGCCCTCTGTGCCCAAGTGACCCTGAGCTGTCCTGCCAAGCGGGGCTGCACCAGCCAGATAATGCACTGCAGCGAATACAAACACTATCAGCTCTCATCGGCTCTGCCGTGTCTCAGGAAGGCATTATTAGATTGAAAAAACCATATTGTTAATATTTCACATCTGCAGAGCTCCTGCCTTCCCCGGGAGGCTGCGTGGTGCGCACTGGCAGTCCTGGGGGAACCAGAAACCCACGAAACACAATTAATTCGGGGGGTGGGAGGCCTGAGCTCCATGGGAGAGGGGAAGGGGAGGCTGTCCAGCTGCAGAGGAGCGTGAGACACACCCCCAAACTGCCCCGGAGGAGGGGGTCCTCAGCCACCATGCCTAGAAGGGAAAGGTGGACACCCCTTCCATCCCCTATCACGCTGGGATAGTGCATGAGAGGAGAGCTCCATCTGTTGACTCCTCGGCACCTCGTCTGGAGCTGCTGTGACCCAGCACAGCTCCGAGTCTGCAGGCTGCTGCTCCATCCCACGCCCGGGCTGTTGGCCACAGCCCCCTTGGCCCAGGGGGCTCCTGGATGTCCCGCTGCACCCCCATGGTCTCCCCAACAGCTGCTCACCCCTCCAAGGCCAGGCTGGACGGGGCTTGGAGCAAAACCTGGGCCGGTGGCAGGTGTCCCTGCCCATGGCAGGGGGTGGCACTGGATGAACTGTGAAATCCCTTGAAGCCAAGCCACCCTGTGGCGCTGAATTGCCCGGGAGGTGCTGGGAAGGGCAGCGTCTCTCCCGGGGCTGTGTCCTGTAGCCATGTCCTGCCTGCTGCTGCCACTCTCTGGCCAGGGGCTTCCCCGCAGCTTTTTAGGTCCTCACAAGTCCTCGACCTCCAAATATTTGGCCGTGCAGACCCTGAGCGCATCCCAAGTAAGCGAAAAAGAGAATTCCTGTTAAAAGCCAAGCATTAAGAAAGTCCCGACTAAAACCTGAGTGGGTGACAGGAAGAGCTCAGAGAGGCGAGGGGTGTTAAACCCTCTGGGTGATGTGGAGGGAGGACTATTCCTTGGAACACTCAGAAGCAGCTTGCAGGAAATGGTGACAGCACATATCTTGTGCAGACATTAAAAATCTCGTGTGTCTGGGGTTATAGACGTCCACAAATGACTAATCGAGGATTCCAGCCTGGAAAAGGCCACATTTGGAAACCCAGGTTCTGCTGCTTGCTCCAGCTTGGTCCAAGACTTAAACTGGGACTGCAAAGGAGCAGCCCAGTCCTCGCATGGGATACGGGACACGTCTCCACTTGCGGAGCTGAGGCTGAGCCGTTTCTGTATGTGGGTTTAGGGGAAAAAACCAGCTGGGGTGGGGACAAGATCTTCCATCTGGGCTCTGCTGACGTCTCCCAGTGGGCCCAGCCAAAAGCTGGGATGCAAATGTTTGGAATTCTGCAGAGATTGTTTGCAGAGCTGAGATTTAAACTGGGTGGAGGCCACTGGTGGTAATTAGCCACCCTGACTTCATATATTTTGGGGCTGCTTTCTGAATCCTGCCTTTCCGTCCCACCATCAGCAGCTCCAACGTGGATGTTGATGCTGAACCCAAAGAGGAAAACTGGAGCAGAGGCTGAGCTCATGGTTCCCTTTCCTGTCCCCAACCAGGGGACTTTCCCTCCTGTCCTGAAGAAAGAGGAGTCTCGTGGGCTGTGCAAACACGGTGAGAAGTATTCTCATTATTCTGCTGGGGAATTTCGTCCTGGAATTCTGTTCTAGCAGCAGAGGAGGGAAATTTCGAGGAGGATGTTCAACTGGAATTTCAATTCTTGTGAATGGGCAGTGCTGTGGAGACAGGCAGGGGAGGGGGGGAATTGCAGCAAGGCTGGGTTTCAACACCTGCAGCAACAGCTGGGATGGAAAGGAGTGAAATCCTGACGTGGGTAAGGAGGAGGAAAGGAAAAGAAAATAAAGGGAGAAAGGACAACTTTCCCCTACTCTGCTCTTGCAAAACTGCCAGCCCAGTGCCCTGGGTGTCTGTGTTTTGGGACAGCATTGCTGGCAAGGTAAGAGATGCCTCCAGTCTCAGGAGACCTTTCAAATCAGGCGAATGGATTTTATGAATCACACAGAAGGAATCATTTCTCCTGAAAGATGTGCTCAGACCTGACAAGCTTCCAGCTGGGGATCAGCGCTGCTCTTTGGGCCCGATGGAATTGCTTTGGAGAGGAAACTGAGGGATGGGCCAGCTCAGGCAATGCTTCATTCTGCAGGGAACGTGCCGTGGGATGACCACAGAAGCCGAATGTTTGCCTGAAGATAGTTTGGAACAGCAAAAATATTGTGTAGCTCTTCCCCGTGGGACCTACGGTCTGTAAAAAAGACCTCTCAGCTTTTTCTATATCTGTATATAGAAAAAAAAAATGTTTCAGATGAAGAGCATCAATAATTTTTGTAAGGTCTAATAGTAATTTAAGACTTACTGTAATTTGTTCTTGTTTTTTTGCTAATGAAAAACGGACTTATCTTGATAATATTCCAGACTTAGAAGGCTAAGGTGGATGTATTTCTAATGCCGTGGAGAACAAGGTCACCTGCTTTGGGGGATTTCAGTCAGCACCAAATGAAACAAAGAGCTCCTGTGTTTGTTCTCTCAGTTTTTTAAATGGAAAAGTCCAAACCGCCCCAAAGGAAATGAACTCAGGGTGTGTCAGATTCTGGAAGACAGAAATGGGGAAATCACGGGATTTCCATATTGGGGGGGGAAAAAAAAAAGAAAAATAAGGAAAAAATACATTTCCATGATGTATTTCTTTGGTTTTTAGTGGAAGGCATCCCTCTCGTGGCAGCGGGTGGCACTGGAGTTTTGTCAAGGTCCCATCCCGCGATTCCGTGACTTTTCATCCAAAAGGTGTTTTAATTTGGGGTGGGGAGAGGGTCAGACAGCCAGGACTCGGTCCGGCCTGGTCACTCCAGGAGAGTGACTTTGGAGACTTTCCTTCTCCCGCTGCCGCCTGTCCCGTGGCCTCCTTTGCAGTCGGAATTTATAACTTGAATTGTTTTGGTCCTGGTCTCAGACATCAGATGGCAGCACAAGCCCGTGGAGCGAACACAACCCAGACTTTGGTTTATAAACCACCTCCTCGGATCGGAATTACCGGCTGAGGTGAAACAGGGGCTTAATTTTTCCAAAATAGGTGTTTGATTCGCTAATTATTTAGCTGAGAAACTATGGGAGTGTCTTTCATTTTAAAGATATGCCAGAGTAAGCCTAGGAGTGTATAGTAAAGCAGAATGAAGACATGACAAGCTAATATTTCATATTTCTCTTTTTATAAAATTCTTCCTATAGACTCAGCAATAAAACTTCTTTGAGAGATTTTGGTTTGATTGAAAAATGACAAGCTGGACTGGAAAACAGCTTTTTGTTTGACTGGTGGGTGGAAGAGCCTTTGTTCTTGAGGCATTAAAATGCAAATGTTAAAAGCAAGAGAGTCCTGGTGTCATAAAAGGAAAATCATTATTTCAAAGCTGATTATTATTTTACAGCTGCGAGAAATTTCCAGGCACTTCAAATGCTTTTTCTTAGCGAGGGAAAATGACCTGTGCGTAATTCCAGCCTGGAGAATAGCTTAAAAAAAAAAAAAATCCTCTATTTGAGCCCTCAGAAATTATTTCTGCCCCATCTTAAAGCTGAAGGAACACTGGACATGGCACTCGGTGCTCTGGTGGGGATCACTCACAGCCTGGACTCCCTGGTCTCACAGGACCCTGTTCACTGCAATGCAATTAATTTTTTTCAATGTATAAATCACAAAAACACTGCGCAAGACTTAAGAGAAGTCCAGCCCTTTTGGTCGTATTCCTCTGCTCTTTTTATCCATTCAAAGCCCCCGTTTTGTGCCATTCAGGTGGGAAGTGAAATGCACGAAAAAGTGATGTAATATTGGTCATGACTCCCCTCAGTTTTGGAAATGGCTTCACACAGTCTTTTAAAGTGATGACTTAAATGATATTCACAGAACACCTCAACCTCTTCATTTCTCCAAAGTCAAACAGCCACTGAAACTTCCACAAAGCTCAACAACCAAGTTCTGGCTTTGCAGATTTATTTCTCTCCCCCACTCCAGTGTTAAACTCAAGGATTAAGGATCTTCCTTGTAATTCACACTGGTTTTTCTTGTGCCTTTCAAAGCTCAAGAGTTGTGACAGGAGCTGCTGCAAGAGAAAAAACCACAATCTTGGCAGTTTGGTGACAGCAAGTGAGCTCTTGGTAAATACTGGGATTATTAAGGGGGGCAGTGTGAGCTTTCATTAGGGAAGGTGGTGGAGAAAGACACAGACCTGGCCTTTGGGGATCAGGGATGTTGCTAAAAAGTCCCTTAATCCTGAGCTGTCTTCCTCAAGGGAGGGTTGAAGATCTCATCCCAATCCTTGTATTATGTGAATAACATTTGTGTTACAAAGGCACTGCACAAAAATCAGGATGTCAGAAGCCACACTGGAAATGTTCTTTTTATTCACTGAGGAATTTTCTCCCTGCGTTTATTTGCTGGTCTGGACAGAAAATGTCTTTTTTTCCTTTTGACCTTTCCCTGCTCCTCGAAATAAACCCCCCCAGATAATTTTTAACCATTCTACCCGGCCACATGTGCTCTTGAAGGAAACAATCCAGATTAAGAAAAGTTTAATTCTGGCTCACTGGCATCCGAGTGAGTTGAAAATAGTTCAAAACTCTCCCTGAACTTCAGGAAATTACTTTCCCCTCAGACTCTGCCTCAGTTTGAGCAATTTGAATCACTCAGGAACAGATAAACCACCACTAGCAGTGATGTAAAATAAAGTGTTTCCAGGACCAGGATGGAAAGTGCAAGGAATGTAAAAGGAAATGTGAAATCCAGGTTGTTCTGCTCCTGGTGTGGCTCACGAAGATTTTGGTGTCATGAAGTGGCTTCAGCAGTGAGCAGTGACAATCTGTGAGCTGTCATCGGGGGGGTTCCTGTGCCAGGCTGGGCAAAGTGGGAACGACGGAGCTCCCGAAAGGAAAGAGGTGACACTGCTTCTCACCCCAGACCTCTCCTGCAATTAGCAGTGTTGGTTTGGGCACTAATTAAACCACTCATACCATGATCCTCCTCCCAGTGCCAAGGCTGACACGGAACCCCAGAGAAGTTGGGGTTTTTTTATCTTTTGCTGTGGCAAAAAAGTGAGGTGAATTCCTGGGCTGGACACAGGGAAAGCAGCCCGGTGGCCTGGGGAGCCTCCAACCCCCTAATCCCCCAGTTTGTATATACGAGATTAAAGATCTGCCCCCGACTTTTGATTAAGAATGCAAAGTTAAAAGATTAAATACCGGGAAGCCAAATTAAAAGAGGTTTAAGTCAATCTCGAAACTCATCAAAGTCCCACAGTTTTAAGCTGTCATTACAACACTGGATTAGTGCAAAGCTCCCCTGAACCCTGATTTGATGTCCTTCAGCCCACGGTGCTCTTCCCCCTGCACTTGTGTGCTCTGGCCATAACCCAGCCATGGTTACATCCTCACTCGCATCCTCCTTTGGCTTTCCCTTCTCCCCTGTGGATCCCTGCCCTGCCTTCTGCCCTGTGACAACACACCCCAAAAGCTCAGCCTGGCCTTGGTCACCTGGAGAATTAATTACAAATTATTCCCGGGAGTCCCAGGGGGTAAATCCAGGCTCACAGGTTATTCTGAGTCGGAAGGGACCCACAGGATCATCGAGTCCAACTCCCAAGCGAACGCCCACCCAGGGATCAGGCCCACATCCCGCTCCCTTCTCCTGTTTCCATTCCAAAGGCCCGGGAAGCAGGAAAATGGAATGAGCCGGAGTGGGATGAGGGTGGTACGTCTGAAAATGAGGTTTTAAAGTCCTTAATCGGTGTGCAGACCTTTGCTGGAAGCACGAGTCGCTTCAGCTGAAATCAGTGACAGCCCGGGGTGAGGAGGAGGTCTGGAGGGCGATTATATCCAGGGATCTGCTCTCCCAATCCATTTTACACACTGTCAGAAATGTTATTTAAAGCTCATGCTGTAATGCTTTAAAGTGCCTGTTCCCCTGATTTTCAGGGCAATAAATCGTGTCCTTCCCATCTTTTATTCATAGAATTTGGGATGTCTCAGCTACGTTTTGCTTAGCAGGGTTGCCACCACAAAAGGTAACTTAATAATGTTATTAAATGCTGGACTAATTAAAGCTTTAATTTGGAGTTATTCCCCCTTGGAAGACACTGTGCCAAGTGAGGCATTTCAAAATTGTCATCTTAAGCCTCACAATTTTTTGTAGGGTTTCAGATCAACAATGCCTCTTTTTGAGTCCAAATTTTACCTTTCCCTGGGCAGAATGTCTTATCCAAAACACCCAAACTACACCCCAAAGGACGTGGGGTTCTTTCGAAGAAGGAAAATGAAAATTTGTGTTTATTAAAATCTATTGTCTTTATTTATATGTTACTAAGGATTTTTCTCTCTGCCTGCTCTGTATCTTGTGACCATTTTTGAGGTTGTTTCCTTTATTAAGGAAAATAATTACACACATACACAAATATATATATATATATAAGTGATGTAAACATGCAATTCTGCTGTTAATATCTAGAAATATTTTTCTATGGTGGAAGGCAAGAGATAAATTCCCAGGTAAAAAAATTCAGCAAATAAAATCGAAATTAGGTTTTCAAAAAAGAGCTTATCGTGTGCCCTTGGAGTAAAGATGGGGGGGGAAGTAAATGGAGAAGAACAAAGAGAATCATGAAGGAGGGAAAACAATTATCGCTTAAGGATTTCTTGGCATCCTGCTCCTGACAGGTTTTTTATCTCTGAATTTCCCTCGGTGGTGGTTTCACTTGCTGGGGCTCAAGTTTCAGACAGAAATGGGAAAGGGAGAATGTGATTTGTAACACGCAAAAATTCACAATAATACTCTGCCCCACACAAAGAGGGGTTTGTATCAAATCTACTTATCATCGAATTTCATTTATTGCCAAGTTTACTTAATGTCAAACCTCACCGGTTTCTCCTTTGACAAAACAAAACAAAAAAATCTGAAGTAAAGCTGCTGAGTCGAGGAAGAAAAGACCCCGAGTTCCTTTTTCAAAAAGGTATTTACAAGCACAGATCTTATTAGTGTGTTCCTGCTGTTAGAAAACCACACGGGAAGTAAGTTTTTTGTTCTCTGGAATTATGTGAATAATAATTGCACCGTACATCCAGCTCAGCTGCTGCACTGTGTGGTTCTCTCCAGTGCAGGGGAGCCCTGGATCTCGTCGGGCACTAGAGGTCCCTAATTAACTCCCTTTTAAAATCCCACCTCTTCATTTGCATCCTGAGCACTCGCTCCCTACTTCATTATTATTATTATTATTATGGTACATTATGTACCACAGCCCAAAACCCACCATTTATTAAAGAGTTGGTGAATATTGCTCTTTCCTGTACAAGCTTCACCTGCGGGAACAAAGCAGAGAAAACTTGTTTTTCTCGAGAAAAAAGAAAATCAGATAGGACAAACCAGCTTATTGTGCCTTAAGAAGAGGAGTCTGAAGTTTTCCCCCTCACCTGGCAGTGCTGAGCACTTGAGCTGGATAGACTCTCCTGGGTAATTGAGTGTGTAATGACTCTCTCTGGTACACGGCCTGAAGAAGAATAACTGCAGGAGTTATGCATAAATGCATATATTTTGTCTTATAAATATGACTCCGGTTAATTTTTGTTTGTGAAAGAGTTCAAAATACGGCAGCACAAACGAATACACGCTTGGAATAACTCCCGGAGCATTTGGAGGTGTGGCTGTGGCTTTTATGGCATCTGAAAGGAGCCTCCAAAAAAAAATGGAGACCTTTTCCAAGGGCCTCTACCCCTATTTATTGGCCTAGAAAAGGCTGATAAATTACACTTGTCCGCTTCAGAAATGAAGAGTTGTTATTATGAGATTGCCGTGTAATGAATCTTTAGTGTGTTATTAAAAAGAAGGGCAGGGAATAAAGGAGCTTGGAATAAAAGCAGGGATCCCCTGCCCAAGGTACATTCACTTCAGGGGCTCCTGGTTCTGGAGCTGCATTGGAAGTCTCTGCACGTTTTTCCAGTTAAACTAAATGACTATTATTTTCTCCTCCCTCCCTCACCCAACAGTTGTTGTTTAATTAAGGCAAACGTGCTGCTCTTCAGTGGGTGTTTGTTTATAGCCAGCTAAATGTCAGTAATATGCTGGAGTGTAAAGCCCTTTAGCTGGGAATGGGCAAGTTCTACCCACTGCTACGGCTGTAATGAAAGGTGCCTTAAAAATCTCTTTTACTGATGCCTTTTAAAAAATATTTCAATGATTAGTTCGAATGTTCGAGCCCGCACAAGTTCAGCACCTCATTTTCCCCACTCTGTATGCGTTTTGTACGAATCAAAGGCCACGTTTCGAGTTAAATCATCAAACAGCTCTTTCCCAAAAGTCAGCAATTCTCTGCACAAATAGCCTGCCAGATAATAGTTAATCAATTTCCTTTGATAATTGGCTGGCGGCGTGTTGTCACCGAGTGCTGCTGTCTGGGATCCTCCTCCAGGGGATTTCTCCTCATACCTGAGCCAGCCTTGCCCCTGGAAATGCCAGCGTGTGGCTCTGGGCTGGAGATGGGGGCATTCTGAAAGACATAATTTAGCCATCAGTGGCTGGACAAGTTTTCTGTCTTTAATGAAACAGATACAGGTTTTTATCTGGAGTATCTGAGGGCCTTCTGAGTGGAGTGCAGCTCCGAGCTCCAGTTATGCACTGAAAGGAGATAACTTTGAGGTCTAGTGGAGAGCAAACATCACCTGGCAGGGCTCAGTCTGACTGGGGGGGACATTTTCCTGTGGGGAAAGGTAGGTAATGATTTGAGAAAAGTAGGGACAGAATACTGGAAAAGCTTTTCCTCGAGCCTCAGAGCATCCCCTTGAGATCTCACACTGATTTAATCAGCACGGAAGGATCATTTAATCCGGCATGAATTTGGGGGTTAATTTTTTTAAGAGGGGTTGTTTTCTGTTCATTTTGAAAGGGAAGCAGAAATCAGGTGTGTGTGGACAGAAAGCTTCCACTCCTGGGGACTCTGTGAGGACATCCTTCGGACAAGAGGAGCCTCTGTGAAAAGCATGTGAAACTCAGCCTCTTGTGCTTCCCGATTCCCCTGGAAAGCAAGAGAGACTCGTCATTTTCTACTCTGGTGGAGATGCAGGTTCCTTCAATGTTCACTTAGAAGCGAACAGCCCAGGGGTCCGTGAAATCCTCTGGAAGGATCTGCGGGATGCAGAGGTTCTCCCCCAAACCCAGCCGCTGCCATCACTGATCTGCCCTGGGATGTGATGGAATGGAGCAAGGGCAAATCCCTGCTGGATAACAAAGTGCTAGATTAGCAGTTAGGGAAGCCTCTCTTAGAGAGATTAACTGCCAAACACATCTTTCTTTCAGATGGAAAGCCTCCGTTTTCCTTGGGAGCTGGTAAGCCCTGAAAAACCACCGCTCTGGCAATTGGGAAAGCAATTCAGCAGCAGCAGGAAAACCAGGGGCATCTTTATCAGTCCATGGGGCTAAAATAAACTTGTGGCTGCTGGACAGCTGCGAGTGATGGATCTTTGAGCAGAGGCAGCTCTGACCACAGAGAAATCCCGACTCCAGCTTTACAGGCAGCAATTAAGACACAGCTCAGCAGTCAATAATTCCCCGAGGGATTAGAGGTTCAGAGCCAGACCCAGGAGATGCAGCCCCCTGAGAAAGCCCCTAAAAGGGAGTAAACTGGTCCTCCCGAAGTCCACGGAGCGTAACCTGACACTAAAACAGGGGCGTTTCTGGACTGCAACACATCAAGCAGCATCCATCAATATTCTCCTTCTCTTCTATCAACAGCCAGGATGCAGAGCTGCTGCCACCAAGATCTGAGGAAGCATTGGCTCTTCTCATGGGTAACCCCTGCCCAGGCTTCCACGCTGGAAAAAGAGGCAGGAGAACAGTGTTTGGGATGCAGAGAGAAGGTCACTGCAATCAAATCTGCTGCTGCATCGCTTTGTCCCTCCCCGCTCGAGACAAGGCAGTTTCCTCAGTCAGGGAGTGAATTTACAAGGAGCATCTGAAGCCAAATAAAACATTTCCAGAGGTGCAGCTTGGCTTGCAGGAGGAGAGGCTCTTCAGGAAAGGGTTTGGGTTGGCTTTAGGGATGCTTACCTCCAGGAAAAGTGGAAGAGTGGCCTGGCTGGGAGGAGAGCAGGCGGGGAGGCGTGTTTGTGCAGGGATGTGTGGGGCTGGGACCTGCTGGAGCAGCCAAACCAGCAGCCAAGACACGTCTGGAGAGGGGTAGGAAAGGTCAGAGCTCTGAGTCAGGGCAGCCCTCAGCTGAATCCTTAAATACCAGCGGGACTTAAATGCGTCCCTGAGCGTTTTCCTGAGCTCCAGTATTAGCTGGCTGAAATACAAAATGCACTGTTGAGCCGGGGGGGGGTGTTCAATCTCCCCATAGGGCTGTAGGTGCTCTGAGCTGTGTCATGGCCAAAGCCAGGGGGGCACAGGGACACTCCAGGAACCTGGGAAAAGGTCCCCACAGGGCTATGGGTCACTGGGGCAGGAGCATCAATGGGAACAAGTGTCCTTTGAGCTCTTTGCCCTCTCTGTACTCTCCTAAATGGAGGACACTTAACACGAGAGCCACAGGCCAGCAAAGTGCTGCTGTACTGCTGATTTGATATGTATTTTATGTATATTTCATATATATGTGCATTTTCTTCACAGACAGCAAAGATGGCTTCGTTTTCTTTTCCCCCAGCACCTTTTTGTAAGTGGCAGGCCACTGATACCCACGGGAAAGTTGAAGTGTGAGAAAGCAAACAAACACGGGGCTGCCTGGTGGTTTCAGGTAAACATCAGCAGATTGTTTTTAAATATTGGACTTGGAATTCTTTATGCTCAAGGTCTAAGCCACAGGGAAAAAACAAACAAACAAACAAACCAAGAAAAAAAGCTTGACCATAAATCTTTTGTGACTTTTAACCCAGTCATTTAGAAATGTCTTGGCTGGAGGCCGTGGGTGGCAGAGCAATAGAGTTAACACAGACTGAAAAACAATAATCTGCTTTTCAGGCATGGCGTTAGAAGCGTGCTGGGGGGTCTGGGTGGCCTGTTTGCAATCTGATGGTGACTTAAATAAATGAAACTCCCTATTATAAAGTTCTTCATGAGATCTCACAGCCAGGAGCAGGTTTTCCTGATCACTGCTTCCCAGCCCGATGTATGCAGCAGATTAAATTTCCCAGACAGAGTTTTCTTGGCAAAACAAAAAAGACTAAATATCTCCTTGGCTGTTGGAACACTTTGTTGGTACCTTTTCTGCAAGAAAAGGTTTTAATTCCCGTCAGCCATTGCTATCTTTGGGTCAAGGTTTAATAATAAATTGAATATTGAATAGCAATAAATTAAATATTCTTGGCCCTGGTTTCTTAGAGATTTTAATTTCAAAGGCAAGGATTGCTTTTGTCGGTATCTGGGGCTGGAGGATAAGGCAGTGTGATGATGCCAGTGTTGCTTTCCCCTGCTCCCTGATCATTCCCTGGGTGATTCTGAAGGTTCTTTTTGAACACATAGTACCTGCAGCTGTGGTGTTACCTAATAACCGTATTTTAAAGAAATGGAAAAGGGAAAAGATAAGGGAAAAACAAGTTTATCCCAGAAAAGAGCCTGAAGAATGTTCCTTCTGATACCAGATTAAATCAAGAAGCCTCATTGTGGTATACCTTTGTATTTAATACATTTTTTAGCCGTGGTCTACGAGTTAATGGTGTGAATTTTTACTTAGGTTGTCTGCGTCCTGTTTTTTTAAACAACTGAGAAGAACTGGGTTCTTCGTGCTCAGTAGAACTGCAACCTTTCCTCCAGAAGGGGAAATAAAGAAGTTCCACTCCCAGTTTATTGGAAAAAAGAACCCTGTGTCTTGTTTATTGATTTATTTAGAAAGCACACACAGCGATGCAGGGGGAGGGGGGAGATGCAGACCAGGTGAGTGTACAAATCCATCCCGAAAGGAACAGCGAGCCACTGCCCACAGGATCAGTCCAGGTGAGCATTCCAGGTGCTCTAGGTTAAAAAAAAAACGAAACCCCAGGGAATTTCTGACGAGTCTCTGGCTCAGAAATCCCACCCTGTGTGGGGTTGGTTTGGTTCCTGGTCATTCCCGGTGCTCACGCGATGGTTTCTTTCCTCAGTGTCCTCCTCTGGTGACACGTGAGGATACTCGGGAATGAAGATTTCCCCTTCGTCCTCGACCTCTTCTTTAACTTCTTCTGGTGCTTGAGGGAAATTCCAAGCTCCTCCATGATGGCGTTGAAAGAAAGACACTGGGGGGAGATGGAACTGGTGTTAAAACCTTTCCCCTGAGGCACAGCCCCACCGACCTGGCTGAGGGCAGCAGGGCCCTGCCACACCTCAGGGCCTTCTCTGCCCCAGGGTGGGATAAATGACACTACACATCTTTATTTTTTACCCTAACTCGACCCCTGCCCGGCTTTAATTTAACTTCAGCTGATTGCAAGTGTTTCTGAAACTCTACACATCTGGTGGCTTCATTTAATAAAACTCACCTTTGTTTTTTGTTTTTTTTTTTCATTTCCTCCTGACCTTAAAAGAAACAAGATCTCGTTTGGAATGCCACATACCTAAGTCACACACACACACACACACACACACAAAGGAATGTACTAGAGAAAACAACACAGGGTTTGAAAGTGGGGGGTGTTTTTTGTGGTTTAGTGATTTTCCCCTCATGAAGTGCTCCCCTAATGAAATTATTTCTAAAACAGCACAGCCCTCGAGCCTCTTCTTTCTTTGGAACGAATTTTTTCAAACACTGTGTGCTGGATCAAGGAGATGATTACCACAGGAATAAGGGAGCTGAGGAGTTTAGAAAGAAAGAAGAGACCTTTTTTTTTCTTCCCACCATCACAACATTGACAAAGACATTTCGGGTTACTGGAAAACAGCCTTTAAAATCTACAGCTGGAATAATTACATGTAACACAAAAACACACGCAAAGAGGCTTTAAGTGGAAGTATCTGGCATTGCAAAAAAATAAAAACCCCAAGCTCCATTCAAACATATATGAATAGATTATTTATGTAGAAAGTGAAGTGATGGCAGTGGCGTGAAACAAAGCTTTAACCAGCTTACCTTCATCAAGATGAGTAAATCCTTCCTACCAAATCCCTTCTAGAACTGACCAGCTTTAAATAAATGGGATAAAACTACAGCTCTTGTCCAGGGCAGTGGCAACACGGACATGGTTCTCTGAATCAAACACAAATTCCCCTCCAGAGTGGCACCAGTGCAAGGTGGGCAGTGGCCAGTCCATAACCAGTAACCACCCAAGAGAGACCTCAGCTATTTGGGGCTAAAAGGGGTAAAACCAGATAAATGATATGGAAAGGGGAACCTGTTCTACAGGAACATTTCCAAAAGCAAAACATGGTCTGAGAGCAACCTGGGTCAAGGGTAAACCAGACAGGGCAAGGAAGCAAAGGAATGCCAGAGAAGTAGATCCCACACCTGTGCTTCTCCCTTTCCAGTGCAAAGCCTCCTTGTAATGTCACCAGTCATCAATTGAAGACCTGGTCAATGCCATAGGGATGGGCCAGGATGCAGCCTGTAATTCCAGCCTGGTGATGGCCAGGCATTTGCTGGTGCAAATCTCATTTAAATACCCCTTTGGAGGATCCACTGCAGGAATTCCAGAGATGTCTGCTGCAGCCCCAACCCTCCGGAACAGCAGGAGAAGCAGGTACCATCCTGACACAGGCACTTTCTGCACTGCTCCAGGCTGATTTGGAGAGCAGCACCACTTATTTCCAGACTAATAAACCCAAATGCTCTGAGTGGCTGACTTGGGTTGTCGCTCTCCACTGCCTTGGTTTTAATTGAGCTTTTAAAATCTGGATTACAAAGTAAATCCAGAACTCCCTGGTGAATAAGGACAGGCTCACATTAACCCCCTGCAGGACTGAGCAGGTTGATTTTTATTTTCTTTCCCCCTTTAGTTCTTGCTAACCTACTAATGTTGTGTATTTAATCACGGCCATCAGTCTCTGTGAAGAGCAGACAGGGATGATTCCTGCAGCTGAAAAAGAACATTCTACTGCCTTGTTTTAATTTTCCAAAGGAATTCATACTACTCAGAGACTGTGCAATTATCATAATGCCTTTGAATGTCACACCAACAAGAGTCTCATGGAAACCTCTTTCCATCTGCAGAGAGGTGTCTAAAATACATCACTGGCTTTACCTGGCTGAGGGTTTTAATATCTGACCCCATCACTTGCCAGGTGCCCAATGGTTCCACTTCCAACTGGCTTGAATTTTAAAATAAATATTACCAGAAAGGCTCCAAGTTATTCTTAGGAATGGCTTTGGTATTTCGGTCTTGCCTCGGGATTAGATTTTGCCCAGTTGTTCATCAACAGCCTGACTCTGAACAGCACCTTTAAAGCAGCCCTTAAAAAGGGGATGTTGACATCAAAATTCGATTTAAACGGGTAATATGCTGTTATTTTAGTTTCTTCTTTAAAAACCTCCTTTTTTAACATGCTGTTCAGTCCACCTTTGAGGTCTCACCCACCATGAGAGCAGAGCTCCTTTCACACCAGAGTTTTAACATTTTGCTTTTATTCAGCTTGACTTTCTCATTCTGGCAGTGCCAAAATGCTGCAGCACACGGCATGTGAGAGGAAATGTCACCCTTTAAAAACAGACCAGATTTTGCTCTCCCTGTGATGGGAGACCCTTCCTCTTTGCCCTTTGGTCATTTCAGGTTCCCAAACCCTTCCAGACAGAGGTCTGTGCTAAGCTTTTGGATAACTACATTTGCAGAATTAAAAACAAAACAAAAAAAACCAAAAACAAAACCCAAAACACACAAAAAAACCCCACCACCACAAAACCCAAACCATAAACTAAAGTAGAAATAAGACTGGAGTCCTGCAGTCAGGATTTATCAACTGGGGACAAGACTTTTGTATTTTATTAATACCTTACAAAACCAAGCATAATAATACCAATAACAAAGCCACCCCAGGACCAGTGCGCTGTGCTGAGGGACTGAGAACTAGGAAAATCAAAGGGCATGGGCCAGGCTTTGTTGTGGAAGAGCCTCTGACCAGCTCAGGACACAGGAGGAAGGGCAGGAGTCAGGGACAGGACCCAGGGCTGGGACACTGGTGTGTGTCTTCTGCTGGGAAAAAAAGTGATTTATTTGCCCTCCAGTGGAAAAAAAGATCCAAAATAATTTTCTCTAGTGAGCAAGCAAGCTGCTGCTGCAGCAGCACATTAAAAACCCACACGAGTCCTCTGTCACCCAGGGCTAATTGCATGTGGAGATCACCAAATTTAACTCTTTTAACCTGTCAGAGTCTGTTGAGCAGGGATTGTCAAAACACTGTGACAACAATCCGTGGCTTAATTTAACTCTTCCTCAGTTAGAGAGACCGTTCCTCTGTTTCCTCTTTGCATGAAAAGTGAAAATAAATCAGCAAAGCTCTTTGCTGGTCTCCCAAAGCATTCCCAGAGGGAATTCCTGCCAGGTTGTGGGGACAGCTGGACACAAGGAAAGGACGGCTGTTAGTGACAGACGAGAAAATGTTTACCCAGAAAGTGACAGAAATTCTCTGGGTTCTGCATTGATCCAAAAAACAATCAGAAAACTGGTGGAAGCTGCAGCCCAGAGGATTTCCTGCGTGGAGCAGTGATGGAGATAAACACATTAGGCATTTTCCTCCTCCTCTGAGAGTTGAGAGAAGATGAATTTAATTAGTTTTAAGTCTCTTCCAGTGAGAAGCTGCAAATAAAAAGTGCTCTCTTAAATCAGGTGTACAGGAGATGTAATTCAGCTGGCAAGAAAACTCATTTTATGTAGAACCAAAGCTTTCAAGGCCCTGTGCAAACAAGTCCAAAGGCCGTTGAGAACAAGACAACTGATACCCTGACTTTTGCACAGGGGAGTTTTCTCTGTTACAAAGCCTCACAATGAACATCACAAATTGCTCAAGCAAGACAGTGGAGCTCTCCTGTTAATGCCGTATCCGGGTGTTGCCTGAGGCTGCTCCTGCTGAACATGTTCTTAATGGTTACGTGGCATAAAATTTAACTGATAGATATGATTTTGTGGGGTGATAGTTACTCGGAGGCTTTGACTAATGAATTTTAAATGGAGGGATTAAAATTCATTAAATATTGACACTGGGAATAAGAGATGCCAGCTAAAAAATCTCTGCTTGCAACAGAGGTTCAGAAAGTTAATGGAGCCCTGCAGGTTGTTTTTGGAGGTTTCTAAAGAGCTGCCTGGCCCACTTGCTGAATGCTCCAGCAGAGACCAAGGAAATGTTTCTCCATGCTTTTAGTAATGAGGCTTTTACTGTTCCGCTCGGGCTGGGCAGGAGATGAAAAGGAGGGAAGTCATTTTTCTTACCTGAAAGAGCAACACGACAAGGTGACAACCGTGCATTAGAGACTGTGATAATCCCTAAAAAGCCACCACAGCCTACTGCACTCCCTCCTGGGCTGTGGGATGTAATTATTTTCTGGGATATGCATTTAAAGTGCCCAGATTGGGTGCAATGCTCTCCATGGGACACACCTTTTTGTTCCTCTCCTGACTACACCGTGTGGATCGAGGGCTGTGTCCGAATCCCTCGCTCCTCCCGGATTAACTTGCCACAGTCTAAATCCGTAGACAAGGTGGTGCCAGAGGTGGAGTTGGACGGGTGGGGTTGCTTACACTGCAGTCCGTAAAAGAAACAAAAGGCCTTGCATGCAAGAAAAGGAAAAAAAAAAATGGAGAAAATAAATAAATGAACGAAAGAAGTAAAAGCGAACACAAACGTGAGAATGAGAGTCAAGAGCTATTTGAACCAAAGGAGACTCCGGTTATGGAAAGAGAGAAGTCACAGATTGTGCTCAGCGCTTTGGATTAGCTTAGTGGTAGCACACACTGTCCAGCATTTTCCATCTAAGCTTCTTATTTGACGAGGAGAAAAAGCAAACCATCTGAGAGAAACAGGAAAGTGACACTGGAATCAGGGAATCAGCTCTGCAAAATTGCTTCTGGAAAAGAAGCCCCATTAATTCACGCAAAGATTCAAATTCTTAAGCCACACCTTGCCAGGAGTGGTGTGTACAACACCCTCAACACTGAGATTCACCCAAACAGTGCCTGGAAAATCCCTCCTGACCCAAAGCTTCAGGAAGGCACTGCCTTCCACAGGCTCCTCAAAGCTTTCCAGGACGTTCTGCACCATATTAGCATTTATAATAAATGTCTTAATTAGCTGCAATTGTTCCCCAAAATCCATCTGGATAAAAGATCTCACTATGATACGAATGGCACCGAGAGATCAATACATTTTGTGATAAAACTGATTAAAGGACTAATCAGAAAGGTGCAATATGTGCAAATACATCAACCTCTGATCCCAAAACAGGCACCCTTTGATTTGAGGTGTCTGTCCCCGACTGCTTGGTGTCACTGCTGTGACTGCACCTCCCAGAGCGAGTTCTTGGTCACTCAGGAGCCACCCAGTGCCCCTGCAGTGTCCCTGTGGAAATTCCTGCTGAGGTGGAGAGGGTCGGGGCAGCCACAGGGCCACCTCAGGGTGTGGGACATGGCCAGGACAAACCCACCAGGACAGACTTACTTGCCTCATTACAATGGTTGGTGGGTCAGTAAATGGGTGTTTAGACTCGATTTGAAGGATTGGTTCTCTTTCACAAGCTGCTGCAGTGCTCAAGGCATGATTCACGCACAGCATTTCCTTTGTTTTCCCTCCGCCCTTTCAAATTGCTCATTACACCTGAGCAGAGCTATAACCAGAATTTCCCTGGCTCCGTCATCTTACTTTACAGTGGCATCCATCACCTTCCAGGGATTCCCCCTGCTCTGAAGCGCCTCCTTCAGCACAGTGTGTAAACCCCTGGCTCTGACAGAAAAACAAAATGCCCTCCAGAGCTCACCTGCTCGATGTCGCTGTTCTTCCTGGACTTGTAGATGAACTCCCCGATGGCCACGAACACGGAGAGGACCAGCCCTGCCGCCAGCACGATGAAGATGCCCCCGATGTTCTCCACCCCCAGGGCACTGGCCTCCTTGCTGTCCTCCTCGGGGCAGCCGTTGCCTCGCCACCACTTCTCCTTCATCATGTGCAGCTTCCCCTCCTCCTGCAGCTGCAGGATGGCGATGGTGATCTTGTCCCTGTAAGGAGACCCTGCAGGGGACACCAGGGGGACTGTCAGTGCTGCTGCGGTTACTGGGGAATCCATTGGGATTTCTGGGGTCTCCTACTGAGGTTTATTTAAGCCTTGGCACTGGGTTTCCTTGCTAAGTAATTCCTCCATGTCCTATCTGAATATTTGCTTTGAGAATTTCTGCTTTGCATCCCTTCTGTTGACTCCAACATCTGTTTGTTTTTCCTACTGTATGTAAACGAGTGGCTGCGAAGGAAAGTCACTCCAATAAATGCCTTCTCTCATTTTTACCTGCAACAGCCCACAGCTCCCCTTCAGCTACTTACAGCTCACGAATACACAGGGCAGCCAGGTCTTTTTTCCTGTGGCACTGCAAGCTGAAAACAGCAACTATTTCATGCTTTGCAGGCCAGCAGCTCGGGAAATGGTGTGTGGGAAGCTTCTGCAGCACTAATGGGCCCAGACAGGCTGTTCAGATCTGCCTCTCACACGCTGTGCTCTGTCTCTCCATTCTCCCAAATCTCTGCAGTCTGTGAGAGACTCTTTGTGAGAGAGACTCTTTGTGAGAGAGACTTTTCCTTTTGGGACAAGGGGTTTATGATATCAGGCAGGACAGAATGACAGGAAGGGTTCTGTGAGTCCATGAAAGTTTTTTGGCTCCAAAGGCCTTCAAATCCTGCCCTGTTGGGCTTCCTACAACTGGATATTAGGAAAGTGTTCTTCCCTGTGAGGGTGGGCAGGCCCTGGCACAGGGTGCCCAGGGAAGCTGTGGCTGCCCCTGGATCCCTGGGAGTGTCCAAGGCCAGGCAGGGGCTGGAACTAGATAATGTTTAAGGTCCCTTCCACCCCAGGCCATTCTATGATTTTATGGTTCTAGTATTTTCTTAAATTGCCATTTCACCAAGGATCACATTTTTGCTGCCAATTAAAGCTGCTGCAATTCTCAACCTGATCAAGGTACACAAGCTTTTAAGGCAGATCATGTGCCAGAATCCCAGTGGTGTGTGGTCCACATGGATACAGACACTTCAGAAAAACCTCACTAAGGCACCACTCCTGTGTCTTTGTGCATCGAAATAGCCTTGGAAATTCAGCTTCACAGCTTCAGCTTCTCCCCTATATTGCTGTGCAGGGCATTATTAAAAATAATTGTACCATGTAGCCAAGTCCCCCTCCTTGTTTTCCATTTCCTTTATCCCCCAGCCCTGTCTGAGGAGAACCAGCATGAGGAACATTGCAGTTCCTCATTTGTTGTGCCAACACTCAGCTGTTTCCCAGTGCATCCCACTGCCAGCACCAGGCCATGCTGTGATCACAGATGCCAAGAGACACGTGTCAAACCATCCCAGGTCCATCTGGGAAGCCAGCAACTCAGCAGCCACTGCCTGAGCTTTGAAAGGGAAATATGCCTTCTCTGAGAAGAGATGATTTGTATGTTTGCTATTAAAGAACTCAAAATAAGCACAAGAAAAAAAGAAACTCCAACCCAAACAGAAGCACCTTCAAAACTGGCTGTATACAGAGAACAGCAGTGCTCTGCAGAAGGGAGAGCAGAATTGTTTCTACTTCGGGAGAGGTTTGCTGCCCTGACAGACTGAGGGACTCGTCCATTTTCCCCTGTCTGAAGGGACACAGCTGCTGGGAGAAGTGAAGCAGCCAGAGCCACAGCGCAGGATTTGTGGGGCTGTTCATCCCCTCTCGTGATGTTTGGGCTGCCATCAGGATTACCACAGTTCATCTGGAGGGTAATAGGTCCATCCAGGTTTCTTTGTGCTTTTAAAGTTTGTCAGGTGTGCCTGGAGTGCCGGTGTTTTATTGATGAGCTCTAAACCCCCCCACAAATCCAGCTCAGCACCTCTCTGAATATCCAGCACATCATTCCTGGCCTCTGAGCTATTAACAAACTACCTCTTAGGCCAATAAATGCATTTAGCTGCTTTCTTCGCCCTCTCCCAAGTAACTGGTAAAAGCTTTAGTGTTGGGATCACCTGCACCAGCACTGGCAGGGACACTGGATTTGGAGAATCTTTGGAAATCTTCCTTCCTCTTTCTTTGGGAATGACCCTCAGCTCATTCACCGGAAATTCCGAAGTGCAAGGCTGACTTTTGCTGCTGCAAACCCTGGCCCTGTGGTTGTGAATTCTCCTGAAGGAACGACAGCAGACCAGTCAAGACTTGCAGAAGCTTGGGTGTTGAGGGTCACAGACAGGCCCTTTTTGTGTTTTTAATTTTCCATACAGCCTTTGCAATCCATACTCTTGACTGCTATGGAGAAAAATCGCAGAGCCTTTGGGGTCCACCCCAACAGAGCAAGGTTTATCTTGTTTATGGAATCAATCCTTTCTAAGATGCTTGATGGCACTGAGTTATCTCACAGTGCTTGGGGGAATCTCTTCCCCTGAATATTGCTGGGCTTCCTTAAGAAAAAAAGAGGAAGGTGCATTTGTCATACAAGAAACATCTTATAAATACATTTCACAGCTGTATTTCCAATGGATGCACTCTCTCTGAGGATTACCATCTGTTCCAATTATTCCTTCATTGTTCTTGCTTTAAAGTGTGGCAGCTTTAGAACTGCGGCGAAACAACTCTCGCCTTATATTTGTCTTTCTTTGGGATTTCAGCTTTTGTGTCATTTCCCTCGGGGTGTGAAGGCTGTTCTCACACAGCCAGTGGAAAAAACAGTGCTTTAAACGTTATCTGTGTGACAATCTGAGGCACTCAGCAGCGCAAAGAATGGCAGGTCATTCCTTACCAATGGGGGTTCCCACGCCGTAGCCCTTGGAGTCGATGAGCCCCCCGATCTGGGTGAGGTTGCAATTCCTCTGGGTCACGTACTCGATGCTGGTGGACTCCATGAGCAAGGCGTAGTCCGTGGTGAGCACCCTCTGGATGCCCTCGTCGTTGTTCTTCACCAGGGCTGTCTGCTGCCTGCTGCTCATGAACGCCCACATCTTCTCGTACGTGGAGATTTTGGATTTCTGACAGGAAGGCACAGAGTCACACCAGCACCCCAAACTGCACTGTAAATCCTCCTCAGCCTGTGTGACAGGCACCCAGCCCTGCACCTCACTCTGCACTGGGCTCTCACAGTCTCTCCTTGTGCTCCAGACCCCTCCTCATCTCTGGGGCCTCCTCTGAGCCCTCCAGTCTATCCCATGGCTGAAATATCCTGGACAAACTTCATTCCTTTTTGCCTCCTGTGGCTCAGGCTGGGGCAGCTCGTGCTCAGCACAGATGTTATTTTGCTGCTTCCCCTTCAAAGGCACTGCATGTTCGACTGTCTATAAACACTATCCTTCGATGCTAAAAGCCTGATCCCAGTTCATCCCATGTTTAAATTCCCTGCTGAGACCATCAGTGAAGCTGCTAATTAACTCTGTCACAGGAGTTTTTGCCTGTATTCTTTATTTATAGCTTGTTGGCTTTTACAGTGACATTTTATGAGATTATCCATTTCGTAGGTAATTAATACTAATAATTAAAGAAAAAAAAAAAAAGACACACCTACCTACAAAGCAACTAGCCACAGAAAATTGTCTTTTACTTACTGATGTGTTCACGTGTTTGTGTGGCCCCTCTGTTGGTAGCCTGTGTAAAACTGACCATGGAGTGTTTAAAAAATGGGACAAACAGACTTGCACTTGGACTGCCTGCAGTGCCAGTGTGACTTCCGGAAGGTGAAGCAGATTTTTCCAGCCAAGTGGCCGGAAGAAACTGAAATCCCACCCTGAAGCAGCCTGGGGAATATCCTCAGCCTCCCTTCAGACCCCCCCATCACAGGGTTTGCCTCTCACAGCAAGGCAGCATCACCTTGTTTTTCCATGTGCCTTGGGGTGAAAAGTCTCTAATATTGGCAGAAGGATCCACCGTGGATTTGGGTAAATGAGGCATTTACCTACTCTGCTACTGCTGTCAAATGCTGTGACTCCTCCTCAGCACTTTTCCTGGAGCGCCGGGGGTCTCCGACCGGCCAGGGCTGGCTGGTGCCATCTTACCTTGAAGAAGGTCATTGTGGATCCATCTCTAACAGCCCCGTACTCTATCTTGGTTTGCTTTGCCAAATCATCTGCTGAGTCGATGGGGGATTCCATCCTCTCCACGGTCAGGAAGGCAGCCAGGTTGGCAGTATAGGATGAGATTATGATTAAGGTGAAAAACCACCATATTCCTCCAACTATTCTGGTGGAAAGAGCTTTGGGCATCAGCTCTGATCCTGTTACGATACCATCAAAACAATCCCATTAAAATGATGCTGAAAGATGCCTTTCCTGATGCCATAGACTGGTTTTAGGCACAGAAAGCTTTTATGAGCCGTAGGATGATACAATGATTTAAACAACAATCTCACAGATGCGCAGCTAACATTTATAATGGTAACACACTGTGAAGGGGATGTGTGCCATGATACATGACAAATGGAATTACCCTTGGGTCTCAGCCCCATTACAGCTCTGAGCTAAGCATCACTGTGACATTAACCTCTTCCACCCTCAGCAGGCTACACTAGTATTTTTCTCTCTTTCCTGAATCCCTTTTTGCCTGTACACTGCAATCAATTTTTTGACCAGGGATCTTTAGCAGAGTGTAATTCTGCTTACAAGCTACCTGACAGAAATACCTTCCACCTGCCCTGTGCATCCCATTGACTTCTCTGAGCAGGGATCAATACAGTCCCAGTGAGCCCATCCACCTGCAGGAACCTCAGCTCAAACCCCACAGCACCTCTCTACAGACCTGGGAGTTCAGAGGGTGAACGGACACATCACAGGGTGATGCAGATTTGGGGCAGTGCATTGAACACTCATTATTGCTGAAAAGGGTTCAGCAGGTCTGCCTGCGCCTCACACCTCACGTTTGGCTTCCCTTCAAACGTTAAATCCTCGAGCAGTGTCTCACATTCTCTGACTTCACACAGCAAAAAAAGCTGCCTTGGCTCTGAACTGAATTGTTCAAATGCATCATCAGAAAACCCCGTGGAGCAGCTCTTGTGGGTGCCTAATGCACTGAAATGGTTTTTAAACAAAAGCGTTCTGACACAAATCCTGTGCTCTTTTCTTTTAGGGCCACCCCGACTGAACTCCTCTCACTGTGTGGGATTCAAAGATCCGGTTCAGCAAGGCTCTTAGGCAGCCACTTGAGTATTTTTGAGTCCAAAGTTAAGCCTTTGCATAGTTGTTTTACTGACAGGGATGGACTTAAGGAAATACTTAAGTGTCTGTGGACAGACGTATTTTTATCACTGGGAAAAACATGTTGATGTTACATCTCTCCCCAGCTATTTATTGAATCCTGCAAGAAATTTCAACATGAGGCAGAGAAGATTTTCAGGCTTTGCAAAAGCCCTGAAGGTGACTTTTGGGGCAGAGACCAAAAGGGCAAAAACTTCCCAACCAACCAGCAAACACGGTTAACTTTTAGCTTTGTAAACACACAGACATGTCTTTAAAGGTCAAAGCTAAGCGCAGCCCAAGGGCTGCAGCAGGGTTGACAGAACTGCCAAACAGCGAGATTTAAACTTTAAATTCCTGTTTCCAGAGCTGTAGCTCTGTCTGGGTTTATGCTTGTGGTTTGCTGTGCTTTCTTGCTTTTCAGATTAGATTTTTTTTTTTAATACAATGATTTTTTTTTTATTGTTGTTGTGTTTTATAATGCTATTGTGTATTTCTAAGCTGGGGTTGACCTGCAAAAGCTGGCTTCAGGGAGTGCTGATTCAGGTCATCCTGGAGGTATTACTGCCCTTAAGCTTCGACAGCCACACAAACAGAACTGCTGCTCTTGGGCCCTGAGGGAATACCCAGCTCTGCCAGACACATCCTGGGAATGCACCCATGTGCCTGGGAATGCACCTGGGCCCTGGCATCCACCTGAACCTGCCAGAGCTGCAGAGGGGAGGTGGAGCAGCCCTGAGTGCTGTTGGTGGGGTGACACACCAAACCTCACAACGTTGGTTGTGCAAAAGCAGCAGAGTAGGTTCAGTTCATATGGGCTCCCAGCCCAGAACCCTTTTAATGATGCAGAGAGTGGCTGTTTGGCTCTGGTGAGGAGCAGAGCACACCCTGTTCCCAGCTGGTCTGAGCAGGCCCAGCATCTCTTCTGGTCACTCCTGTGATTATTTCAGTGGTCTCCTTTCCAAGGCTCTCCAGCAAAAACCATTAGTATAGAATCATAGAATGGTGTGGGTGGGAAGGGACACATAAGATCACCCAGTTCCACCTCCTGCCATGGGCAGGGACACCTTCCACTGTCCCAGGCTGCTCCTGCCTGGCCTTGGACACTTCCAGGGATCCAGGGGCAGCCACAGCTTCTCTGGGAAACCTGTGCCAGGGCCTGCCCACCCTCAGCCTGGCTCCAGAGCAGAGCTGCTCCAGCCCTTGCAGCATCTCCGTGGCCTCCTCTGGACTCTCTCCAGCAGCTCCACGTCCTTCTGCTGTTGCTCCCAGGGCTGGAGGCAGCTCTGCAGGTGAGTGAGGCAGAGGAGCAGGATTCCCCTCTGCCCTGCTGCCCATGCTGTGGGATCACCCAAGATGTGCCCCGTGCTCCCCCACCTCACCCTGTGCACTCTCCTGACCCCTGCCCTGGCTGCTCTGGGGCTCTGAGGCGTAGCTGCCCTTGCCAGAAGTGGTAATTTCTCTGAATGAATTGGATGAAATGCGCCCTGTTTGGATGCTTTCAGAGTATGCAAGAACACATCCAAGACTTCCAGGGGAAAAACAGGGGAAGCAGCATCTAAATAAAAACGTTGCTAGCGAGACTCGGGGGCAGAGACAATACTTGCTGAAGTCTCTCTAGTGCCTTTTTATGGCAGACATGACAGCCAATCCTGATCCAGACTTTGCTCACGCTCTGTAGAAAAGAGAAAGTCTGATCATCACATTTTGAAATTTAATAACAGGTGGCTTCCAATCAAGCACAACAAGCTGCCAACAGGAAAGAGCCCAACGCTGGACACAGAGTTTCCCAACCACTCCCATCATGTCCAAACTCTTCACGTTGACAATGATGCACAGACAGTCACACGCACCACAAGTTTGTACATGGAAACATTTGTGTTGCCTTACAAATGTTTTGTTTTTGTTTTTGTTTTTTTTTTCTTTCCATTTCTTTCTTTCTCTGTTTTGTTTTGGTTTCAATCTTCTTAAAAGACAAGCAGAGTCTGGTTGGGGCTGACTGTCATGTACCCAAGGTAGTGGTAACGAGCAGACACTGCATCCCACAGTTTGCTGTGGATGATGGTAAACTCCAAAAAAAGGCAGTACATGGAAACACAGAGTCCTGGGGCACTTTCACACACAGGGCAATCACAGTTAGATACACACATCTGCCTGATACTGTAAAACCTCAGCCTGTGGTCTACTGATAAACTGGGAGGAAAACAAAATGAAAAGGCGAGACAGAAATGCTCTTCTTTCATCCAACCTCCTTCAAAGTAATTTCGGGGGGGGGGAAGCTCTGTGTGCTCTCAGTGCACCACTAAAAGCAAGTGCATCTTAAGTACAAACCAAACTTTATTCTTGAGCATATCTAGGAAAAAAATCCTCCTCACATTTCTTTGTTTGTTTTTTTTTAACTGCTACTTATGCCTGTTAAAGAGGAAAGAATAAACTGTACCTGCATGAATGTAGAGATGGTTTTATCTTCCTTACTTAAATGGTTAGGAATTTAACACCAAGGTATTGCTGGGCTTTCCCCTGGATTGTCTTTTTGGTTGCTGTCATGGGGTGGGGTTTGGGGTTTTTTTTGGTTCAACTTTGATTCAACTTGAAACGTTTGTCAGAAAATATTTTCATTCTTTTCAGTGGAGCCCAATTTTGGTGAATAGTGGTTTAACTGGAAACCTTAAAATGCCATAAATAAGTGTGTTTAGTACATGTATCTGTTTGACTTCCCACATGGCGTGACCTTCACTGCCCTTCCTTCTCAACTGAGTAAAGTGTTGGCTGTTTCCAAAATCGTCAGCAACAGGGACCTGGGACTGGGTTAAGTCAAGGCTTCTAGGGTTGGATGCATTTACAGAAGGATGGGACTCATACCTGCAGAAAAGCCATGAAAAGGGGGTTTGGTTTTGGTTTTAAACAACGTGTTTGACAAGTGCCAGCAAACTTAACAACCCTTCTGAAGAAAGAGCATCTCTCCTTGTTTGGCAGATAGAACAGCTTTTCTAGGGTGGCTAAGCTGTTATTGCTGGGACAGAGCCCAACATTTTCCAGTTGCCAAACCTCTGATACCAATAAACTCAACTTCAGCATGAAGCACTTCATATCCTCATTGCAATTATTTTCCATTTCAGCTCCAGAAGCTCCCGTGTGGCCCTGCCTGCTTCCCTTCCTCTCGGATGCTCCCCCTCCTTCCTCCTGCTGTGGGTTCCACAGGTTCCCCTCCTCTGCCTGCTCCCGGCTGCAGTGGCACACCCTTTTCTTCTCCTCTGAGTGCCTGAGATCAGGTTTTACAGTACGTGTTGCATTTACAGAGGGTGGAGTTTACCAGCACAGAAGCCCTTGAGCAGACTGTGGGACGTGTGCGATAACGAAGTGTAACCGGTGTACCTTGCTGCATGAGAGCTCCAACTCCAAACCAGAAACTATTTAGTAAAGTAAAATTGTTTTCCACCACATCTGAGTCTGGGTTGCACGGGTGGGGGTTATACCACTCGTATGGTGTAAACCTGTGGCAGTCAACAACAGAAAGAGTCTGTAAACAGCGAGTACACACAGCAAACCTGCCCAGCAGCGCGGAGGGGACAGAGGGACATGGGGAGGGGACAAGCTCAGCTGGAAGGGTGTCCGCGGGACATCTCACAGCTGCACCTCCCCTGGGTCTAGGGCAGGCCTGTCCCCTTCTCCTCGGGCACAGCCCTCAAGCGAGAGGCTGCGGCAGCCCCCTGTGCTGGGCCACAACTGGAAGCCACGGACCTGCTCCTTGGGAAAGCGCCCAGGGGATAAAGAAGGAGCAGCAGCCTTGGGATGCTGGACGTGCTCTCCCTGGGAAAAAAAAAAAAAAAAGCTGCCCATCATCAGGAGGCGTTTGGGGACAACTGAGGCACCAAACAGCGCCAGGGGACTGGCGTTGCTGGGGGAGAATCCTGCCTCGGGAGGAAGAACCCAGGTCCCACTGCACACTGTGCCCTCCTGCTCTGCACAGCCCCTGGCAGCAGCACGGGAAGGGCCACCTCTCCCCAGGGCACCTTTCCTCCTGCTGCTGCTTCCCGCTGCTGCGTGGCTTCCTGAAAACCCTTCCTCGGGGTGCTGGGGAATATGGCTTTATTTTAATTGACAACGGCACGCCAATACATTCTAATTACTGTTTCAACAATACAATTAAGCGTGGGGTTTATGCACGGTTTGCTCAGCTGAAGTAATGAACTCTGGTAATAATGAAGGCACTAATTGAAGCAGTGTGTGGCTCAGGGTGCCATCGGCTGCACAGCGTCACCGTCACCACCGCCAGAGCCTCGAAAATCATGACAAAAGACGCAGTTTTCGGGTTCGAGACACAACAGTTCTGCACACACCCCTTCAAAGAAAAGCAATCACCATGTTACATATTTCAGATTCATGGCAGGATAAAGGAAGCAGGTGTCGCGTGGTAACCAAATTGTTCCCAGTTCAGTTCATGCACACCTGGGGAAACGCATCCTTAGCCAGAGACCCAGAGATTTCCAACAGCCATAGGAGCGAAGAGATCCCCCCCACAGGGTCCCAGAGTGCTCACACGGGACAGTGGGAACAATAAATAACTCTGCCTGACCTGCTTGGGAAGCCCAGGGCTGGAGTCTTGCAGAGTTTCAGACAAACACCACGTTCAGGAGGTTGGACACAAATGTCTCCCCCACAGAAGGAGCTGAACAGCCATTGCTAGAGAGTGGCAATGAAATTCTGGCAGAAAACCCCTTTCTGCCAGGCTGGAAAGATTGTTACAGCTGTGGGTATGTATTTTAATGTGTTAGTAGGGTATACATTTCTTTTTGAGCTCAGAACAAAAGCTGGTTTTGTGCCTGTGTTCCTAACGCTGTGCTGAGCCAGAGGAAGAGGCTGATTTACAGCTCAGCTCTGTCTCACTGCTCAGACCTTCTGTTTCCCTGGCCATTTCCCCTTGGTTTCCTCCCTCTTCAGCAGTAGCTGTGTGGAGATTTCTGATGAAGATGAGATGCTCAAGGTCACCCAAGCACCTTTTTTACACAATTATTCACCTCAGCCACTTGGCTCTGCCTTCATTGACGCAGCAGCACAGCTGACTTGGCATTAGCAGGAGAGGGAAATTTTGGCAGAAAACACCTTGTTCATTCACTGGTAGTGCACTTGGAACAGAGCTTTGTCCGCCTGTAACCCTTCACAGTGACAAAAACTTCTGTGTTGGAGTTCAAAAATCAATATAACAGGCAGGGCTCAGCTGAGAAATTATTCAGCTGCTGAAAAGTTGAAAGAAATAACAGGAAGATTATCTCAGTCTATGAGAATCATTCCCAAGTATTTGTCTTCCACGAACTGGTGTCAAAATGTGGTTAACCATTTAATTTACTGTGGCAGTGCTAAAAAGTGGATGGTTCCTGAGGTTCTTAAAACACATCTAACCAGTATTTGCTGAAGCACTTCACCAATTCTCCAGAAATCCTGATGTGTTTGGAGACATGGACAGCCCTTGATGTGGGCAGCGACAAGGGCCTGGCTTAAAATTTATAAATCTAAGTTAACGTGAGATGTGAACACAATTTTTTGTACTTCTTCAGCCTGTACAGTTCCAAGCTAACAGGGCACTGCTTTTAGGCATCAGCTCAAAGAAAGCATTGGTGTAAAAAAAAAAATTTAAGCATTCAGAAAATGATGTTAAATGTTTTGCTGAACTGCATGCTCTTTTTCTCTTTTGGGAATGACATGCAAACTTGATGTATTTCTGTTGTTGCAAGCCTGGTTTTGTGCTGAGTGTTACAAATGTGTACGTGGTGTCTATAGCTCTAGTGACATGTGAGCCTTTTAGCTAATTTTGGCCATTAATTAGTCATTCGTTCCAGCCATTTGGTGAATAGGCAGAGGCCTGTTGTGAAACACTGCAGTAGCAGCCCCACCAGGAGAGGAGCTGCAGGATGAGCTCACAACTCGTTCTGTAGCAGCTAATCCACACAGGGAAAGATCCTCTATAAATCCTCCAGCTGCAGGGAAAGCAAACAAACACACAAACTGACTTCAGCCAGACATCACAACCCACCAGGAGACACGGATCTGTGGGAACTCAGGCCTCATTAGTTGTGCTGCTCCTGGAACTGCTGTTTTTTAGCAGAACACAGCTGGAAAAGAGTGACCCTGTGGATTTACCCGAAGGCCATGCTGTGGTTTGGGGCAATATTTAAGAGCCAGGAAAGAAAAGCAAACGGGCAGTGATTTGTTAGCCTGGTGCACTCCCCTTTGCTTTGCTCCTGGCCACCTGTCTGTGAGCAGACCAAGGACCCTGATATTTATTTATCCTTCCAAACCTGATGCTCTTATTTCAAAAAGCAGAAGCACCAAGGGTAACTCGGGCCGTTTTCCGTTTCACTGCCGTGAGGGGCAGAGGGCTGTGGGATGTGCTCAGCCTTGGCACACAGCTGCAGACAAGTCAGTCTGTGAGAGTGGAGCAGCTTTAACATCAGTGGTGAATGAGACCATGATCTGAGTGCAGCAGGAGTCATCACTTACAGCACAGTGAGGCACTGAGAGCCTGTGGGGAGTCATGACTAATTGTACACAACCCCACAGCTCCAGGGGAGGAGAAACTCTTCTGGGGCCAACACTGATAACCCCTGATCTCTCCTCCTTTAATTCACAGAATCACTGAAGTTGGAAAAGACCTCTAAGATCACCAAGTCCAACCTCTGGCTGATCACCACCTGGTCAGTTAGATTTTAATTCCCTCCTCCTTCTTCACACTCTCAACGATTTAAAGGCAAAAAACCCAACCCAACAAACCCCAAATGTCTCTACTTTGGTACCGGTGTGAAAACATGGAAGTGAGCAAAGCATTCACATGGGTTTGGCTACAGTGGGCCACAGGGAAATGCATGTTTGGGGCCTGTCACCCTCTACAGAACTGCTCCTGTGAGCAAAGGCTTGGCAGGGCTGTGTCCCTTGGCTAAAAGAAAACAGTGAATTCATGGAAGGAAGTCAGGCCCAGTGTGCTGTATTATTAGAACTAATGGTTCAGATTACAATTATTTTAGGAGCTTTGAATGAGGTGTTTGCATGTATTCATTGGAATATACACATTATTGCTGACCTCCTGAATCTGAGTGCTATCATTTGCACCTCAGGGCTGGGAGAGAGCACTGGGTGTGCTTCACCTTGAGATTGTCCCCTCAGGCTCCCAGTCATGTTATTTGGCATTTCCAAGGGGAGGATCAGCTGAGCTAATTACAATCCTTCAGCATGAATACGTTCAAATTCCCTTTTTTTACCTTTTGACTGTTTGCACTGTGAGTGGAAAGGCAATTCCTACATGGGAATCACACAAACTGCTTTTCACCACGGGGCCTGCTGAGGTGGGGTCTACCCACAAAGAAAGGGCTGGTGCACCTCACCACAGATTTCTCTTCCTCCAGCCCTTGGGGAAAGCAAAATCTCATCACATTGCAATGTATAAAAGTGATAGATAGCAGTGCTGATGTGAAAACACCAAGAGATCGTGCAGAACATCATGTTTTAGGACTGGATAAAAGCCTTGGGACAGTTTTACACCCCCTGTACTTCACAGAGCCTGTGCAGCACCTGCAGGAGGAGAGAAGTTAATGTGGATGCAACCCAAACTGTGCCTTGGACTTACCTTGCAATGACAAAGAGGACACAGCTGACTCCAAGGCAGGCTAGGAGGACATACATCCAAATATCAGGAGAAAGAGGGTTTAAGAAGGAGAAGACACCAGGGTTTGTGCCGTTGGGCTTCCTGTACAAGATACTGATTCCCAGCGTCATGAAGGGCTTGGAAAAATCAATGACTTTCTCTCTTACATAGGTGATAGTGAGGGGAGCAACAGCCAGATCAGCTTTCTGAAAAGACAGATGGGAAAACACTCGATTCTCTTTCATGTTCAGCAAACCCACTACAATTCCTGCTGTTTCTTCCCCAAGCATTAAAAAACTAACCCAAACCTGACTGAAAATCTGAAGTGTGCATGGAAATGTAACATTTCTGTGGGGATTTCAGGGAGACATGATAACTCCATTGCCTCTTTCTGCAAGGCACAGGGACATCTGTGACTTTCCTGTGTGCAGGGCAGCGGGTGAGCGTCAAGTTCAGCCTCCACTGGTGGATTTTGCAGCCATGGGATGGGCCAGCCCAGAACCTGCTGCTGAGGGGGTTCCCCCTACACCTGAAAACTCTTGGTCCAGATGTTCCTACTCTGACAAGTGGCAGTAAAGACTGTAATAATGTGATATACTCATTTAAGTGGCAATAAATAAGGAAACGAAAGCAAAGATCTCATTTGGACTTGTTATACATACATAGAACATCACAGGTGGAAGGAGAATAAAGAGAGGGGAGTTCAGCCTTACATGATCTATGAGTTCTTTGACCATCCCATTCCACTCTCCCTTGTCGTTCTGGGCTCCGTATTTGCCGTCAGAAACTAGTTTGACCTCATAGATGAAGCCTAAAATATTTGACAGCTCCTTTAGCAAGTCCAGGCAATAACCCTCGAATCTGTCGTTTCCATACAGGGGCTTGTCAGACTTCTTGTACATGACATAGGGATCTTCCTGCAGAGAGACACAGCAGCAAGAGAAAAATGAGATTTGTTTTAGATTATATCACTTTATATGAGGGTAATATTTTCTGAATGGATTGCAATAGGATGGAAACCAGCAATTGACTGTGTGCTTTAAAAGCTGCTTTAGGTGCGATGGCAAACTCACTGAATGAACTAGAGATAAGCATAAAGACCCTAATTTTCAGTGGAATGGACCATTCATACTCCCAAGCAGCTTTAATTCCAGCAGCTCCAAAATCAGACCCAAGATCTGGACCCTAACACTGCCCCACTCTAAGGGGCAGGATAGGATACAGAAGGAGAGGGAAGACTAAATAACAGAAAAAAAAAAAAACCTATAAGGGGACCCTAACATTTTACACTCTGTGAGAAATAAATCTATACTGAGAAAAACCTTCAAATGTGGCAGATATCTGTGAATGGAGCAGGTATGCACGTGAGGGAGTGGAGAACAGCATAGGTGCAGTGCAAAACACCCTGTGGCTTTTCTCTTTAAAGGATTTTGGGTAGAAGAAGAGCTGGGTAAGCGGGTTTCTGCAGTTTAAAGTGGCAAAGGGCCTCTTACAATAGAAAAGCAGAGTAGAAGGCAGCCTTTGAGCTCTCTCTCTCCTCCTGAGGAATCAGGCAGGGTAATTGGCATTGCTGGGCAGGCAGAAAGCAGGGGCACAACCACCCAGCTGCATGTGTCCCACTCATCCCAGCAAGGACACCACTCAGTCTACCCCACACCATCCACTCAATCCACTCTATCCACCGTTTGCTGCTTTCTTTCACTCCTTTATGCCTCATTTTCAGTAAAAAAGAAGGATGTGTAAGAATTGACTGCAAAGCTGAGTATTTGTGCGTGTGTGAGAAAAAGTACAGAGGGTTTGTGTCTGAAATATTGAAGCAACATTGGAGGGGGAGGTTCCTGAGGGTTTTCCACTGGCAGTGGGGTATTTTTGAATCAATCTCGTGGACAGATTTTCTGTCAATTCTGACTGTAAATCAGACAATTTGCTCGGAAACAGGCTGTTTTAGCACAGATGAGTGTGGAGGGAAACAAGGCCTTTGTGCAGGGAGGAGAGGGCAGAGAGCTCTGGCAGCCTTACCAAGATGGTGGTGACGATGAGAGTCCGGTTGGCCAAGGAATCCGTGATGTTGGTGGACCTGTCCTTGTTGCTGTCCGTCATGTTAAGGCCACTGTATGAGTTCCAAACCCCGATCTGCACGGAGGAGAGATGGTGAGTGGCCCCAGCACAGCCCTGGTGGCACCACAAGAAGGAACAACACAGCGCTGGAGAGGGGGGACAGCTCAGGTCTGAGGGAGGCAGAGCAACCCCAAGCTCAGAAAACGCAGGGAATGGACTGCAAAATGCCTGGATGCAAACACCCAGCCCCAGGAGAGTGTAAGGCCTGTCAGTACAGGGCTGTGTTACCAGCCTGCTGCAAAAGTGGAGCACATCGACTTCCGTGCCCCGCTGAGAAATGTCACATGTCTATTTTTATGATTTCTTTGTTTGGTTTAAATTTTGTAAATGGTAGAGTTGAAACATGTGGCAAAGACCTCTCTCTTTTGATCCAACAGGCTAAAACTTGAGTAAATACACTGAAGCAGATTGATGGATGCACTTGGCCTTTCGCTGCTGCTCTGCCTCGAGCAGGTTTAGCAAAGATTATTCTGTCATTCCTTGACTACTATATATGACAGAAGTGATGCCATTGCACACCCTGAGCAGTATTTGTTCAGTAAATACAAGTGGCCAAAGGCAAATTCCTTTCTAGCCCCAGAGACAGGGAAGAATTCCAGTGTTTAATGCCCAGTCCAACGCCTCGAGGGGAAGATTATTAAGATTTCAGTGGATTTGGATCTACACTTTGTGGGGGCAGGAATTATAAGCATGTTGATTTATTGAGATCAATGTTTACTTGTATGCACTCTGAAGGCACCTCCAGTGGTTTTGCCTTTGGATTTACACACGCAGCGTGGCTGAGGGCTGGTGTGGGAAAACCCCAGGCAAGGTTGTGCCTGCTGAGTGTGGATTTGGGGTAAGAACTCACCATTTCAAACAAACCTGGGGTTTGTGTCCCTGGGTGCCCTGCACATTTTCCCCCCAAATTCTGCTTAATGGGGACAGCCATGCCATTAAAAAAATAAAAGACTTCTATCAAGCATTTGTCAGTCATTCCCTTTGTTTCCAAAACTGGCTCAGGGTTGGGAAGCTGATCTGAAAAGTACAGAGGAAATAAAATGTTGGATATTATGATGGCCCGTGCCAGGAGTACAGCAGATAACCACTGTTACCCTTGGATTTGCACCAGGGTGGAGGAGTTACTACTGACTTGAGGTGATTTTATTGTCTGGCAGCAGGGAGGAGGAGAACAGCCATGAGAAACATGGAGCAACACAACCACAGGGCATACAAAAACCACCAGGAGAGCACTCCACACCTGGATAAAGGAGGCCAGCCTTGGCTAGAGGGATGGAGGAGGTCGGAGGGGTGCTGGGAGAATGAGGCCACTGTGGGGAATCCAGGGGATTTATTGCAGTTTAGTGACAAGTTGGAGAGGTGTCACATGCCCTTCTCAGCAAGCCTGTGCTCTGAACCAACTGTAATTTGGTGTAAATCAATCCAGCATAACACAAAATGCCTACAGTCCAAGGGGAGATTGGTTCTGCATGTCAGGTGGGATGATCTATTCACCTGCCTTAGCCTGACCCACTGGAGATTAAAACAGGGTTATTAGGATTGTATGTGCTTTGTAAGAACAGAAAAAGAGCTCTACAGGATGATCTACTCTGCAGCATAAAAATCCCCCACAAAACCAACCCCAACCCAAGCCCGTTTTTAACTGTGTATGAGGGAGGGCTGGGGAATAACGAGATCTGTGGGAACTATGTAGGGAAAACAATTCCAAGCAGTGTAAAAAATATCTGTCTCATGAGTGCAGAACACTTTAAACGTGGTGGATGTGGTTTTTGTCTTCTCCCTACAGAACAGCACCCACAGGTGCGTGGAGCTGGTCTTTGACTCACACTTCAGTGTCTTTAAGCACCTCACTCTAAAAGAGGGATGAGATTCCTGGGGTAATTTCCATCTTTTATAAACAAGCTCGGTTCCAATTTCCATATGTTAGTGAGTGACAGCACCCACTCAATCATCTGTATTATTTTCTGTAAGGAGATAATAACACACTTGTCAAAGCTTTGAGGCAATCGTGCTCAAACACTGTCAGCATTTTGGGTGAGGCAAAACACCCCCAGCCCTGCACCTTAAAACAGCCCCTGCAGCTGATGCAAATACATCCCAAATAATCTAAATTTACCACTCTTGGGGAATATTAGGTGAGTCAGGGAGGACAGAGGCTGAGAAAAGGGCCGGTTTTGCTGCAGCCTCTATTCAAAGGATCCCACCAAGATCTTTTTACTCTTTGGAATTACAGCGTCTCAAGTCGAAATAAATAAATCCTGCCAGAAAAATTCCTGCTTTCAGACTGTTGTCTCTAAACTGCAACATGAGAGTCACTATCAAAACCCAAAGACCCAGTCCAGAGGGGGTTTTTTGAGTGTGTACAAACCTTCTTCCACACTTTATACAAATGCTTAGAAACCTCGCCAGCAGCCTTGGTACAGGGGAAAAATAAACAGAAATCTTCATTAAAAATGAAAGGAGAACCTGTCTGGAGAGCTGTGTGGGAGCTATTACAGGTAAAGTCTCAATTAACCCATCAGGAATTATCCTCCTCCTGAGCCCTGGGGTTCCCCAGGGGAAGGGAAAAAAGAATTAATGTCACCTCAAAAACCTGGAGAATCTTTAACATCTCAGCTCCTGTTGAGGGTGCTACTCAAGTACCTTCTTTCCTGTCTCCCCCATATCATATCTATCTATCTATCTATCTATCTATCTATCTATCTATCTATCTATCTATAATTTATTGATCTCTATATATGAATTTAGCACCCAGAGCTGCCGAGACAAGAACTGAAGATAATGGGCACTTAAAATGATCATTTCCATCAGGTAAGTATTGCCAGTCCCAAATTCCTATCCCACACCTCTGAATGCATTGTAAAATAACAAAAGAATCCCAGGAGCTCTGTTCTAACTTTGACTCGAATCACCTTGAGAATAGTGTTTTGTATTCTTTTTAAGCCCAAACACAAGATGAGGACAGATTTTCCTACGCCCTTGTTCAATCAGCTTTTGGCCATGTGGTTTTTTTTGTGTAACAAGTGTTGTGGTCACCTTTTCTGTTCCTTCCTCCTTGAGGCTGATGATGTCCAGGTCGAAATCCTTCCGTAAGCCATCACTCTTGTTGAAGGTGATTCTCCCAGTCAGGCCATCCCACCGTGCCTGTGTGGACGCAGAAACACTGTAACCACCGGCAGCAACCGCTCTGAAGCCACAACAAATACTGCATTTTAAATCAGCAGCAGCACTGAATCCATTCCAAGTTTGATTGGGGTTTTTTAAGCATATGTGGCTTTGCTACTTTGATGAAAACCCACTTGCTTCAACTTCAGTTTCTGACAAGTTTATATATCTTGATTTACATATGTCTAGTGCTGCATGTAAAAAAAGATGGACTGAATAAAGGGGGAATAAAATATGTTATTACATGTACCCAAAGACAGGGCAGGTTTGCACTGCAGAAGAATTCACTAAGAAATTAAAAACAAAGGAGTCTGCTCTCCAAGCCGTGGGTCTGAACCTTGGAATGTGTTTTAAATTATAACGAGTGATGTGTAATTTAGAATTCACTTGTCTGAAACAGTGGCCTGAGGAGGTGAGCTCTGTCCGTCAGTCTGTACAGCCAGGGTGATTCCCTGTGCTGGGAATGCTCCTTCAGAGCAGCAGGACCAGTGTCAAGAACTAACTGCCTCCACGATTCAAGCTTTCTGGGTTTTGTCATCTTCCTACCCAGCTTGTTTTCCTTTAGAGATCCACCTGTCTCTCACCCAGCCCACATTTCATCCCCAGAGCTGGTGCTTATCTATAAAAGAAAAGTGTTTGATGGATCTCAAACTGCAGACAATGTTGATAATCTGTTTTTGGGAGCTCCCACATTAGATGGAGTCCTTCGAGGATACAAGAAAAGCTGACAATAAATGATGGGTTTCCATCTTAGTGATTTGGGAATACACAGAAATCTCTGTTGTAAGTGTCAAAACACTTGCAGGGTTGATTATTATTTATTTAATATGCTGATATAATTAAGATAGTGAGAGGGGACACGTACGGATGCATTTCATTCTATAACATCCCTTTTCCAGTCTATCTTTTTATTGCTCTGACGTGACCCCCATCTCTTACTCATAGACAGGGAAAATTTTTTAAAATATGATCTTTAGAGATCAATTCCTCCACAGAGGGAGATTTGCTGCTGTGAAAGTCTCCCATTTATTGATTGCACATCACACTCCCGGCTTCCCTGCTAACGGGATGTGATCTGGAATAAAAACCCAGGATGTTATTTTTGGAAATGGCATCAGGAGCCTCCATCTCCATCCTTGGGAAAAAAAAAAAAAGAGAGAGATTTCTATGGTGAAATGCCATCTCACTTTTGAAAGCAGGACTTGGTGCTCCTGCCTCCACACAAAAAAAAAGGAAAAAAGAAGGAAAAGGTGCTTCAAGCTGCAGAGGTGTGTGCTGAAATTTCCAAGTACAGAGAAGTAATATGGCCTTTGGGTCACTTCAGTCTCACTTAGAGCATCAAAAGACCCAAATGTGATTGAAATGATAAACAGGAGCCAGGGGGTGTTTCTCAAAAGAGTTAAATGTTGAAGGGGATTTTCAGACCCCAATCATGAGGCACACATTTCAAATACCATTTGAATTCTAGGTCTGATGTCTGATTTTTATTTCCTTTAGTCTAAACGAAAATGGAGCATTGGGGTTTGACTCCAGTGAGTGTAACTTGTGACTTCAAGGCAGTGGTGGGGCCTGCGTGTGCAGCGTGTCTGGCAGACAGGAGATGCTTTTTTCCTTCTTTAGAAATACTGGCTGCACTGTTTTCTGGGTATTGACAACTGATCAAACAATCTGCAAAACCATTGGAACTACACAGTAAAGCAAGGACAGAGCTACAGACTCTTTTTTCTTTCAATTTCTAGAATGTTAGTTATCTCATATCTTCCGGTAGTTATCTCGTATTTTTAGAAATTATCAGCACCCACAATAAATAACATTAGCCAAGTAAAATCGCTGGGAATTCTTACGGTGTGTTAGTCTGAGGTTTTGTCACATCCAGGGTTTAGAAGCTTCTATTTTGCAAAAAACAAATAAAGCCTCCACCAGAACAGAAGCCACAGCCTTGTGTCCGTAAATCAAATGCTTCTCTGCCAGGAAAGTGAGGAAGAATCTCATATCTGAGTGCCAGAAGCCGGAGCACAGCGTGTGACAAGGAGCAGGGAGCAGCAGCGCAAGCCAAAAGCACAAGGGAAGGGTTATGCTGACCATGAGCAGATGGTCCACACTTGCCTCTTTTATCAGGTTCATAAACCTGGGTCCAAAACGCCAGGGTTTGTGCCGGTGGCACTGCAGGGAGCTCACAGTCAGCTGGGAGGCACGTTGGGAGGCCACTGCCACCATGTAAACAGCATCGTAGATCAGCGCTGCTTCAGTCTGCAGGGAAAACACAAAGGCTTTTGAATGCACACCTCGGGGCCTGCTTTCCTCTACTGACCACCTTAACCTGGGCTGCCCTCACGTGAAAGGCCACTGCTGGGCTCTCCATGGAAACCTGAGCTGGAACTAAATACATATTATTTTTTTTGTAAAGCTTATGTTAATTTCAGAGTATTTTTGGGTGATTTCTGGTGAGGAAACTACATTGGGTAGCTACAGGAAGAGAGAGATCAGTGGGTCCACAGCTGATACCTTTCCCTGCAGGTTATAAATCTACACCTGCTCTGAAAGTTCCTATTTCCTCTTGTGTTCCTCACCTCACGCAGGACTTGATTAAAGAAACGAGGCAGCATTTTTATTTTTGAGAGCCATGAGATGGATGATACGAGCTGGACAGCACTGTGACAGAGAACTGCCACTCATTCCTAGAGGGGTTTGTCCCACAGCTGAGCACGACACTGGCTCAGCGAGGCAAAGGCGATTCTGTGGGGTCATGTGAAAGGAGTTCTGGCTTGGGGAGTGCTGCTGTGGGAGCAAGCAGGGTCACTCACTGTCATCATGCCATCGAGGAGCCCGGTCTCTGGCTTGGGGGGAGCCTGCAGCCGCTCCATGGACCATTTCTCTACGACGGACGAGACGTGCGGGTTGTCGATGTTGAGGAGCCGAAAGCCCGTCATGTTCACCCCGCTGTACCTGTAGGGCTCCAGGTCCAGTGCAAACAGGTCCTGAGGCAAAGAAGCCGGAGCACATGTGGCATTTCTGAAGCAAAATGCTACCACCAGGCCCAGTGTTTGATGTTCCATGGACGCCCCCAAGGCCTAGTCATGACTACTTCAGCTTTACGCCTGGCTAAACCAGGAAAATGGGTGACAACCCTCACATCTGCTCTTTGGATCATCAGAATCAGTTCCCCACAACACTGTACCTAATTTTAGTTTATAGCTGCCTTCTAACAGTGTTACAGCTCTGACAAACCAACTCGTGAGACCAGGGGTTTCCTTGAGTAATGGCAACAAAAGATCTCCTAGAAGAAGGGGGAATTTTTTAGCTGTCTTTTCTGCAGCTGAGAAAATTCACCCCCCAAATCTTTAGTGTGCCTTACCAGTGTTGTAAAAAAGTAGTGGTAGTATTCTGTCATCATTCCCATGGAGAGGATCTGTTGGAAGAGATTGAAAGGTGAATGTACTTCTCTCTGAAGTATTCCAGTGTCCTGCACTGCCTTTTCAAAAGCAAGAGTTAACTTGGAACAACACACCGCGGGTCATGAAAACTTGATGACAATAAAACCCACATTTTTCTTCGGGAGCAGAAAATACTCTGTTGTTTTTAAATGGTGTTTTTATCACCTCTGCTCAGGAAAGAGATTAAAGATTGTAAAGCTTCTAGGACAAGAAAAACGACTAGAGATAACAAGAAGCTGATTTTTTAAAAGCGAAATTCTTTAGTCTGCAGTTTAGAAGCGTTAACAAGGAGTTTACTAGCAGACAACACAATTTATAAGGAAAAGTGCTTAGGTGCATGTTCTTGTATCCTGGGATCTTGTGAAGAGGAGGAGGAATTATGAGCTGGGAAACAACTGAAGAATTCATTATCATGACAGCAACACTGCCAAAGGTTAAATGTCATTCAGTCTCCATCACAGTAATGTAAGTATCTGCTAGTAATCCTATTTTAGGATGCTTCTAGAAGGACCTGAATAGCTCTTTGAATGACAGGGGAAAATCGTGTGATTTGGGTTGCCAAAATTCTCTTTCATGGCAAAAGCCTCTGAAAATCACTTGAGCGATTGTGTATGGCAAATCCTCATATTAAAAAAAGAAAAAAATAACAGAAGGAAAAGAAAGAACCTGAACTTTGTAAGCTGCAGTAGATAATAAAACCAGCTCAAACAGCCGATCCATTTCCAGCCACTAAAAGTCAAGCCAGAAGGCAAGGATTTTATGGAAATGCTCAGCTGAATTTACACATCAAAATTGCCTATTTTAAGTTCTTATTTTATTAATCCTCTTCCGCTCTGTTGCTCAGAATTGCCACCCCTAGAAAGGGGCAATCCAGGCCCCCTGCAGGCTGGTGTTCCTGCCCTCTGCACGTCCAGATCAGGGGATGTGGGAGCACCCCTGGGAGCTGCTGTGGGCTGAGCTTCCCAGCTGGACTCAGCTCCCTGGAGCCACTGGATTTCTGGGGCTGGGGGATTTTTATGATGGCTTTTGAGCTGAAACTGTAGCGAAAGATCCCAATTACCTCCTGTGGGGCAGGAAAGTGATGCCAGGTCAAACAAACGTGGTCTGAGACTGGGTGAGCCTCCTTAGGCCTACATTTATTTGATTTGCAGTCAGTCCATGCTGCTGCTTTAGGATGAATGTCAGTCCCTACTAATCAGTGCAAATGGGAGGATTAAAATGCCCAGATTTAAATGACTGATTCCTCACAGCTTTGATTCCAGCTGGAGACAGAAGAGCTGACAACCCCTGGTTCTGTTACCAGGAGATACAAACTGCCATTTGCCTGTGCAGAGATAGTAAAGCAGTGGAAAACCAGGACAATGCTACACCATAGAATGCCTTAAAATACACGTTTCCATTTGGCAGGCAGATAAATTCACTGCACTGGTTATGAAGTGTGCAGCCTGCACGTTTGGGAAGCACTGCTGCTGGGTAACCAGCCGGTGGATTCCAGACAGCCCAATTATTGCTTTCCTCTCCAACCCAAGGGTAGGAGCCTGAGAGGAGTGTTTGCCTCCCGAACACATTTTTTATGAAAAATTTTTATGAGAATATTGATTGCCAAGTAATGCCCTATAAACAGAGCTGCCAGGACACACGTATGGCTGAGAATAATAATGATTTCCAAAGGCATGCTACAGGATTGTCCTTCAAAACAAAACCAAAATAAAACCCACAAAACACCCCACAGACAAACAAGCAAAACACCCCCACGGAAAGAAACAAGCCCTCTGAAAGCCCAAGACGATTCTGTGTAAAAAGTGAGATTCAGCCAGGGATGTGAGTGCCATAACCAAGGCACAGGTTCATGATGGCAATTGCTGGAAGGAATTCCCAAGAGCTCCAGGAGAGCTGCTTGTTGAAAGTCTTCCAAATAAAATGCTGCAGCAGCCCAGGAAAGCTTAATCAACATGTCACTTTTGTGTTTTCTGTATTAAGGGTGACTCAGTTAAGATCTGGAAAAGACTTTGCCTGTAATTATGTAAACAATTACAAACCTGACACAAAGGGTCTATTTAAATAATTATAGCTTTTACTTACTGTGGAACTCAGATGAAATGAAAACTACTGAAACCACCCTCAAATCTTTTCCTGGTGGGTCTCCTAACCATCTCACCCTGTATAAAATAAATCTGTTCTTCAGCCAAACTCGGGTGTGCTAGGACAATACAAGATAAAGAGACTTCCCTCACTAATTATCTATTTCAGATCAGAACTTTGGGCCTTTTGCAGATGTGTGTTTTTAGCTCGGGGTCATGAACTGCAATGTAAATCTGAACAAGTATCAGGGGTCAGAAACAAGATGAAAACATTATCTCTTATGTCTGAAATCTCTTTTAGGTGCCCTGTTCCTGGCCTGAATCATATACCAGCTCCAGCTTGTGTTTGTTAACGTATAAAGAAAGCCCTGCCTTATTTAGAGCTATTGAAAATCTTCCTTCAAAGGGAGCTGGAATCATGGTGAAGGATATTACTGGTGAATGCATTAAATACTTTGTTTGCTTTCTCTCTGCACTTTCCTCACTCATGCTGTTATTTAATTTCATTGCCATTAAAACAATGCATTTTGTTCCACAATTAATTAGTCCCACCACTGTTTCCCAGGATCAGCAAGATGTACCATAATGAATAAAAGCCCCTCTGCCTCCTCTCCCCTCCAGTGTCCAAAAGCTGAAGATTTATATTCTCACATTTATTACCGTACCAGGAATGCAGACCTTCGTTTTCATACTTCTGCAGGAACTGAATTCATTATTTTTTTGGTTGTTGTCTGTCACATAGTGAAAGTCAACACAGAAGTTTTCACAGAATGCTCCGTGAGTGTCCTAACCCTGATTAAACATACACCGCACTTCCTCAAATTCATTTTAGAGGTGTGAAGTAAGGAGGGGATAATTTAAGGTTAGCAGGAACATAATTCATGCTCCTGAAGCAAAATCTATATCAGCTCTTGGTGTGTTAGAACAAATGGAAGGTTAATCATAAAAATTTAAACTCTTCTGCTCGGTTCCTCATACAAAAAGGCAACACCAGACTAAGGTAATACCAGACTGCAATTTGCACCAGCTGGCTTCAGTTTACTGGGGGATTGCTTGTCTAATGTAGACGGAGCACCAAACCTCTGTCCACCAAATATTTCAGGTAAATGCCATAACCAGAACTTTTCTCCTCAGTGATTTCCTCATGACTTTTTCAATCTTCATCAGCCAAGGTGTTCAAGCAGAGGATGGGACAGCCAGCCCTGCTGGGGTGACACGACTTGTTTGAAAACCCTGCTGGCAAAACCTCTGGTTGTGTGAGGTCACTGACCCTCGCTGGGGAAAATTCAAAGTGACTGTTGGAAAAGGCAGCAATTAATAACCACTATTTCCTCTCCCTCCTTCCAGATCTGGGTGAGGAGAGGGCCAGGCCTCATTAAGCTGGTCAGGGACTCAGCAGCACATCAGAGAGAAGGGGGAATGTGTGACTTTAGGGAATAGGTTACTCAGCTCTGTGCAAGCTTTATATTTTGTTTAAATTAAGTTATTGATCTGCCCATTCTTGTTGTGCACAAGCGAGTGTGGCTCGATGGTGTTTCATTTGAAGCCATAAATAAGCAAAGGTTAGTCTCGTTTAAGGGAGGAAATCTGTCTTTTGAGATGTTCTGTGAAGCAAAGGCTGAAGGAGGCAAGTGGAGGGGTCACTCCCCTGGTCCCCCAGCTCATCATTTAAATACAGGAGGCAGACAAGGAACTGCTGTTCTGGGGACAGGTTTAGGTCACTCTGATTCCTACTCCTGTTAGAAACCTTACATCATTTGACAAGAACATGCACATTGAAAATACAGTAATTTCTACAGATTCCCTTTGATGCCTTGCTTTAATTTAGGGTAAAATCATATGGGGATGAGTGTGTGTGCAGGGATGAGAATGTGAACCCGGGCACTTCATGTGCCCTCCAAGAATTCAGAGCCCTCCACGCCCTCCCATTTCACAGCTGCCTTTGGCAGAGAGGAGCCTCAACCTCTGAGTTATTGCTGCCAGCACCTGTACTAGCCTCAGGACTGGCTCACATAAAAGCCATTTTCCCTTTCCTTCCAGCCTGTATTTACGTTGTTTATTTCCCCATAGCTCTGATCCACAGGTACACCTCTCTTAATCCTCCCATCTTCTCCCACACTGTCATTCCCTGTCCTTCTCCGAGTTCTTAAGGCACTGGAGAGCACTATCTATGTCTCCAGCCTGTCAGTTGTCTCCCTGATCCATATCCCACACAAACTCTTCTGCTGCTTTGCCCTGTTTTAGTGCATCTTTTAGCACTTCCTCCTCTTCCTTCGCCACTCAGGTTTTGCTTTTGGGTGGTTTTTATTTTTCCATACTTAGCCTGGCATCTTGGAAGCTTTGTGCCTCCTGCAGTGTGTCAGACACCTGTACTTTCTCCTTGCAGCTCCAAGAAACTCTGTGTTGAAATCCCAATTTTGGAACAGCTCGTCATGTTTCAGTGCTTCAGGACAGCCCTGCAGGGAGCAGAGTGAGGGGACAGAAGCTCTCCTGTCCACCCCCTGCCCTGGCCTTGCTCTTCCCTCACATTCCCAACACCATACCTGCATCTGGCCCTGCTGGAGCTCAAATATACATAACTTGCATTGAGAAAATCCTAAAACAGCAGTAAATCTCATCCTACCAGCTCACAGGAATTGGGTGCTGCTCTGATCTAGGACATCATCCTCAGGACCAAGATTCTCCAGCCTGGAGAGGAATCAGACTCCACAGACTAATGCAGTAAGTGGTCTTACTGTGACACAGAGAGATACTCTGCACAACTTAAATATTCCAGTAAAACGTTCTGGAATGGAAACAGAAAGGAACCTTAATGGGAGAGCCCATGTCAGTGGGATCCGTTTTTCCCATCAGAGCAGTAAAAACAACAACCCCTCATACCTACAGGTGCAGCAAAAAGAGAAATGGCAATTTTGCTTTGTCCCAGGGGTGTGAAGGCAGAGTAAGGTCTGTGTGCAGTGGGTTTCCCCAGTTGTTCCTGCAGTCGGCACTGGGAATGACTCGAGGCCTCTGTGGAGGCAACAGCTCAGCCCTCCAGAATGGGGCCTTCCATTTTTTTTAACGGGAAAGGAATAAAAACTCTATTGATTAAACCAGGACAAGCTGAAATCAATGCAATGATCTTCCTCATCAAGCAGAACCTGAAGCATTAAAAAGAAGTGCCCATTTCCTTCTGTGGGACACACATGTGCTGCTCCTTGGAGCTCAGTCCTGCTGCTGGCCCTGGTGGCTCTGGGGATCCCTGAAGCCTCGAGGCACATCCTGGAACAGCTTCTGGCCCTGGTATGAATGAGCCCTTGGCCTACCCAGTGTCAGTGTGTGCCAGGAAACGAAAGCCAGGCAGGCTCACAACTTGAGGGACCCTCCCGTTACCTGCTTGAGGATCTCTGCGGCCGTTTCATGGGAGCAATCAAATATCACATAGAACTCCTTGCCCTTCTTCATCTCCTTGAGCAAAGGCCTGGCATCCTTGTTCCCAGAGGGCAGCTGGCGGATCTTGATTTTAATGTTGTACCTCGAAGGGGCTTTGATGAGCTCCTGCAGCCGAATCAGACCTGGAAAACGAGGCAATGACAAAACTCGAGTGTTTATTGTCACTGAAACCAGTCCCAACACATTTCACATTCCTCAAGGAGCTCCACATTTGCCAGCCTCCTACTAATATTATTAAAGCTTTTCATTTCCATGTTTATACTTGGCTCCAACATCTAAATATTTTGAAATGTATTTTTAACTGGTTGACTGCAGGATATGTTTGCATTCATGTACTAAAATGTAAACACATTGTAATCTGTTTAAATTGACATAGTTTACTGCAAAAAGCACATAAGGCTTCTTCCTTGGCAGAATTATTCTTCCAACATCAACCAACGAGAACAGAGAAGTGAAAAAAACCTTCTTCTGACTTTGCTGCCTAATGTAAAGTCACTCAGCAACTGTGAGATCTTACAAAGAACCAAAATATTTTGAGATGCAGCTCTACATCTGTAAACACAAGAGGGTGGTTTCTCAGACTCTCTCTTCAGCTGGCACAGCTTTACACCCTTCCTTGAAGTCAGTGGAACTCAACCAGTTGAAAACTTGTCCAAGTGTCTAAACACAGTGCAATTCCACCAGCTACTTCAGCACTCCTACAATTTGTACTGCCTCCAAAGCCTAAGGAAGACAGTTAAGAGCTCTTTGAGGTGTGTGATTACAGTCTCTCATTATCCGCGAATGCAATTTACCCACAAAAAAATTCGGGATCTCCTGCTGAGGGAAAGTATAAAAGGCTGCCTTAAATATCTGCATAAAGAGGGAGGGAATACAGGCAAGAAACACTTCTTGAACAAATGTCTAACAAATTATGTACACGAAAAAACTCTCGTCTCTCCTGTTGGGAGCGGGTGTGTTTGTCCTTGGCTGAATGGTCCAGGGGCACACATAAGGCAAGACAAAGCATCCCTATTTTTTTGGGAGGTCAGTGGGGGCCGTTGGCTTTCACTCAGGCACTGGCAGAGTGCTCTGAACAAACGAATCTTCCCCTCTGCCTGCAATGCTGGGCCTGTTCTTTGCAGGTTTTCAAGCATCAACAATCAATATAGAATATTAAGCATTGTGAGCATTGAAATGCAAATGGCCTCTGGGGAATTGGAGCCTGCCTGGGAGCCAGGCTGGGGAAATGTGGAACAATTTAAGCTCATTATTGTGAGAATGGGGCACACGCTTCCAACACTGCCCAACAAGGAGGGGAGTTCATGAAATCTGCCTGGGAAGCTGCAGCTTGGTTGTACCAAGTGTTCAGCCCTTGGCCACAAAAACCAGTGGCAGTTCCCAGAGGGAAAACTGAGATTTGGGAGGAAGAGTCCAGCATGCAGGAAAACCTGCCTCTTATCCACAGCCTCAGACTGAGCTGGTTCTCTTTCCAGCAATGAAAGCTACTGAAGTGCAGGTGTGGTGATGAGCAAAAGAAAAGGATTTTCCAAACCACCTCCATCTCCTTTTAGGGGAAAGAAATTACTGTGTGCCTTAAAATAGGGATGGAAACCTTCATTAACTTTCTTGCCCTACTGCTGCCCCTGAGTAAAAGACTAGACTAATATGTTTTTTCTTCTTGTGGTGTAACTATGTCAAACATGAGAGATGAGAAATAAAAAGAACTTAAGTGGCGTTGCTCTAACCTGAAATCCAAAGGCTATTTATATTGATCAAAGCTGACCTGTTTACTTTCCTGACTCTTGAGTTAATAAGATGATTGATGACTAATTTACTTTGTAAACACCTCAGCAAATGAAGTCTCTTTAATATCAGTCATTTTTGGAACCGGACACATACCCAGCAGTCAGTCATGTTTTGAAATGCTAATTTGGTAATGGGGTGGGCTGAAAAAGTGGGTGATCTCCAGAGGTCCCTTCCAACCCTGATCCCGTGTCATGGATTCCACAAAATGGTGGGAAAACGACACGGAATATTCAGGATCCAGGCTCCTGCAGGTCTGAGGGAGCGAACAGCTCTCCAAAACCTGTGTCAGTGGGAGGTTTCTCTCCCGTGCCCTGGGACAGCGGCTGTAACTCCGACGAGCAGAGCTCCCCCAGGCTCTGTCCCTCACAGCATTCCCAACACAACCCCACTCACCCGTGCTGTCCTCGTACACCACCGTCACGATCTTCCAGTTGTAGTAGAGCACGAGGTCCAGCACGGCCCTGCTGATGGCGGCGTAGTCGGGGTAGAGGTTGATGTAAAAGGCGTCCTTGTTGTCCACCGTGGGGTGCTTCCAGCGGGTCTGGATGTGCGGCACCTCCAGGGCGTTGCAGATGGACTGCACGGCGCTCACCGACGAGCTGTGTGAGGGCCCGAAGAGCGCGGCCACCCCCAGCGCCAGCTGGTCACACGCTGAGGGGACAGGGGCCGTCAGCTGGGGACACTACGCCACTGGGGTCACCCACCCTCTGCCCAACCCCACCATCCCTAAGGGTCTTTGACAAGTGTGTCGGTAAAACTGACCAAAAATGCTTTTAATGGGGTTTATCAGCTGGGCCAAAGCCCCGCGCCCAGTTGCGGTGTTGTGCCGATCTGTGAGGGAATTCTTCGTGGGAAAATTTGGAAATTGCTGTGGTTGAGTGAAATATTAAGTACACAAACATCCACAGTGAGCTGAGACATTTTAAATTCGTGTTTAGCCCTCTGATCGTAATAGAATATGACAGAAAGTCAATTATCTTCTGTTTTCAGTCTACAAATGAGTGTTTTACAGACAGCAGGAAATACACAGGCTTTCCACGTTTAATTCAGAAGCCTTTCTAAAGGATCATAGGTTTTAATGTGCAAATTGCCTAAATACCATCAATAATTCATGAGGAGAAAAACTCACTAGTCTGAACGAGTTTCTTGCATGTAGATTGACAAAAAATATTTATCAGGAGCTCCTTTCTTCCCATTAAATGGAGAAGGTACTTTCACAACAGTCAGAGGAGAGATTCTCACTCCAAAGGGAATCAAAAATCCTGTATCAGTCTGGATTATATGGGCTATAAACCCGGCACATTAGGCAACCAGACGTGAGTAAATGGGGCCATAACTTTCCTTCTGAGGAAAATAAAACAAGGTAAAAGGATTCCAAACTTTTCCACTCCAATTCTTATAGCTGTTTGTAGCAGAGAAACTCAATTCTGTCTCTAAGCCACTGAATGTTAATACATATCTGAGGACAAGGAGACTCTAGTCCTTAAAGTGCAACAGAAATTTGTTCAGAATAATGGTATCTGTGCTAATTACGGGTTGTGACATCCCACTGTGCTTCCTGTGAGCCCGTGATCATTTCTCTGCAAAATTCCAGGCGGCAAATCTATCTTCTGGCAAGAAAAATGGGTTGGACTTGCCACCTTCCACCTGGGGCTCTTTGTATGCAGACAGGATGGAGGGGTTTGCTCAGAAACCAGTGACAAGTCCAAGCCCAGCTTGATTCTGAGTTCAAATATCTTTGAAAGATTAATTTTAGACTGCTGTTCACACACATGGTACAATCAGAGCAGAACAGCAGAGCAGGCTGGAAAGGTATATAGCATAAAACACGTATGTTACTGACACAATAATTGAGATAATTACCTCTTCTTGAGGCTTCAAAACTATCAAAAAGGTTAATTCTCTGGATGTCATAGGTTAATGTGGTATTAGGCATCAGTGTTCTGTTTCTATTAATGTTGGTGACAGCAAACTTGAAAGCCAATTCTTCAATATTAACAGGTTCATTTTCCACAGTTTCGAATATCCCTCCTGTTGGAAGAGAGATAAATGAGACGGATTATTCACCTCTTCATCACCGTACATGAAAAGAGAAAAAACAAATTGTGACCAATAATTTCTGAGTCTTCATCAAGGAAAACCAAACTGCTGTTAAAAGCACGACAGCAAAAGCACATTGGGTTATTGGTTTTCATCTCCAGGGTCACTGCAGGTTAACTCAATATTAGGAATGCTGCTCAGACAAACATCTGGGAAAGGCAACACGTGTTTGCTATTTGGGTTTTTCAAAGAGAAATCTTTTAATGCTTGTGAAAACTCCTGTCTCTTCTTCCCCCATCTGTTTTTAGCCATTTGAACCACGAGGTGTCCTGAGCCATCCTGTGACGTTCCAGCTGGGCAGCTGCTCTCTGAGGCCTGGTCCATTTGTCAGAACAAGTTCTCCTGCCTGTCACACTGAAATTCTCTGCTCTCCTTCCTCCTTTCCTAGAAGAAATGGGGCGAGGAGGAGCTGGTTTCTAACCTGGAAGCAAGCTTTCCAGAAGAGGACTGTAAATAACCCACCCGAATTTCGGGAGCGTAATGAACCTCTCGGGCCCACATCCCGAGGGGAGAAAGGTGGCTGTGCTTCAAGCCCACAGCCTGCCATGTCTGCTGCCTCTGGAGGCTTTATTGTGCCAACAGCACATTTCAGCTGTCCAGGGGCACAGGGATCTGATGAATGCCTAACAAACACAGCTAATTTAATGAAAAAAATAGAGCTCCTCTAAACAGCAATCTCCAGCTTCACTGCTTGATTTTGCAAGTATAATTTACTCATTTAGCGCAAGCCACCAGAGGATACTTTGGATTTCTCACTTACATATTCCCACATTTCCCCATGTGAAATTTGAGGGGCAGATATCTCTTTATGCTTTCTGAGTGTCTTTGGCTCAGGAGCTGCAATCCCTGGCAGTTTCGATGTCACCATTAGCTGACAATCAGAAAGGGGAACACGTGGAATTAAAACCTGTTTGGAATGTTAACCCAGCAGTGAAAGCTCTGGAGGATGGCAGACCCAAGCTGGTAACACAGCCTCCAGCTCCTCTTGAATACACAGTGTTACATTATCTCTTGAACACATATAGAGCAATGCCTTAATGTGTCTTCAGCAATTTGCCCACTTAAGCAATTTTCTTTTTTACTGTGTGCATTTCTCATTTACTGTATGGATGTATTAGAACCTGAAAGACTTTCTGATTTTTTTTTTTCCCCTCTCCCTCATGAAACGCAAGTGATTACAAGAGACGCACAGAAAAAGTTTAAGTGCAAGTTGTGGAACCAAATATAAAACCTCATGTGGAATGCTAAAAGTCAGCAGTGTTTTCCAGAGCTGCAAACTGCAAGACCACCAGAAAAAAAAATAAAATTCAGGTCTGTCCTAAGAGATCCGATAATTCATTGTCCCACAGATGATGCCAACAAATTTATTAGTTAAATACAATTTTTGTGTGTGTGTAAAGAGGAGCTGAATTAGTCCAGTCTAAAATTTGCATCACAAACAAGGCAGCAGATAAAATCTGGCTGTTCCACGCTGTAGTGTTTTCATTCCTACATCCTTAATGCAATCCAGCAATTCAGTAAATAGCTTCTCTTCTCCTTGTTCTGCTGGTGACTGACAGCCAAGCTCAGAATTTATTGTGAGGTCCAGGTTAAAAGAAAAATAGCAGAGTAAGTGATAAGCTTGATGGAGGACCGGTTTGTCAGGTGATTCATTTAAATAAAGTAATTACTGTACAACATTTTAAAAATGACTTAACCACAGCATTCTACAAGGGAAGGGGAAAAAAAATCAATGTTAACTCAAGATATAAATGATGTTCCAGGAATGAAGCCGTTATTGCTAAGCATGGAAACAAGCACTGGCCTTCAAGGCAGCTGTACCTGACCCTACGTGGAATTTAGGGATGAACAGCAACAGCTCCAAACTGCTGCCCTTTCCCATGGCAGGTCTGGGCCTGTCCCCCTGGGCTCCCCTGGGCAGGTTCCCCCCATGCAAAGCACCTCTCTGACACTTTCCAGGCAGAATACAGCAGATGTAAAGCACATTTCTTCAGCAGCACATACACAGAGCTGCCTGAGCAGCCTCGAGGGAATTCCCCTGGTTTCAGTCAGTGGTATCACTTCAATGCTTTCAAACCAAACTGTTAACTTTTCGAAACACTTTTAAAGACCACACTAACACAATTCCCTCTAATTTTTAACAGTGGGAAATCCTGGTGGTGCAGGAAAGTCGTTTGCTTGTGCTGTTAAAATAGAGAATAGTGTTGCTGAATATGAGGTACACCAGTCCAGGTTCGTAAGTTGGCTCTGGACCCAAAGACACCCAGGAGCTCAGTGGGGCTGGAGGCAGCTGCACGCTCAAAATGCAGCAGGACAGAAGGCAAGAGGAAGATTTCTTTCCTCTAGATAATGCCCACTTCCAGAGTTCCACTTGGACCGAAAGCACTTACTACTGGGAACCCCTCCCAAGCATATTTTTCCATCCTTATCTCCTGCCAAAGGACGTCTCACCAGAACAGGATAATCAAATGAGTTATTGCTTACAGTTGAGCAGTATCTGTCTTTCCAAAGTGAGCTCTGACTGTGTAAGATGAGTCCAGAAATTGGCTATTACCTCTAATTTATCCATGACCTACAAACTGCTCCCTCACGTTTGCGTGTGTGTATTAAAGGTTTCTCGGGCAGAATCATTAACAATCCCAGTCGGGTAACAAACAGTAATCGCAATTTGCATTTACAAGGCCGGGCTGAAGCGGGTTTGCTCCTGGAGGTTTCCCTGGAATTAGAGGTCCCGGGGGTTGCATTTGGCTCAGGGAACACAAAGTGAAGACATTTCCATTCTCTGCACAGCTGGATTTAGCCCTGCCCCAGGGACTTGGGAGTCAGACAGCCATCATCACCCTCATTCCACAGACACTGGACCACCATTCCCTCTCCCATCTGTTCCAAAGCTGCCTTGGAAGCCTTCCACACATTGTGTTCTGTCCCAGCCCTTGTCCTTACCTTGGCATCCATCATCTTTGCGCTCCCCCAGTCTGGTCCCTGTCCAGGGTGCCTTGGATGTTATTCCTCAGTGCTCTACCCTGCCAAATGTCACTGTCATTATGTTACCTCTGCCAGATCCGGGCTCATTTTCCCTCTGTAACTCATCAGCCATCTGTGGGCTCCTCCTTTTGGGATGCACTTCAAGCCAATCTCAGAGCCCCAGCCCTTGCCCTTTCTACCCTCATAGTTTTCAGCCACCTGAACATAAAACAAAAGACAATGGGCACAGAAAGGCAAATATGGATCTCTCTGGTGCTCACCTGGATATCCTGCCTCCCTTGCCCTCATCCCTGCACTTCATTTCTCCATCTGTCCATATACCACGAGCTCCTCAAGACTACAAGGAATTTGCAGCCAAAAAGACTGATTTTATCAATATTAATTTAATAAATCCATGGCTGGTTATGGGGGTGATGGTTTCATTTTCCTTCCTGTGACTGTGGGAAGGTGAAACCCGGGACAAGCTCATGTCCCAAAACCGAGACTGAAAAGAGGAGAACAACGGACAGAAAAAGTCTTAAATAAAACTACTAAAGCATTTCTCTCCCCCAGTGTCGGGTTTTTATAATTATCTGCACTCCAGAAAGGTGCATTCAGAGATGCTTTCATCCTTTGGAAAGCAGAGGGATAAAAATATGCACGCGTGTGTATGCACATATATAAGAAGTTGAGCTTATTAAGATACTAAGATCTGCCTTTTCCCGTGAGATTTATTTCACTTCAGCTTGTGAGTCGGAAGAGATTTCCCAAAGGCACAATTGGCGTGATCCGTGTTGGAGAATTTCTAAGTAATGAACTTTTTTTTAACAGGGAAAAAAAAAATTGGCTGACCTGATTTAGGTATCTCTTGCAGTACTAGTCAGAAACTGAAGTATCACTTCAGATGTGCAAACTCTCTGTCTCAGAGAAAGTTTCAAAACTATTGCCTTGCTGCCTTTCTTGTGTTGTTTTCCCTCGATGCAGGGGATAATCGAGGGTAATACAGAAGATATTTGTATAGTTTGCTCTTCTCCCCCCCTACCCACAATGTGGGCAAAACACCTGCCCAGGCACGGCAGCATCACATTCCCGCAAGACAAAACCAGGAGAGGGGGAAAATTGCTTCTAATTACCCAGTTACACACGCAGCACTGGGCTCCATCAGATGCTTTTTCTGGCCATGCAGGAAGGAGGGAGGGACTGGAATAATTTCCCTTCTATTTCTCGGAGCTAGAATTAGGCAGACAAGCCTTGCAGAGACCAGGGTTAGGTCCTGGGTGACATATATGTCATTTATGGTTGGTGTGCCAAGGCTGTTCTAAATGTTTCTCCCTATTTCAGCAGCTTTGGATGAAATTCCCTCATGGCTCAGCATTTCCCGACAGTCCCACCGGGGAAGAAACTCCCTTTCTCATGCCTTTTTTCATCTTTCAGAGCATCCCTTCACAGAGATGCCTTTCCTACGTAACTGAGGCCGAGGATTTCCCTCTGAGACATCCCCACATCCTGACACAGGAACTGCCGAGCGCTTGAGGGACTGCAAGGTGCTTCTCATGAAAGCAGAGGGGAAGGACAACCTCTGAAACAGAAAATCAATGTTTGTGCTAAGGAATAAAGGGAGGGACAAAGAATTTTGCAGAAATAAAAAGCAGATGAGGGTGGAAATCAAGCTGGTTGAATGAAGACTGAGAGACTGATGGCGCTGAGCTGTGTTTTTTCATGTACTGCTTTTATCTGATTCCATATCAAAAGCACGAGATTGCTTAAAAATATAGTGAGACTGGGGTAAAAAAAACCCCTGCAGACACAAAGCAATTGCACCCTACAGTTGAGGAAACCTCAACAAGTGCCCCTACCTGCAAGAACAGCCAGGAAAATTGAATTCAGAGGAGCTCTGCCACCCGCTTTTCTCTAGGCACGTGGTCAGAGCAGGAGGAGTATCTGTGCAAAAGGTGCTTTACCCCCATCCTGCAGGATTTTGCACGTCCCAGAGAGCAGCAATCCATCCAGGAGGAGCAGTGGGGCATTTCTGCACTGTGACAGCAGGTGACCCAGAGAGGGATGTCACGATTCACTCGAGCCAGGGTCTGAGAAGTTTGCTGTGGAGAGCAATCCTGGGGTGGGAGGGGGGGGGGGAGAATAAAGCCCTACCACGAGGCAGTTGTGAGTTTGCACACGCAGTGAAACTGCTTCAGGATGAGCCATTTTCCTCCAGCTGTTCGACAGGAATAGAAAGGCACTTCAAAATCCGAGACAATACTTTGAAATGAGCGTTATTTGGTAAAGCAGCGTTTGTGTGCACAAATGTCAGGGTTCTAACTTGAAAAATTCCACAGTCTTTCTCTCAGTGAGTGCCCATTAAGCACTATTATCTCTAAGATGCTTAGGAACATAAGGTCTTTATTAAAGCTGAAGAAATCTGAGCTTATCCTGAAAAAGCACGGATAAAACCAGATCACAGACTATCCTAAAGTACATCCTTTCCAGCAAGGAGGTGGTGGTGGAGAGAGGTTAAAGGTGGTCTGGGGGACATTTCAAACCTCAGCTCTCTGAAATCCAGCAGTCACAGTTCTCCCAAAGGCACATCCCCTGTGCTCCAGAAGTGATTGACTTGGGGGGTGCCAAGAAGCCCACAGAGCACAGATATTTATAAATTGCATTCAGAAATGACTATGCATGCTTTGCATTTGGAGCATGCAAAAACCGGCCCCCTAATCAAGAGTTCCAACATGAAGGACACAGAGATTTCCTCACGCTCTCTGCATGAAGCCACAGTGAATTTTGACTTTGTTCCCCACCTCACATGCAGTGATTGGTGGTGGCAGATCTCTCTGAGTCTGAAGTTGGTCCTCTCACTCTGGAGAAAAGGTTTAAAATCATGGCTCTAGAATGGAGAGGACTTTACCTGTGACTGTCACCACCCTTCCCTTTGCTGGGGGGGCTGGTTTAACTGATTTTTATTATAAGTAATAAATCCCCCCCCTCCTCCCTTCAGATTTTCTTGGGCTAGAGGCAGGATATAAACCCAGATGTTCCCGGGTTCCTGGCTCAATGGTTGGGATTCTGCTGGACTCCAAACACACAACTGGGTTGGGGCACTTCCCTGACAGTCCCCCACAGCTTGGGAGAGAGGAGGAAATCTGCAGGTTCTGCTCAGGATTTGCCTGTTACTCCTTAAACTTCATAGAAATTTGCTTTTCCCACCCTGCTGGATTATTCTGCCCCTCCATCCTTAATTCCTCCAGTACCTATGAAAATGAGCTGACATTTCTCTACGCAGGGTATTATATTTATTGCAGCCTCAGCATTGCAGGTGCTTTACAGGCAAATAGCAGGACACATTTGCAGTCTTGGAAAGCGTAATGTCTAAGGAGGCTCATCTCAAATTATGCTTTTAAGGGTGTGGGTGGCAGATTTTGCCACCGATCCACTCTTACAAGTCATGTTTAATCAGCACCTGCGCTTGGAGTTGCCCATATTTCTTCCTAATAATGATGGTTGGCTCTTGAAAAGACACTTACTTGAGGTGCCTGCAATTTAAAGCTTTCCTGGTAATTATCAACCTGGAACATTCCTATTCCTCAATCTACTGAGGGCCATTTGTGGCTGCAAAACGTTTTATTCAACGTCTACATTTGCAAATATTAAAGCACCAAGTGTAAACAAAATGCTTCTGCACCTAATCACAACTGCACATGAAGTGCTGAATTATACAGCCTCCAGGGAAATCTGGAAGGGGAGCCCAAACTGCTTCAGGAACTTTTGCAAATTCTTGAAGAAAACATTTTCTAGGAAGACTGACAGGAAAATACTTGGAAAGCAGAGAGGAAACCAAGACTTCCCAGCAGTGTTAAACCATCAGATGCAGACACACGTGGTGCTGAAATTCTTGTGCATAATATAGTGTCTAAATGAACTCCAGAAATTCTTGCTTTGGGGGAACTTTCCAGGCTGCATTATCACTTTTCACGCTGCTGAATATCCCTGGACGTTCTCTGCACCTTGAATTTGCGTGTGAATCCGACCCAAATCACTCATGAAACCTGTAAAAGGGGATTTTTAGGTAAACCCCCTTGGTGCTGTGCAGGCAAATTTCAGGACACACGTGCCACAACAAACTGGGTGACAGAGTCAGGTGGTTCTCACTCAGTGACAAAACAAGCACTGCCTCTAACTCTGTGCGTTTTCTGGGAGACACAGGATGCTGAGAAATGGTCAAATTAACAAGTGCAATACATTTTCCATGTAAATTAAACGCTGTGTAGACAACACTCCTAGTGATTACAGCTCGCTACGTGACATATGTTTAATGATTTAGATTGGCTGCCGTTGAGGGGGATTTAATTTAAGGCACTTATGGCGTTGGGCTCAAATTATTTGCAGGAGTTGATTGGAGCTTATGTTTTCCCCTGCAGCTTGTGCTCAGCTCAGGATCATCCGCTGTGGACATCCCACTGATCCCCTGCAGGATCTCAGCTCTGGGCTCTTGTCACACATTTTCTCTCTCCATACACATTGTTTAACCGGTTTCCACTGCTGTAAAATCAGATGAGAGAACTGGATCCTAGGGATTGGAGGGGGTTATTTATTTATTTAATTGTTTTCAGCTCTCCATTTTTCTGTCTCTCAGTGCTCTTCAGTGAACTGCTGCGGATTCAGAAGTGTCACCATGAAATTTGGTGGCAGCTGAAGCTTAAGGCAATGGTATGGAGCTCCCAGGAACGTCCCCTGGGATATGATGTCCCAGGTCCCCACTCCATAGTGTTTGCAGCCATGGAACACCTGCGGGTGTACATCTCCTGCTGGAATGACAGGGGACAGGAGTGTGTGGCTTTCGCTGAAGCTGCCTGAGTGCGAAAGTGAGATCTGGATCCCATATGTAAAGGTATTCCATTAACGTTTTTGGCCTTTGGATGGGCCCCTCGGCCCTCACTGACCTGGCCTGTATTAACAGGAATGATCATTAAATCCAGCGGGAGGGAGGGGAGTACTGAGGGCAGATGAGAGCAAATAATCAAACTGAAAGTGTAATTTCACCAGCAGCCGGCTTGGGAAAGGCTGAGGGCAATGGAAGCACTGCTGATTTCATTAGTACACAATCACAGAGGCATTCGGGTTGGAAAAGCCCTCCCGGATCACCGAGTCCACCCTGTGCCCCGTCCTCCCCTTGTCACTGAATGCCACGGCCAGTCCTTCCTTGGACACCTCCAGGGATGGGCACTCCAAACCTCCCTGGGGAGCCCCTGCCAAGGCCTGGCCACCCTTCCCAGGAACAAATTCCTCCTGATGTCCAACCTTACCCCGCTGCCCCCTGTGCAGTCCCCTCCTCCTATAGTTGGGACACGGGTGCCTGGGGGTGCTCTCCAGATTTGTCAGGCTGCTCTGTCCTGGTTTCTGGGAGCTCTGGGGAGGAATGGGTTACTCCTCCAGGTCTCTGGTGTGTGTTAATTAGTTCATTAATGCATCTGGGGAAAAATATCCAGCTGTTGGGTGCTCGAGGGCAAAGCACCTGGCAGGAGCTGTGGCAGGCTGGGAGTACAACACACAAACTGCGAGTACTGCCCGGCTCAGTCTGGATCAAAGAACGACCACAAAGGCTGGAGAATCCTGCATCACACTGCCAAAAACCCTTGTCCTTATAAAAGCCAGTCCCTACAGAGTGGATTGCACTCCTTGCTAGCTTGGAAACACTCTGGAAAACTCCTTTTCCTCAGGAGGAAATGAGCCAGCCTAAGGCAGGACACAGGAGTGGCACCAGCCCATGGCAGGGAGCTGCAATTCCCATCTCTAGAGCCATCCCTGCAATCCATGGGCCAATAAATGCTGTGACTGGGAGCTGGGATGTCCCCTCTGCTGACCCCAAGCTATTTATACACACCCTCTGGGTGTATCACACTGCTCAGGTGTGGCCAGCTGAAGCAGAGGTAAAATATGGGTTGGATGCTCAGTGAAAACCACCCAGGACTGAAAGGAGGATTAAACAGAAACGAGCTAAACGAGTCTGAGAGGAGAGCAAACACTCAACACCTCTAAGGAAAAGAGCTGGGATCGTTTGCACACACTCTGTGTGAAACTCCACATTGTTCAGTGTGTGGGTGTCTTGTAAACCTTCAGTTTGATTCTTCTGTGCTCCCTCATGATTATTCCATTTCAAAATCTGGAGCATTTTCTGAGACAAACCTGTGCCTGCAGCCAATGCAATCTTTGAAACATGAAATTGTTTCAGACCAGTACATTACAGACGAGGGGATCGAGGGCCCCCTCATGACTGAGTGTGGGGGGCACTGTGGTTCTGCTGGAGGCTCTGCAGGGCCATCAGGTTGGATATCTGAGAAGATTTCTTTCCTGAAAAGCCTGTCCAGGCCTGGCACAGGCTGGAGCCCCATCTCTGGAGGGATTTAAGAGCCTTGGGGACGTGGCACTTGGGGATGGGGGTTGTGGTGGCCTTGGCAGGGCTGCAAAGTGGTTGGATCTCGGAGGACTTTTCCAGCCTTAGTGATTCCATGAAACTTGTCTTTCATGGACTCCACAGACGGTTCTTCTCTAAATTTTTATCCTATACATTATTTTGTGAGCAGAGGTGGACTGAAGGTTTGGATTCTAGAAAAAGGCAGTAAAAATATATTATTAGGCACTTAGAATTCATTTCTGTTCAATAAAGCTTCAGCAGTGAGCTAAATTACCTTATTAATACAAGAAATTGCTGTCGGTCCTTAGTACATTTCAATCAACGTGCAAGAACTGGCACAAATGAAGACCGGGAGAAAATACAATAGAAAATTAAAAAGAAAAAGGTCATGAAAAATTTTCTGACTGACACATTCCTGTTTCCTCGACCCGCTGTTTATTTTTTGCAAGCATTTTCTGTTTGGCTTCTGGAGCGTAATTTGGATCTTTTCAAAGGGGCATATCTTTAAAATCTCCTTATATGGCAGTGAGACACCTTTTAAATAGCAAATGAGTCCAGATGGCACGTGTTCAAGGAGTCTGGGGGGGGAAATCCAGCAGAAAAGCCAAGTAGCTGAGCTGCTGACAAAACATGCAGCCTCTCATTAGTGTTGGAATCGTGGCCACGAGACTCAGAGGCAGCAAAGATTGGACGAGTTTTTAGGAAAAGACGTTTGGGAACGATGCTGAGAATCCCAAGCAAATTTGCTGCTTGGGTCAAAAGGATAAAGCACAAGATGGGATCTGCAAAATGGCAGAGGAAAATGTGAAAATGGCCTGGGTTATATATATATACATATACACATACATGTATAATTATCTCAATGTATTTTATGACTAATTTAAAAATTGAACTAATCACCTTAACCCTTGCTGTTCACAAAGGACACCTCAAAGCCTCTGGGAATGTTTCCCATTTTGAGGTGTAAATGGAGAGTCCTTCTTACTCCTGCAAATGCCTCCTCTGGAGAGCAGAGTGTGGAGTCCACACGTTTCATCATGTCCCTCCCACCAGGGTGTGAGAAAACCTATTTCTCCTTTTCTAATGCGGCAAATGCTTTGGTTTTTCAGCTCTTCTGTGGGTGCCCTGTGAATGTGCAGCTTCCTTAAGGCATTTTTTTTTAAATTAAAAAAAAACCAACACAAGAAGACAATAAATGAATCCCATTCTCTGAAAGCCCCATGTAATGCCCATAAATATTTTAGTGAGGAGGTTATGAATTTTTTAGGAAAACATGTAAAAATCCATTTCATGATGGTTTTGTCCTGGAAGGAATCTTGCCATATGCCTCACATAGAGTCAATTTAGGGAATGGTCTCTGTGACATTCATCAAACTCAAAATTAAAAATCGGGGTGTTTGTGTAAAAGCAATGCAAATGCAAGTCAGTTCATCATTTACCCACAAGAAATGGGTTTGTCAGCACCACGAACAAGTAAACCACCAAACCACAACAAAGCCAAGAGAGAAAGTGCAGACAGGTCAGGATGAACTCCATTTTATGGAGGTGTGAGACTCAGAAGCATTTTCTGCTGGTTTATTTAAAAACCTCTTTGACATCAGTGTTTCAATAAAATTCCCTAATGTTCTGAGCCATTTGGGTGATGAGTTGAGGGACAGAGCTGTCAGCTCCTCGCTGCTCAGCTGACCAGCTCACACACCGAGCACTTTTGTGCAACTGGTAGACGGAGGGTTTGATGTTTAATTCCTTTATTTCATCAAAAGACTCTGTTTGAAAAGACTATTTGAATCATGCATGTGTTGGAGATGTCCCTTATATCTCAATCATCTGCAAGAAGAAATGGGGTTGTCTTGATTAAAGAATTTTTCTTTTAACAAATTAAACTTTTCCTCACGTGGGAACTGTCGCCACAAAAGTGATTCCTTTGCATTTTCCAGACTTGGTGGCCATTGGTGGTGAAGTTGCTTTCACACCCTGGGTTGGCCCACACGGACCCATGTGCCAGAAGGATTCAGGAAATGCCTCAGATTTTACCATTTAACATTTCCAGATTACTCACACCCATTTGCTATAAATTATTCAAGATATTAAGGCCCCAGTTCTCAGAACCAGCCTCCAATTCTGTACCCGCAAATAATTACAGGCACAGTTCATAGCAAAGAGGTGCAAAGGCATTTTTGGAGCTTTAGGCCTCTTCCTACCTGTTCATCCCACAAAAAAAGAGATGGTTCTGTGCCATAAAATGTTCCCAGAGTGATTTGTCTGCCATAAAATCAGATCCTGAGTTGAAGCCCTCTCAAAAAAACCCTTCAAAATATCCTCTGCAAACTCCCTGCCACATCCAGGGTCCAGCTTCATCGACTAACCAACTTACGAAAATAAGATTTTTATTTCTTCCAAGTTTCCATGCAGAAATTTATCCCTGTCTTTGCTTTTGAATAATTTTCTTTTTTTTTTTCCTTTCCCCAGGGACAGTTGTAGCTCCGGTGGACTTTAATGCAAATATCATGGCACTGATAAAGATATTGCCAATACATGAACATAGGCTTGGATAATGGCACATCCCAGAGATATCCCATGCATTTTCTAGGACAAGTTATCATTGGGCAGGGTTTAGTGGCTGGAATTTAACTGGAATGTCAATTGAAATGTTTGGAGTGGGACTTTTTTCACCATATCTTCCATTTGGTAGCTGGAGAATGTCAGACAGAAGAAGCTTCTGGGAAACCATTCTGAAATCAATATAAAATGTGTTAAAACGCAGGAATCCCATCCAAATAGGAGAGGGAATTAATGTTTTATTCAAAGCATGTAAAAAAAAAATTTAAAAAATCATTTGCAAGCACAGGCTAAACTTTCTCCAGAGTTAAGGTTCCAGAAATCTCGCACTGACTGGGAACAAAAATACATGATATATGGAAATGTGGATGTGTAGGGAAGGTTACAGTTCCTCCTTCAGGTTTCTGGGTGAAGGCTTCCACATTAGACTGGACATTAGAAGGAACTTTTTCACAGAGAGGGTGATCTCTCAGTGGAAGTGGCTGCCCAGGGAGGTGGTGGAGTCACCGTCCCTAGAGGTGTTTAAGAAAAGGTTGGATGAAGCTCTTGGTGGCATGACCTAGATATTAGGGTAGTGTGTTACAGGTAGGATGGTGTGTTGGTAGCAGGATGGCAACAGGTCAGGTTAGGTAACAGGTTTGGTAGGTTAGGTAATAGGGGATAGGTTGGACTTGATGATCTCTATGGTCTTTTCCACCCTTACTGATTCTGTGATTCCGTGATTTTCACTCTGCCAGGTTGTGTCTGTGGCCACAATACCCTTGGGACAGCCACAATTCCTTTGGGACAGCCACAATGTCTGTCTGCAGGTTTTATTCTTGTGACTTCAGCCTTTCCCTGCAAAGGTGGTAAAAACATCTATCAAACATTCTACTGTTGCAAATATCCTAAAGCTGTCACATAACCCTTGCCTGCTTTTTCACTCCCTGACAGGGCATCTAAAAATCTGTGGAATATGAAACAGTAAAACGTTAGTTATAAAAACTGAAGTTTTGGGGGAGTTTTAAGTTTATTTAAATTCTAGCCACAGTGCAGACTGTGCTACCTAACTGCAGTGAGTTTGGGGTTAATACTGTTTTACATCAGTATCTAAATGCACAATCAAACAGAAACAGAGTAGGTTTAGATTAGATATTAGGGAAATACTCTTTGCTGAGAGTGCTGAGGCCCTGGCACAGGTTTCCCAGAGAAAGGAGCTCTGGTTTTCTCTGCGTGTCTTGTCTGATAACCTTGTCTGTGCAAGCCTCGAGGAGGTCAGAAGCTGATTGACCAGCCCTATCTTTCTGCAAAAGAAACCTGATTCCCAAAGGTATCATATAAGCAATACAAACTGAAACTCCTGCTTTTACAATTGCTATATATATACGTATGCATAAATGTGTATATAATCTGTGTCTGAGGTTTTCTTGAACCTGTTTCCCTTCACTGGAGACCATCAAAATCAGGAGAAACATTCCCAGTAAATTGCTTCAGCAGTTCTCAAATGTCTCTGGATCCATTTCAGCATTTAATCGCCCTCAAAGCCTGGGTTTTGCCTCATATGTTTCTGCATCCTTTAATCACGGAGGAATTAAATGCCAAATCCTGGGAGATTTTTGTTTGGTTGGGGTTTTTTTAAAGTTTAAAAATTCATTTCATGTACCAAAATGAGGAACGATAGGGGATGGTTTTTACTTTTTTTTTAATGAAGCTACTCCCAGCTCTTCACTGAAATAGAAACTGAACCCTCATACAGATTGGACAAAGGAGATCACTGCCCTCATCCCCCCTGCATCCTGTCTGCCCACAGTCTGCCTCTTTGCAAAGAACTGCCACTAAAGGAAAACTTAACCTGGAAGAAGTCAGGCTGCTGCCGGGGCTGGGGAGGCAGGACAGGAAAAAGGACCCTGCAGGTTTTCCAGGGACAGCCTCTTTCCTCTGGGATGCTCTTCTGCCGTGGCTCACCAGCTAATGCAGCGGGAACCACATCAGTTTGTTCAGGCTCCTGGTTTATCTGCCAAGCATTTCCCAGTGATCTCGTGGGCACCATCTGGCCCAGCATCCTGCAGGAGCCAGCGCTGGCAGAGGGAGGAAGTTCCCTGTCCCCCAGCCCGTTGCTAAGCAGCTCCAGGAGCAACAACCACATCCTTTATGTGGCCTGGGCCAGCCTGGGCCCCCATCTGGGCTGAGGATGTGCCATCCCCCCCTCCTTTCCAATCAAGCCAACCTATTCCCCCCCTTTGGGTCACGATCAGGTCTGATGTCTCTGGACACTGGCTGTCCCCAAGGAAAGGCTCTGTGGCCCTGCAGATGGACAGAGATGTCATCAGGCACGTGTGGCGGGGAAGGCAGCAGACCCCCATGGATCCCAAAGGAGCCCATCCAGCCTGGCCCAGACTGAGCTGCAGGAGTTCAGTCCACGGGGGCTCTCCTGCCCTCCTGTGCCCTCCTGTGTGGCGGCACAAACCCAGCCTGCCCTCAGTGCCACGGCGGGAAAGGAGGCAAAATTCACCCTTGGAACCAGATTCCTTTAAAATGCACTTGTCATATCAGCAGGAAAACGAGTTCTATTCCAAGATGCCCCAGCTGACTCAGCTTGGGCTTCCAACAGGAGCTCCCTGCTCATGGGACAGGGTGTGCTGTCCCCAAAACTTCAAGGCTTCTCCCTTCCAGCCCCATTCCCACCCACTCCCAGGCCAGGGATGCTCCAGGGCAGGAAAGTGTTCCACTGAACACGTGTGGGCAGTGTCCTACTTAAATTAATTCTGCTGAGATCTTACTCATTAATCTCTGGGATGCTGCAGGTGCATTCATTAATGTCTGAGCCCCCTGTTAAAACGCTAGGATCCTTTCTGACATATTAAGCCATTTTTAATTTGCTCTCACCATCCCCAGCCCCTCCAGTAGACATTAGATAACTCTGGGGTCCTAAATAAGCTGCAGTGACTTAGGTGGGAAGCAAGTGAGTTATTAATCTTATGCAAATGCCTGTTTAATTTTCAGGATCTTGGCACCATTGCAAGTGCTGAAAGTCATGGACTATAAAGAAAAAAAGGCAATTTCCTGTTTGTTTAATTGATCTTCTGTAGCTCCTCTCCTGGCTGGTAAAGCCAGGTAATGGAATTTGCAATGTAAAGTCATTATTAGAAGTGCCACTGTGACATTTGATTAATCCAGGCTATTTAGGCTTAATAATACACATTTGACTTCGGTTCTGGAAGCAAAATCACCTGCTATTTCCCCTCCTGCTTTTTAAGTGTATTTATAAATATCCCCAGCATTATGATGAACTGAGTTCTCCGACGAACAGAGATGGTTTTTCTTGCAAAGTGCTTTGGAGTGAAAACAACGTTTTTAAAGCACTGCAAGAGATGCACAAAGGCTGTGTAAGATCCAGGTTACTTTATGGAAATACTTTTTGCAATTATGCTACTGAAACTTTTCTATTTCTGGTTTGAGCACATTTTATGATAATTGCTCTAACTTCTGTTTCCATCCCAGTCACATTTAGTGCAATCACATGCGTTTAATTTGATCATTTACGTTCCACTGCAGTGATCCAAACAAGCAGTGCACTGCTTGGTGTTACACCTTGCCAAATCAGGCTTCTAAATAAAAACAATCACTGTAAACACACGTGAAATGGTGGCAGGAAAACGCTTTTAAACCACATTATTTTAAAGGGGAAAAAAAATCATGTTTTGTTCGGACTTGCTCTGCACTTCATAGTCCTGTCCCCCCCCACCAAATTATTCTCTGATCCTTTCAAGGCTGTGACTGTGTGTGAACACCAAAACCAAACAAATACTGGCAGGGCACATTTGAAATCAAACACCTTTTAAACCAATAAAAAACGCCCTGGGGCATTTTCAAGCACTTTTTACATGGAAGTCAAGGATGGCTGGAAACAGGCTCTGACTGAGAGCCCACAAGTGGTTGTTTATTTGCCTTTTAACAGGAGGTGCACAAGAATCAAGTGCAGCTCTCAGGGATGCTCCTGAGTGCTTCTGGGGTGGGATGGGGAGGGCACTTGCCTTCCTCTTCCATCAGTGGGCTGCAATTTATGAATCCACTCCAGTTCCTACAATACTAAAATGAACACCCTTCAAAACCACCACCCTGACCACGCTGACAATACTGAATTCCTGTTTCTCCATGAATAAGTGAGTCACCCTCCCTTCCTCTCCTCCTGACAATCTCGTCTTTTGTCTGAAGCTCTTACAAAATGAACCCCTGATTCTGTTTTATGCAATCAGCAGCCAGATGGTGACTGGACAAGCAGCAGCCTGATTTACCTCGGAGTGATGCTGAACTTCCACAGCTGCTTCTGAAAGGGAATGTTCCCTTTTAGATGAAGTGCAGCTTCTCGGGCTCAAATAAAACTGCAGCAGGCTGGTGTGTTTCTGTGGAAATTCATTTCCTTGTTTGACTGGGCTCCTGTGAGCGACGAAAATGAAATCTTTGGTGCCTCTGTCCAGCTCCATCCCCCAGAAAAGGTAAAACACTTGTGAGTCCTGGTGAGGAGGACAGCACACAATCCTTCCTCGTCACCTATAATCCAAAAGGGCGTGCAGGGAAAGCCCACTAAGATGGGAAAATCCATCTTCTGAGCAGGGAATAGACAAGAAAGGCTTGATCAGAGAGCAAAAGAGAATGAGGACTGTGTTTCTAAACCCAAATTTTGGTGGCATGGAGGGGTGTAATACAAAGGGAGGGAAAGGCTGAGGGACACAAGCAGCACATGGAGATGTAGACAGGAATGACTAAATCAAAGACAGCAATGGAAACCTGGTTCTGGAGCGGGATCCCATCCCCAGCAGGTCCCTCCTCCTCACAAACTAAAAGACGAGGGCTTAGAAGGGAGTGGGGAAAAATCCTCTCTTCCAATCCCACCTCCTCCTTTCCCTTGTTGCCTGCTCAGGATTCCTGGCCACTCCTCAGGGAAGGGAAGCTGTGTTTATATGGGCTCATCACTCAGCGGGGAATGACAGGCAATGATTTCCAGGCTCTTGCCTCTCCTTTGGTGACTGTTTAAAAACTGTTTGTGTTGGTTTGGGGGTATTTTATTACACAGAGAATAGGTGTATTTGACAAGCCTTAAATATGAATTGCTGCTGTGCTGCATGAAATATCTGCGAGCAGACACGTTCTGAAGCAGTGCTGGGCTCTGGTGCCTGCGCTTGTCTCTGCTAAGAAGTTTTCTGCTCTCTAGTTTGTTTATCATTATTATCTCCTGTCCTGTCTGACGCACTCCCTGGTCTGTAAATGCAGCTTTCATTCTACAGTTAACAGCGCTGAGGATTTTAATAAATTGCCTCCCAGTCATGCTGCATTTCCTTCCTGCAGTGCCTCCTATTTGCACACAGAAATAGTTATTACCCACTCTGTTCTGTGGGGAAAACCCACCCAAGGTGAACCTTAAACTGCACAAACAGACCAGAATAAAGCCCTTTTCTTCTCCTGCACCCTAAATTCTGGATAGTCTTGCCAAAATGTTGTGCTTATAATCTTCCATTAAATTCACTTTACCCATTTAATAGTGCTTGTTCCATGAATGCCGCATGCAATCCCTGAGCACAGTTTGATTCTCTAAATGGCTCTTGGTATCCTGGCTCTGCACTGCTCCAATTTCAACGGGGATGCTAAAGTTTTTAGAGATTTTTTTTTTTCTTGGAAACTGATGTATTTAATTATATCCTAATAAAGTAAATACTGGTTAATCGAAGCTTAAGCTGGCAAAAAGATTAGAGACATTCAATTAGTCAAAATTATATCTCTCACTGTAATACAGTAAATTAGATTAGACGGGCTTTACACTTCCAAATTGCATTAATGACTGCATGCATTTTCTTAATATTATAATCTTTAATCTTAGATCCCCGAAGATACTAATAATTCTCTAACCCATCCCTGACTTTAACGTGATTATTTAAAATACAGGAAGTAGTTACACACCAGAGAAAGACAGATCATACATATTAAACCTCTGTGTTTATGGGTTGCACACCTGCAAGACTTGCTGGAGACCCAAGATCTTCCTCTTTGGTCTTTCCCTCATGGTCAGGATCTGGATCAAGAGACTTTGGCTCAGGAGTTAAAGCCCAGCCCACGCTGTGCAACGGTGAAAGCAACACCTTCTGCTTTTCCTTAATATACGACCTCACTTCAGAGCTTCCATTTGTAAGGGTTTCTTCCCTCCTCGTTTCCCAAAGGGCATTACCTCATCTTTTACTTGAATTTATCTTACCTAAGTACCGTGTGTAAGAGTGGCCCCGGCCCCTGCTCAGCCAGGGAACTGGAAAGGAGGATGTGCAACTGGGAAAATTCAGGAGAGGTGGGGGGCCCTGTGTGTTTGAGGGGCATTTGCCCCTCAGAATTAAAATCAAACAAGACTGGAAACATCCACAGGAGACAAAATCATGATCTCTTCTGTTTCATGGAAGTGACAGAGGACAGTCTCTAAGTAACTTGGAGCTGAAATTTTTCGTACTTACAGAGTTTTTCCGCTTTCAGGGACATTTTCTTAATTATACTAATTTGTCAAATGTATCTTCAGTTTTACAAGGAGGCTCCTTCTCAAGCATTTGTTAAAGGAAAGATAATTGCAACAGGAAAGCAGCAAAATGACCAGAACTTCCATTATGCATCACAGTAACAATGTGTTCTAGGTGAGGTGACCCAGACCAATTAGACCTGATTAGTGAATGGAAACAATTGATGTTTTGCCTTTTCGTTTGGGTCTGCTGACCTTTGGTGGTGAATGAGCTACAATCTGTCTCCGCTCGGTGCTCAACACAGAGCAAATACTTTAATTTTCAGAGCCATTTGGAGAAATTCTTTCAGTCTGATCAGAGACAATCGTGAAGTTGTAACTGGAGCTCCTCAGAACAGGTTAAAGTAACATCATGTAAGGTGAGGGCAGCTCTGCCAGCTCCAACAACCTCCTGAGCATTTCCCTCCCAGAAAAGGCCTGAAAAGACCAAGCAAGAAGTGCACTTTCGGAAAGGACGCAGAAGGTGATGAGGCTTTCGATTTCCTGGGGTAATGTTGACACAGAGTAAGAAAAAGTAATTAGAGCTCTTATTAAAAATTAAGCTCCCTTTACTATGTCCTTCATTTTCCTCTGTGACGTGATTTTTTTCTGTTTGCTTTTGCTTAGCACTTCTGAGTATCTCATAATCTGGTGCCTGAACCATTTGGGAGGCTGTGCTTCAAAAGGCTTCTTCAGTAGAGACGTATAAAAGATGCATGCAAATAAAATCACCAGAAGCTCTGGTAACTCCTGGTTGTACTGAACCTTTAGCTTAATAGAAATGTTGTGAATAAAGTGTGAATCAAATGGGCTGTAAAAATGGACCAAGGCCATGTCATTACTCTGCCCCATTTACTTCATGTGCCCAGGGTCCTATTTGGAGGCTCCACGTTTAGTTGTGGACAGGGTATCAAATATCCAGGATGCCCAATGTGCCAACTGCCCCCAAGCCCAGGGCAGATAAAGGATTGTCTGTGTCCTTGACGTGCTCTAAACCAACAGAAATGGAAAGAGTGGGTGGAGGTTGATACAAAGCACTTCAGGGGGGCTCAACAGCTGTTCAACAACATGGCCTGTCTCCAGGAATACATACAACCTTTGGTGAGACATAAATATTTGCCACAGTGACAGAAAATTAATACCCCCACCTTTACCTAGCATTTCTTCAAATAACTCTCACTTATCCATGCCCCTCATGGTCCTGAGGATTTCATTTCCGAGGGGGAAGACAGATGATGCACTGCACCCCTGGGGCCCAGGGGGAGACTCATATTTAAACCTTCTCACCAGCAGGAAAGTTATCGAGGGTTTGAGGATATAAATCCCTCCAACCTGCACAGCTGGCAGTCTCTGCTCACAGAAATCCCGGAACAGCTCGTGTTCCTGCCCAGGCACTGGGATTCCAGGCAGGGAATTTCCCTCAGCAGAGGCCGCAGTACCCACACCTCTGAAACCTGGAGCAGGTCCAGGCTTGGAGCTCTCCCTGACATCCCACCCTCCTCTTCCTCTGGCCTCAGGATGAGACAAGCTTTAACTGAGGTGGAAGGCAGGTCACAATGTACATTTCTTGCTGTGCCTTCAGACGATCCGGTCACCCACTGGTGGAAATCAAAAACAACTGCAGCTACTCCAACTCAGCGTAAAGTTGTAAACCTTGTCAGAATTACATATTGAAAAACCTGACTGTACATCATCATCATCATCAATTTAATTTCAAATTACTCTGCCTGGTATATCATACAAGAAGCCAGCTATTATCTGGCTGCACACCAAGAGTGATTATTTATTCATTTGGAAATTCATCTCTCACCAGACTGAGAAGTACTGCTTTTCTCTGAGCCTGAATCTGCACAAAAAACGCAATTTACGCGTTCCAGAGAAAGCCTGTACTGAATATCCCTGCAATCCGCTTAAAATTTATCACCTGAGAAGGGTGAGTCTTGCCTGCTTGTGGAGAGGAAACTAAAAGTCAGATGAGGAACGGTGCAGCAAAGTTTAGAGTGTGTTAGTGCTTCACTCGTAAATCGAGATATTTTTCTGGTTTACTCTCTCTGCTATTTAAAGCTCTGCTGTGCTGCAGTTCCATACAGCGGATAATTCATCAGCTTATGTGTCTTTTATTATTATTACTGTTACGAAAAGAAATCTTGAGTTTAGGAGAAACAAAACAATAATTTTGCAGTAATGTCACAACACGCTGGGTTAGAACATAATAAACCTTGCTATTACCATCCTGGAATAGCAAGGAATCACTGAGCAGGGTACACAAGAGCATTCATTCAGAAAAGCGAAGCTTAAAAAAAGCAAATCCCAAAGATAAAATGAAATTTCAAAATCAAACTGGCTCACAAAGGGCACTCAACTGCAACTGGATCTTTTGGGTCAAAGTTAGGATCTGTTCCCTAGTGACAGACCAAGCTCTGGGTCCTGTCCTTACATGAAGCTGAAAGGGCATTTACAAGTTTAGGACAAGGTTTCAGGCTGGACATTAGGAAGCATTTCTTTACCGCGAAGGCGCTCAAACACTGGCACAGGCTTCCTAGAGAGGTGGATGATGCCCCAAGCCTGTCACTGTTCAAGAGACATTTATTTGGCCAATGTCCTTAATAACAGTGTCACTTGGACAGGGCACTTGGACAAGGAGGTCTTTGTAGGTCCCATCCAACTGCACCCAAAAAAGGTGGAGCTCTTTCTTGAGCCAGAGGAGAAACTCTCCACCAGAGAAGGTTTGGCGGGGGGGGGGGGGGTTAGAAGCTCTCAGCAGTGTAGTGCAGAATGACGTTGCCCTTCCTCTCCACTCCAGCAGTGCCTGTGAGTGGCATTTCCCTCCCGAACAATGAGCTTGCCACCCAAGCAGAAACACGGGGAGCTGATGCAGATGAGCTTCCCGAGGAGCGCTCTGCCATGGAAGGCTTGGAAAGCAGAGTGTGCTGTCAGCCATGAATTATGCATTGGCACTTCACTCCCACATCATTATACCTTTCATTCTGCTGCGTCTGCACGGGCAGGATTGATTCGCACACTGCGATAATGGGGGAAGGCCGGGAACGTTTGCACAGGGAGAAAGGAGAACATGAGTAAGTACACATTTGGTATAACCTTATTAACGATTGGTCCTTGGCTTTCTAATGGGGCATGAAATGCCATCAGAAAGCTTTGCTGCTTTTATCAAAATACTCCCCATTTAGGCAGTAATTCAGAAGTTGGCACCGGGGGCCTGATGCAAACTGTCTGCTTGCATATGGTCTAGCAGGAGTGGAAAAAAACCATGTGGGGAATTTTGAATATACTGCTTTCCAGAACAATGTTTCATAACAGCCCTGCCAAATATTCAGAACCATCACTTTTAAGGCATCTTGCAATAGAGAATGATCTCATCCATGCAGTAAATTAATCAGAACAGAAATGTTGCGTGTCAGCAGTGCCATTATGTGCCTGTAACACAGAGCATTGTGCTTCAGAAAAGAACAGGCACTGAAGAAGAACTTGCCCATTTCTTTTGCCTCAGGATGTTACACCTCTCAGCCTGTCTCCACACTCCAGAGAGGATCCAAAACACGTCAGGCACGCTGGCACAAGCACCTGAGTGAGATGTTAGGCCAGCATTAACAATCAATTTTCTTCTCTCAACACACATAAAAGTGGAGCTGTCTGACAACCTGGATAAAGAAACACAAGGATTTAAGAGAAACTTCCTACAGAGAGGGGGAAAACCGCAGCCGCTGTATGAGGATACCAATCCATCACCATTTAAGGATATCATTAATTAGCTCGGCCCGTCCTGCCCTCTCACCTTTACCTCTCCTATTCATTAAAAGATTGTGAGAGGAAAAAACCCGAATTCTGGAAACAGGATTTATATTCTGTATATGTTCTGTGGGCAGAGACTTGCACAGGAAAGGATGCACAGAGTGATTCCCAATGTTCAGGATTAGCTCAGCTCATCAGGAACATCATCACATTATAATTAATCTTGATAATTTGGAAACTGGTTTTTTTTTTTTCTTCTTACTATGTATGATGCAAAATCGTGGATTTTCTAACACAAAGATATTCCTTATCTTACCACAAGAACAAATAATCCATTCCGGGGGTTAAAATTGGGAGGTTTAGTGTGTCAATAGAATTTTTGGGTACAGAGAGATCTGATACTTGTACTTTTCCCTTTTGCAGTTTTATAGTAAACACAAGATGAGAAAAAATGCACCACACTGAGATGTCTGTGATAAGAACACGAGGAAGAGACAGAATTTGCGGCTTACTCATTTTTTTTCACGTTCTTCAAAAAAGGAATAAAATCAGATAAGAAGAATGGGTGGGAAATACAATCTCTGGATCAGTATTTTCATTTTCCTCCAAAAATCTGGAGAGCGGGCGATTTTATATTTCTGCCTGTAGACTCCACTAAGCCAGATCAGAATGGCCAAGTGTCGTCTGGATTAGAGGCAGAAACAGGATCACATCAAGCAAGTGGGGAATTCACTCCACCGCGTTTTAGACATGTAATGGTCTAAATTAAGAAAACAAAACCCACAAAAAACCCCAAATAAAAGGGGCTTAAATTATCAGTCTAAAAAAGTCAACTGAAAGAGGAAGGTCCCTACATGGAAAACATTTTCCCTACATGGAAAACAGGGCCTTGCCTGAAGTCTCCAGTGACAGTATTTCCCTTGAGCTCCTAATAGAGGCACCACAACTGGTCCCCAAAGTTAATTACAGCCTTGCAGGTAGAGCTGGTCACAACTGTTCCCTGGAATATTTTTCCAGTGAGACACAGCAGTGAAATCAAATCCCATCTTTTCACACGATAACCATAAAATAACCGAATATCCTGAGGTGGGAGGGATCCTCCAGTCCAAACTAAGAGATGCTTGATGCCTCTTTGGATACTTTAACACAGTAATTTTCACATCTTTGCAAGCATGCACACCAGTACTGAAGAAAAGCCTGATTTCTCAGAAGGATTTCTTTTTTTCACGTTAGATATTCATCTACATAATTATTTTCTGGATTCAGGCTTTTTCCCAGTTGTTCACCTGCTCCCAACCGATAAGTACTAAACAAAAGATACTTTCTACTAAATGACAGAAAATCTCTTTGGAGCAATGGTCAGGACTTTATCAGATGGCACTTAGGAGCCAGCAAACTGAACAGGGAGCAGAGGATCTGGAGTGGGGAAGAGAGTGGGATGACACTGCAGGAAGTAAAATCCAGCAAAACCGTGAAAACAATCAAGCGGATACAAGAGCAAACAGAAGCCTGTACAATGCAAGTGTCATGATCGGGAAGGTGGAAGGAACAAAAGCGAAGAAGAGGAAAATACAGAAGTGAAGCTGGGGAAAAGGTATTAATTCTTTCTCTAAGCAGCACATCTAACTCTCCTACAAAGGACGGTGCTACAGAGATCAGAGAGCGCTGTCTGAAAGGCAAGAGGGCGTAATTAAACAACACTAAAAAGCTACTGACTATCCCAATTAATTCCCAAATATCCAAACTAATTCCCTAAAATGGGTTGCACCTTTGGAAAGAAGTGGCCACACATCATAGGGTATGTCAAGGATGCCATTGCCCCCACAGCTGGTTAAGTGAGCGGCCAGTTTTACGAAGACTTCATGCCTGAGGAAAATGAAATGCTAAGAAGAGATGGCCAAAGCTATTCTACAGTTCTCTGAGACAAAACCAAAAGGGTTTATAAATTGGGAATAAAAATATATTAAATGACGTTGCAGACATTAAACACCACAGTGTCTAGGAGGGCTGAGACAATTAAAAAGGGGTGGCTTGGATATAGCCAGGAAATTGTCCAGGCCACAGCTTTCCTCAACAGTCTGGCATGGATATAAATACACCCTGGAATATACACCCTGCTGGAACTGTCCAGCATGTGGTTAACTCCCAACCAGGCTGGGATGGACCTCTTCTACTCCCTTTAGAGACAAGAAAGTTCTATTGGATGTACAGTCTGGTCCCTGGCTCACTGTCCTTCTGCTACCCAGCACCATAATTGAGTCAAGCAATCTAAAATAAAACCACAGAGTGTGTCTTCTTTCTCTGTCAGCCTTCAAGCACCTCCTCCTAAATGGGACAGGAACTTCTAAGAAATGACAGTTTACTGCTCCTGGTTCCCATCACAAAGCTGAACTCAATTTCAGCCCTGCCCACAAAGCCACTTTCCTTACCCAGCTCCACCACAGCTCGTGTGCAATTTTTCACACTTGCTCTGCCTGTGCCTGTCCCCGATTTACAGTCCCACACCCTCCTCAGCAGTTTGCAATGCCACAGCTGACAATGGGGTGGCTTTGCTGCTGTTGGCACAGCCGGGGGCTGCTGGATGACCAAAGGAGGGCAGCTGCCAAATAACACATTTGGCACACGGGCCTGGCAGGGACACATCCAGCATGGAGCGGAAATCTGGAGCACACAGAGCCAGATCACATCCATCCCGAGATAACAGGGCACATGGGGGGCATGCAGAGCTGGGTGCTGCTGCTGTCAGGGGCTGAGTGAAAATCACAGTCATTTAGGTTGAAAATTACCACTCCCTTCACCTTGGTACCTTCACAACAGTTTATAACTATCTCCAGTTGTATCTCTAGAGGCCCAAATCACCAGCCTGTGGTACCAGAGGAGTGAAGCTTTGCCCTGCACAAGGATATTTTCTCGAGGGGCCGAGGGAGGAGTGCTATAAAAAGCCCATCTGGGTGACCTTGGAGCGCTGTGTCAAAAATACCTCCAATGCCACAGCAGGGTTTGCCAGAGAAAGCTCCCCCCGGCAGGGCAGGGAGGGAAATGGAATGGCTCTTCTGGGAGATCAGAAGATGCTGCTCCTCTCAGAGCATCCATTCCTGACAAAGGGAAGGGAGAGAGCACAGCTGAAAGCACAGATCCATGCTGGGCTGTGAAATTGCTGCTGCTGCTGCTGCTTAACCTTGGAATTTCCCTTTCAGGACCAAAAATTCCCATTAGGATGCCTCCAGAAAGGAAAGCAGTCACCCTCTGATCACCCACCTGGTTCTTTCCTTTCCTTTCAACAAAGAAGCGTCACGTTGAACCACACAAATCTGAGATTTTAACACTAAGGGGAATGAAGTTTCGCTCCCAGCCTTTGGGGATGGACAGGCCAACAGATGGAACCCAGCCGAGAAAATGGGATGCAGCTACAGAAAGCAGCGAGAGGGATACAGGAGGAAGGTTATCCTCCCCAGCTGATCCTTTCCATTTGTGTGGGTACAGGCAGATGCCTGGTGAAACAGGAGAGCACCGAATTTGAGACAGATAAAAGGAAACACTGTTCAATACAAAGAGTAATTAACTCGGGGAACGTGTTGCTACGAGGTGATACCGAGAGCTGAGAGTTCATGGGATCCAAGGAAAGATGAGACACGGGGAGAATGAGAACATGATTACATCAGATAAGATTAAATGCACAATTCGTGTGTGTTGGTAGTAGGTGAAGCACCAGAGGGTAAGGAGATGGGAAAGAGCTTCCTTGAGGGATATCTCTCCATAATACTCCATTACAGGGTTTCTAATTTCTCCCTTTCAAACCTCTAACACTGAACACTGTCTGACATTGAAAACTGAAAGGGGAAAGCTCCAGAGGATGTTTATACTGTAATTCCTCTGATTTATGTAATGATTTCTGGGAAGTGCCTATTCATTGAAAATAAACTCTCTGAGTATTGAGCTAAAACTGCCTATCAGTGTCTACTTGGGTAAAATTAACCTTCTGCTTCTAATCTGCTGACAACAGTGAGTCTCATCTGGGACCTGGGCACAGTTGCAGCCCCGTGTCCGGAATCTGTCACCTCACAAGACCTCACAGGAGGAAGAGCCTGAACTCCTTTCCAGTGCCAGGCTGCACAACACCTCTGGCTCACAGAGAGCCGCAAGAGCCCCCCGAGAACCACACAAAGCACCCTTAATTTCACCTCTGTGTCTCCCACTGACGAGCTGATCCCAGGTCTGTCAGCTGTGGGCAGGCAGCAAACGTGTCTGGCAATTTCACCACTTGGTGCACAAATATTTGTGGCTGGGCAAAAATAACATGACAGCTTCTGACTCGGAGGGGAAGCCCATTTGCTGTGATTTATACACTCACTGCAGTGGATAAACACTAATGCCATCCTGATTGCCCCTTGTAAAGATCCTGTCATCTGCAGCAACCTGGTTCGTCCATTGGGGCCAACTGTTCCATCTGATGACGAGCAATAAAGGTCTGGAAGGTGACTGTAAAAGTAACAGACTGTCAGCAGCAGTCAGAGCTGTTGCTGCTTGGGCACTGCCACTTGTTTTTGAATTTTTAGGACTTGCAAAGACAGGAAACCAAACTGTCTTTCTTATAATTCACTCCCTTTTTTTATTTTTTGAGTTATCCTGGCAAGAAACAGGGAACGTCTTTGAGTCTTAATACAAAGGTCTCCCTGAAAGGAAAATAAATGCTTTCTTCCCCAATAGCTGCAAATACATTCTGATTCTGTCTTGGAGGTTTTTTAAGAACATTCAGATGAGTTGCTGGATGTCTGAGTTCGCACTGCAGGCTTCTTTCAAGTTTGGGGCACAACACAATATGCCAGGATAAGAGAAGAGTATTTGAGAATTTCCTGACAGCTCCTGCAATAAATCCTACACTCTCTAATCTCTTAAGCACGTTGTGTGCTGGAAAGCACTTGAGTTTAACTAGAAAACGTGCATAAACACAGTTCCACATACTTAAGATTAGCATCAACCTGCCAACTCCCTCTTATCAAAGGCTTTTTCATTTTATTTCCTTCCCTTTATCCTCCCTGTGTACCGGTGCTGAGCCCACGATGACAGGAGACAGCAGGAGTGCAGCACAGAGCCATTGTAGCACAACTCCAATCACTGGATCCCACAGAAACCATCACCCACACAATGCCAGCCCCCAGCCCTCAGGAGCAGCCTCCAGCTCTGGATTTTAGGGCTGAGCAAAGGAGCACAGACTGAAAAACGGCAGGAATTTGGAGGACTACAACCTTGTGTCCCCACACATCAGCTGTGTCCCCACATGCAGGTGTCACCACAGGGACACATCAGCTGCTCTCTCAGTGTCTCTCTGAGAGAAGGGCCCTCACATGCCAGCTCGGAGGTGGCAGAGGACATCATCATCTCCCTCAGCCGCTCCCTGCTGCCTTTGCAAGGGTTGGGTTTTCCCCCCCCCTTCCTTCTAATTCAAAGAGAGCTGTTGATGATGAATCTTCTGTGTTGTAAAGGGTTCTTACTGTGAGATGGAAAACTCTCTCTTTGATTTTGTGCTGATAAGACGTAAGAGAGCAGTGCAAACTCTGAGCTGCGTGGAGGATGGAGATCACTCTTCTGGAATAACAAACATCAGGGCACTTCCGAGCTTCTCATGTGCCTTCAGTTCTTGAAACCTGTTTCCCTGTAATGAAGAGAAAGCTGGACCACACTGATGTGTCTGATATTCCAGAAATTGCTGTCAAAGCTCTTCCCTCTGATGTCTGTCTGTGTTCCTGATTGCACCAATCCCGGGCTGGAGGGGAAGGCAAGATGCTGTTGGCAGGATGGTGGAATGAAAGTAGCACCACACCTTAACCCACCCTCACTCTGCAGGAACACAAGTCTCCCCAGACCTCTGCAAAGAGTTTGTTCCTTGGGTCGTCCTTTCCTTCCTTCTCTTTTCATTTGCAATACACTCATCAGTGTGTCCCAGAGTTAAGGCAGCCTCATCACCCAGCAAAAGGGATCCAGCACTACGGTTTTATAGCTTAGGATGCAGTGCAAACGGAACAGATCCTGATCCTTGGGTGCCCTGACCTCCTCTGGAGGGCAGGGAGCTCCTCAGATTCACATCAGGCCTCACCCAGAGTATCCGTGTGCATTGAGAGATCTGTGATCTGTAATTAAAATTAATGAATTACAACTAAGTTGTAAAGCTCTTAGATATGTTCACAGCTGTCTTAGTTCCCTGAAACACTCCTGAAGAACGGCAGAAACTTAACCCATCCTAAAACACAGAGTGCACCATTCCTACCAGGGATACGAGTGATTGAATGGCCTCAAAGCACTCAGAGGGAATCTCAAGCCAGCTTGTATTTAAATGTGACCCTTTTAATCAGGTTACTCCTTGTAATACAAGCAAAATGATGATGAGGTGGCTGCTGTTACTGCATTACCTATTTTTGTCTCCATTGATTCCCCTGCATCTTTCATGAATCACCCTATTGAGGATGTGACAGGTTTATGTCAGTCACAACAGCACTGTACCAATATCAGCTCCCCCACGAATTCAGCATGACACCAAAATTGGGTCATACTTGACCTTATTTGACATATTCGTGCACAGAATCAGAAGCTCCGTGCTGAGCTGCACAAGGCAAGGGGAGATTCCTTTCCAACAAGACTTTCTCATACACAAAAAGAGGTTTGTGCTGTTACTGTTTGCTGCCCCAGCTCCAGCCACGTGGCTGTACATCAATAATAATAATGCTATTTCCAGAAACGGCCCAGAAGATGCTCCAGCTCTCTCCTTCCAGCCTGTTCACAGCCCCATCAGTGGCTGGACTAACTCACATCCAGCAGCACCAGCTCTCACTACAAACCAGGGGGGTTTGGCACTCTTTCCATGCCTCTGTCTTGGTGAGAACAAGCAGGGCACAGAAGGAAACCTTTGCTGGAGTGGGAGACCTTGGCAGAATCAGCAGCTGGAGGAAAAGGGAAGAGGAGGAGGCTTTTTCCTGCTGATTTCCTCCAACTAATGGAATACAGGATCTTCATTTGCAGTGTGGGTGAGCTGCAGTAAATTGCCCAACTGTTCTCTTCTGCCACAATAATGCACTTGCCAGAATCTCATCTGCTGCAGCTCCACTGGCTCTGGGAGAGGCAGAGCTAAGAGAGCCTTTAGGCAATTTCTTTTTTTTTTTTTTTTTCTGAGGAAAAGTGGTCTGCCAGCAAAAACAAAGGGCAGAGAGCCAGAAGAGATGCTTTTGTACCTGATTTTCTCACAGATTTTCTGGAGGAACTCACAGATGAGAGCCAGGGCTTGGTTTTCAAAGAAGTTCTGCGGTAAAATCTACTAAATTTAAAGCTCATGTCAACGAAACTTCCTGGAGAAGCTGGATGTAAATTCCTCAGGCTTTACCTGTGGCTAGTGAAGTTCATAACAAAGTGACTAACATGGAAAAAAGACCAAGTTTTGAATCTTTGTGCCCAATTCCTTCAGCCCTGCCAAAAGCTGGAAGTGATTTTCAAATCTCATCAGCACTCCTTGGCTTTGCAGGAATCCAGCCTCGTGTTAAGGATTGCAATAAAACACACAAACAGATGAGTACCAACGTAAAAGTCTGGGATTCCACCATTAATTAAAGCTCCCCAGCAAAGCTTGGTCGGCATCTCCTAAATTACCTTGTTTAAATTATTTAAAACTCCCCGTCCCCACTGTGCAGATGCGCAGTCAGCTGGTTATCACCAGCAGCTCAGCCTCAGCAGCAGCAGTTAAAAGTCACCCCACAGCTTCACACCCTCCTCATTACAAGTTGCTAAACTGATCCATGCCAATATAAATGCCACGGAGAGAATATTTCTCCTTTTTTTTCCACATCCTGGCTGTGGTGGGGTGACCTGGCTGGTTGTCAGATGCCCACCCAGGTGCTCTTCACTCCCCCCCCTCAGCAGGACACGGGGGAAAAAACTGGGATTAAAAAGCTGGGGGGTCAAGGTTAAGACATGGAGATGGTTTAACAGTCACTGCCACGGGCAAAACACGCTCCATTTGGGGGGAAAAACTAATTTTTTTCAGTGAAAATAGATTTTAATACTAAAGGCAAATTAAAAGATCTCCTTTCCCCCTTAACCCAGGCTCAACTTTACACCTTCACTCCCAGCTCCTCTGTCTCCTCCCCCCAGCAGTGCAGAGGTGATGGGGAAAGGTGAAACTAGACAACCTTTAATGTCCCTTCAAGCCCAGGCCATTCAATGATCCCCAAAGGACAGTGCTAAGGATAAGCACAGCTGCCCAGGAATAAGATTCCCGTTTACTGACGATGTGTGGCAACAATTCAGCACTCGCAGAAATACTCAGGAACAAAGATTCAAGCAACTGTTTCCTGAAATCACCTTTGTGAAAAGTGAGAAAGGTGAGATCTCATCACCGTTTCGCTTCAGGACTTGCGGAAATAAATTAGCAGACAAGTCATCTGGAAGCAGCAGCTGTCATATCAATCATCCAGGATTTAAATACAGCCCAATTCTCTTTTCCCAGCCCAGCCTTCCTCGTTAGATTGCTGTGCAAAGCGTTCCCCTACAACTCGATCCTGTTGGCACCACGCTGCTTTGAAGGGGGCACCCACTCAGCTTCAGAGGGATGAGATCTCCCCACACTGGGAGAGTTAGAGACCAGGAATTCGGCCTGACAGAGGCATGGCTGAGTAAAACAGCCGTGTGCAAGTGTATTTCCCTCGGATGCTGCAAGCAAGGGGTTATTTACAGTACACCTGTGCATCACACACCCCCCAGGGACCTACAGGAGAAGGCCTGCACATGTGAGAAGATGATACATTTTTCCAGTCAGTTTGGCTTCGTGACAGTTCTGATTCCAAGGAGCAGAAGGACTAGTTTCCCAGGCCACTTGCTGTTCAGGGCACATCCCAGCCTGGCTCCGTCTGCAGATGCTTTTTAATGTCAGCACCCGGAACAGCGACAGGACACGGTCCCTGGGGAGCAGCCTGGCACCCTCAGAGAAAAGAGAAAGGCTTGGGCAGCAAGGCGTGCAGGGAGCCACACTGAGGCACAACAGGTGCTTCATTTCAAAGGGAGAAATCTCCATTCTTCAGAGAACAGTGCTCAAAAATTCCATCTTCCTTCAGTTCAATGGAGCAGCTTTATAATTTACAGCACCAGATAACGCTGGAAGGTGTAATGTGAAATGCCTGAGGCGGGTCTGCCCTGATTTAAAATGCACCTTGAGCAACGGAGCCTTAACTTCCCTTCATGTGTGTTTCTAGCAGATAAGTAAACCATTTGGAACTTTCCAAGATATGTAGTTAGGGCTGGGAAAGCAGGAGCTCACAGCGGAGTGCAGCTGCACTGCCCCACTGATAAGGCTTTGGTGTGGCTTGGCACAGCTGAAGGAAAGAATAAACCCCTTTTTGTGCACGAGGTGTTAGATCAGAGACAGCCAGAAGAAAGACATCATTTTTGCACCGAAATTCCGGGAGTGGCCTCGGTGGCAGGATGGAATCCAACAGCAGAGCACGCGATGGGGGGAGCTGAGCAGCTCCGCGCTCCGGAACAGAGCGGGCAAGGCTGGGAGGGGAAAGGCTCCCGAGCAGAGAAACAATCCATTGACCTGCAGCGACACTCAGCTTCCTTAGAACTGCCTTATAAACTCTTTGGGCTTCATGGACAAAGTCATCCCATCAGCAAATGCCTCTGGAAAACACCAGCAAAGGTGTCTCATCCCTCTATAGGGAGAACAGCTACATCTTAGGGTGTGAGAGGCATGTTCCTGACATTCCTGGCTGTGCTTCACAGAGTGATAGAGGACTGTACCCAAAGCTTTCCATACCAACATCGAAAATTAAAAAGTGAAACCCCAGGAGATGGGAAATATCACACTAACGTTGACTGAGCAGCTTCAAAAATCCCATTTTTTTCACCTAACTACATGACTGTTCTTCGAAATTCCTACCTCATTTACTGAAGTCTTTCACTATAGTACTTTGCATTTAATATTTTTAAGTACGGACAAAGAAATTGGCGTCACAGCATTCCATTAACAAGGCCATTTTGTCTGAGTGTGAGCACAGTTTATCACACAAAATGCACTGGAACAATCACAAGTGAAAACAGCACAGCAGTGACTCCACGTCCTTCTTGTGCCCTGTACAAGGTACTTACTCATTCATCTCCCATTCCAACAGACTATCAAAGACCATGTGTCTGAATTTTAAATAATTTGCTGTGCTCTTTCTGAATTCTGAGACCAATAAAAGCAATCATAAAAAAAAAAAAAAAAACCCAAACCAAAAAATACTTTAATCACAAATTGTAATTTTGTTTGTCTCCAAATTGCAGGGAAGAATCCTCAAGTGGCTCACTCCTGGTTTCCTTAATAGCTCTCCACAAATTATAGCTCTGTTACTGAGGACAGCTAACTTGCAGTCCCCAGGAGATGGCTGAAGTCATTCATCACGGATTTCCAACCCCCAGCCAACCTGACAGTGACTGGCAGCCTCTGGAAAAGCGGGAGTGCAGCTGGAAAAACCTGACCTAACTCTTGAACAGGCCCCTCTGTGACAGCGACATCATCAAAGTCAGTTTTACACGTGTCACACACTGTTGCTGCAGCAACCTCGGCCTCCTCTCCCTCTCCTCTGTGTGAGCCCCGGGCCTCACACGGTTCCAGATGAACCTCCTGGGACTGCTCCAGGGGAATGGGGATTGACCAGCACTCCCTCGAAAATGAAGGGACTATTTCATGGGAGCTCCTTCTCACGTTCCGCCAACCCTAAGCTTGTGGCTCATAACCTTTACAGAAATAGTTGGGCTGGCACAGGGCCCCCAAGACATCCAGGAGGGTGCCATGGCAAGGTTAAAATGGCTTTGGCTTCCCTTCTTCTTGAATGCAAGTGGAGAGAATGTTGTTTTGGTGAAATCGAAGTTGCATTTTTGGGGGTCGTCTTCCCCTCTGTGTGTCTAAAATCCAGTTCATGTCTTCATGAGGGGCGAGACCAAGCCCGTGAAAGCCAAGGAGTGTGAGCACCGAGAGGTCTTTCCTGAAGGCAGAGTTCATTCCCAGCCAGCACGGCTGCAGGATTTTATAAGGACACCTGCAGCTTTGGTAAAGACTTCAGCAGTTCTGACAGCACAGCCTCATCCCTGCACATGGCTGGAATGCTCTGAAAGCCTCCTCCCAGCTGCTTACACCCTCTCTTAGAGTAGAAGAGGGAAACCCTGTGCTGGAACAAACGAGGCAGGGCAATTCTGTGTTTTCCAGCGAGAGACAGCCTAGTAAAATACCCCTGATCTTCAGCAGAACATCCCTCTCCTGAAGCCAGAGGCTGGGGAGGACAAGGCAAAGAGCAGCGCTGAAAAGACGCTCAGAAGAAACCTCAGCAGGGAAAAGGCACTTCCAAGGGCCATGGATCTTGGAGGCTTCTGGCTAAGGTCAGACAGAGCATTTAGTATTTAGCCACTACCCAAATGTGGGAGGAAGGCATATTTCAGACAATCCTCCAGGAAAACTTCAGCACTGCCTGCCTTTTGTTGTTGTTGTTGTGTCTGATTTCTGAAGGCTCTGTGCAAACCTTCACCTAATATACAGACTATTAAAAAATGTCACCGTCGTGATGCGCGGATACAGGTCTGGGGTGATGGCACTGGATCCTGCTGAACTGATGCACCTCCTCCAACAGCACAACCCACCGAGGCTGTACACAGTTTAATTTTCTGCCGTGTTACAGTGCACACCAGTAGTGTTACTAAAGCTGGGCACTGCAAAAGAGAAGTTACATCCTCTGACTTACCTGTTCACAAGCCCTTAAAAAATGGCCCCGTCGTTCTCCCGGGAAACAAGGGACAGGACAAGCGGGAATGGCTCGGGCTGTGCCAGGAGAGGGGCAGCCTGGACAGCAGAAGGAATTCCTTCATGGAAAGGGTGCTCAGGCCTTGGAAGGGGCTGGCAGGGAGGTGGTGGAGTCCCCATCCCTGGAGGTGTCCAAGGAATGACTGGACTTTCTCATATCCACCTGATGGTGTTCTTTTAAAATAGGTTTTTATTTTTCCCCAGACCCTCTGATCCACAGCAAACACTGATGTCCCTTCCTGGTTACTCTGTCCAAAACATTCCCAGCTGAAGAGCCTGCACCACTTACAGTGTACTGAGGTGCTCTGGCCATATTTTAACACGCTTGATCTTTTAAAAAAATGTTGTTTTGGCTTTTAATTTCCTCCCCACCCCCCCGGAGAAAAGCAAGCAAAACCACAGTGACTTTAAGTTCTCAGTGATGTAGCTCTGAACTCAAGGAAGGCTCTGTCCTACTCCACCCCAGAGCCAAAGCACAGCCCCAGCCCCTGTGCTGACACTTCCAGACAGTGTCCCCTGGACAGACGGGCTGTGGGATGTCTCACTGCTCCTACCTGGAGGGAATACACTGAGTTTTGCACATTTGCTCCCCCCGAACAAGTGCATTTCTGCTCTGTATTTCTGGAAGTACTTCTGCAGGCTGACTGTCACTTCCACCTCCTCAGCATTGCAGCAGGACCTCTGTGCCACTCTGCAATATGGGAGGAAGCCCAGCCAGAATCAATGTGCTGTAAACAGGTTTTTCCTTGAAATAGACCCTGTTTGCATGTGCAGATCCGACAGCAGGACTGAAAGGATTTCTAAGGCTCCTCTTTCGAACCTGTGGTGGCCCAGTCTGAGAGCTCCAAGGGAAAAAAACCAAACCAACGAGGAGGTGTGACAATAAGAAAGCCTGATGGATCCAGGAAAAGAAGCTCAAAACTGAGCCTCTGACACCAGTTGGGACTCTTTGTCCATACTGCTGAGCCACAGGAATGATTCACATTTCCCGGAGTTTGTGCCACCCTAATTTAGTGTCTCAGTACAGGTGAAGCTGTAAAAATAATTTAAGGAACCTTCTGGACTGTCAGAGGAGTAAAAAATCATAAAAAAAGCTTTAGCATCTCTATCAGATCCTTGCTGCTCCAGCTGAAGTGAAAACAATGCCTATATGGAAAAATGGAACGGTTTTAATTTGGAATTTGGAATTTGCTCAGATAAAGAAAATTCATTGTTTGAAAGCCAATCATTTCCTAGATAATACCCTATAACCTTCTGCAGGGAGAGAGAGGGAAGGGTAATAACACTCCCACCACAAAGCTTTCCCAAAATCATAAACTCATTACTGCCAACTCAAATCTAAAGCCAACCCAAAACTAGGACACGCTGGGCTTGTGGGTTACACATCCAAAGCTGGGCAGGAAAACTAATCAGTCCTTGGATAGGATTTTTTTTTCCCCCTGCAGTACAATCTATGGTCTAGTTGGTCAAATCAAGCCTTTCTGAGAAAAGAAGATTAGAGGCAGTTGTTTAAAGTATTGAGGGGGGGGAGCTGGATTTAAGCTTTATTACTGCCCAGGATATCCAAACCAGACTGTAATGAAAAACCAGCATTGGGATTGTATTTGCAGCCTGGATGGAAAAGGTTGAGTGAAGGCAGGGCCATATGGAGGAGCTCAGAGTCCCAGCAAGAACTGATGCTGAGGCAAATGCCCTCTGGAGAAGTGAAATCCGGTGTCACGGGAATTAAAGATACAATTATTACACCTGAACACCACAAACAGGCTAGAAATGAAATTCAGAGAAGTTGCACTGTGTCTTATTTAGGCATCTAGTAAGGAATACTGCTGAAAATCAACGTTTTTCATGACGTTCGAACATGGCAGAGGCTTTCCAAGAAGGCTTTTTGCCATGTCACACTGATGAAGCTCAGATGTGTATTAATATCATTCCCTTCACAAAAAAACACCCAAACAAAATAAATAAATAAAATTGACAAAAAGCGGTGGGATTGCAGGGAAATTAATGAGATTTCTGTCTTTATCATTCTCTTGAGGGGGAAATGGTAATATCACCCAGGAAAAGAACTCACAGTTTTAGCCCTGCTTGGGGAAATGCAGACGCGGGTTTTGAAATCTATATTGAAAATTTCTGCTTCTTAGAAAATGGTATTTTGTGGGTTAGGCTGACCCATGTGTGCCTGGCTTAAATCTAATATTTTTTTCAATTGGAGGGAAGCATTATGGGGCTAATCCTGCATCCTGAAAAACACAATTCACTAAACCCTGGGGAATTCTGCTGAAGTAAGGAATAAATCAGTGCAGAGCATGAACCTGCACTTCAATATTCCATTTAACTACAGAAACACACAAATTACTGAAAATTACTTCTGCTACAAAGCAAAGGGTTTCTGTTTCATTACCTAAAGCAATTCCTACAAAACCTACTCATTTGTTCATTTCCAGGAGCTGTTAATTTTAGAGATAATTCCAAGGCTCATCCACGTAACCTCCTACAGGTATTTGATGAAAACTGCCGTGCTCCCTTTTTAATTAACTCCAGTGCTTTGTTAATAACTTGCCATTGGTTAGTTCCAATCCACAGTGTAGCTCCAGTGATGATCCCCCTATAAATTCTCACACAGTATCACTGCATTATATCCCTACAACCTAATCAGAAACCGGCCTTAAGGACGAGCAGTGGGAAATGAGGAAGCTCCGAATCCAGCATTAACAAACGAATTGTCCTGCTGGTGCTGAGATTCCTTTGGGAGCTGTTCCTGCAGCTGAGCACCTGCTTGAGTTAATTTCTGTTCTTCCTTGGAGACCATTTATTTCATACCAGTGGTACAAGTAGGGTAGATAAGAAGGCTGGGTTGACTCAGTGTGAAAACTAGAAATTCCTTGGCAATAAATCAAAAATATGAGGGTCATGAACTTTAAATATACTTTTATAAAGCATAGTCTAGCGGGTAATGTGTAGATAAAGATGGCATTTCCTTGGACAGCTCCATAAGTTCATGTACCAAGGTAACAGCTTTTTAATATGGATGTGGAAGAAATACCCAGTAAGACACTAACACTTGATTTTATTACCTGAAACTGAGAACTGTATCTTATCTCAAAATCCATTACTTTTATCCTAATGAGTCGGTTTTACTGGTCACATTCTCATCCCTCATTTGCTTGTTTAGAGGGCCAGAAAAGGAGTCATTAGCAGGATGCTGAGAAATAGCTACAATTCCTATCACTTGCATGTCCTTTCTCAACTAATTAAACGCCAACAAGAGAATCCATTCATTTGTATTAAAAGCCAGAAAAAATAATAATAATAAAAACACATCTGAAAGCTCCCCAACAGTGGAGAACGCAATTAAACTCCCAGTGTGTTAATTCGGGTGCAAAGTGCTGCACCATTGTGGGGCAGTGCTTTCCCTGCCTTAATTAACTAAAACACAGAGAGGAAAACCTGATGGCTTAATAGCATTTCCTCCCCTGTCAGAAATGCTCTGGGACGGTTTCATTACGTTATCACAGAGAGTGCTGGATGAGTTATTGCCATTGCTTGTCTCTGTCACCTCCCGGAGTGACAGACTCCACGGAGGAACTCGCTGCTGCTGCCGATGTATGCCAGGAATCAATATTTTATAACATGATTACTTTATAGGCAGGGTAACTACAGCAATAAGAATACGGTTAATAATTTATGCATTCACAGCCACGTAACACACACGGAGCATTTACTCTGCTGCACATAGAGCTGAGCAGTCTGTCACACTCGCTGTCCTTTACAGGGGAGAGGCAGCACTGGGGTCCCACCACTGCCCACCCAGAAACACACACACAGACCTTGCAGCACAGAACCAAAGCACCACACAGAGCAGTTTTAGGGAAAAGCAACGTGGGTAATTGCCTGGAGCTTGGCTAGGACCAGCAGAAGCAGCAAAGAAGTTATGCAGTGGACAGAGGGCTAGAGCAGGGTGTGTGTGGTGGGGGCAAGACCCCAGGCTCTGCCTGGCTCCCTGCAACAGAGGCATTTCGGCTGCACTTCAGCAAACATGCTGCCCTTTAAACTCAGGCATGCCCCTTCCTTCAGAGGCCGTTCCCTTCGAAGCGAGTTAAGGCTGCCTGGCAGCTCATGTATTCCCAAAGCTCCCCGCTGGTACATGTGGCTGAGTTACCTGAACACGGTTTATTTTCCTCCTCCAGTTCCGCTGGCCCCGAATTCCCCCGTTTGTGGGGTCACACAGCCCTGCGCTCCGTGTGCTCGGGCATTCCCCTCGCCCCGCACGGGACACAGCCACACTGCAGCGGCGAGCAGAGGAGCAGCAAACTACACCTGACTGCCCCAGAGAAAAACTGAGCATGGACAGGCAGGAACTCATTACAGATTTCAGCGGCAAGGGTGCCCTCAGCTTTTCTCCCCCTCGCCCCGAGCAGCCCCTCGGGGCTGTGCCCCTTTGCTCTCTCGGCACATGAGGAGTGATGTTTCCACTCGGTGCCTAAGGGAAAGCTGAGTGAGGTTAATGCCTACAGGTCAAAAGGCATCAATCTTTCCCTCCACAGGAACACTCCTTTGGGAATTGCAGGACGCATGTCCCCGGGTGGCATAAACAGCTTCTTTTCTCGCTTTTCTTTCTTTTTTTTCCCCCTGATGCTTAGTGTTTGCCAAGTAAAAGAGGGACAGAGAGAAACAGATCTGCCTACATCTTTCCCACAGTCTTCCCTAACCCCGAACTCTCCTGGTACTTTGTATTCACTGTCGCACTTGACTGACACAAGAAACCCACTGTAGAGAGAGGCTTCCTGCGAGCCGAGCCCCGTTTCCATGGCGCGGAGTTTTCTCCTTAAAAATAAATTCCTGTTTTCTGGAGCTGCGCCCCTGCGGAGCTGCCCCTGCCCCGGCACCGACCGCAGCGGGGCGGGGGGACACCGACATCGCCGTCCTCCTGCAGGGCTGCCCTCCGCAGCCACAGCCGCCCCGGCAAAGCCCGGCACATCCCGGGCTGTGCTGTAAGCTCACGGAACCCTTCCCCGGGGGCGGAAAGCGGTGCCTGCCCGGCTGCGAGCGCCAGCGCCGAGGATGCTCCGCGGGGATCCCCGCACACGGCTCCGCTCTCCGGGGCAAACTTACGGCGCCGGGCAGCGGAGCAGGGAAAAGCCGGGCAGCGGAGAGGGGGCATCCCCAGCCCCGTCCCCCGCGTTGTCCCCGAGCGGGAGCAGCGCGGGAGGGAAGGCAAGACCCCGGCCGCGCCGTCCCGCCGTGCCCCGGCACTCACCGATCCGCAGCACTTGCTGGCCGCTCCGGGG
>WEKX01016708.1:0-30177 GCA_013390025.1 Pitta sordida | reverse complement strand
CAGGGACAGGGACAGGGACAGGGACAGGGACTGAGATGGGGTAGGGATTGGGATGGGGCAGGGACGGGGACAGGCACAGAGTCGGGGACAGGGACAGGCACAGGGACTGCTCAGCCCCCGCAGGTCTCTCCCCACAGCCCTGCTTGGCACACGGGAGCCGCGTTCCCGCTCCTGCCCCTTTCCCCCCCGGCTGCAGGTGGTTGGGGCAGGACACGCTGTGCAGGGCAGCTCCCCCCGGGCGGCCGGGCAGGGGACAGGGGGATGCTGGGGGACAGCGTGGGGACAGGCTGGAGGGAAGGCAGCGCTTCCTGCAGTGTGTTTGCCACCCTGGACCTGTGCAGCCAGGGGAGGGACAGGAGACTCGGCAGAGGGACAGCAGGGCCGCTCACCTGGGGCCAGGTGTTCACAAAGTTCAGGAGCCGAGAGCTCAAGGCCAGTATGGAGCTGTTGGTCGCAGGGACCATAACGCTCCCTGTCCTGGACAGGTTGCTTTTCCCTGATGACTTGGTGTTCTCAAATAATGTTTTAAATATCATTTGTAAAGGTTCAGTGGAACTCTGAGTGCTTCACTGCAAAGTAAATATATGGGTCCCGAGCTGATCTGAAAAAAGCAAAAAGCCCAAGAGGCGAATGACTCCCACCTAGCAACAGACCTGAAATTGCAGAGCTGAGATCCAAAATTGAAATCATTTACATTTGTTTACTTTGTATTCCTCTCCAGTCTGTCTAACTATTGTTCAGAAATTAACTCCTCGGAGCAGCCGCAGCACATGCTGAAGTGCGATGGAAATGAAGGCATCTCCATTATATCTCGCAGTCAATCTCAAATGGTTCCTGAAAAGCCTCTGCTGTTTCCAGAGCAATTGAGGCTGTTCAGGAGTCCTCACTACCCAGACTTCCAGCCAGGATCCTACTCAGTGCCCCGCTTTGGATTTTGTTTCATGTGCATCGTGGGGAATTTTTGCCCACAATGTTTGTTTTTTGTGTGTTTACCTAAGAGCCGCTTGAGTGGATTTATTCCAGATTCCCTCGGCACGCCTTTAATTTTGGTTCAGCTGAAGCCAAAGAATATTTTCATGTTTTTTCCCCCCTTTCTCTCCAACAGCATGTTACCAAAACACCACTGAATTCCATGTGAGGAGGTTAAATTAATTTTTAAACTTAAAAATGTTCAGACCCAAGTACTTTTACTGAAGCATATAACATGTAGAAAAGCAAAACCAAATTACTCTCCCAAGTGAAAATAGCACTGTGATTACAACAAGTTTAAACACCACATTTTAAAGAGCTCTTTTTGGTTCCAGTGCTCTCTTTTTTTATGTTCACAGCCCTATAAACGCAGTTGTCCCCTTTTCAAAATCTTTTCACTAAAAAATGCTACAGTGAAACTCTTAACAAACCAACATTGATCTACTCCATTGAACCCGTCTAACATTAATCTGCAAAACTGCTTTTTCCTGAGCAGTAGGTACTTTTATCCACCACACTATTTAGCTAAAAGACATAAATAACCTGCAAGTGAAATGCAACCCACTGGAAACCTTTCTCAGCCAAAGACTTATTACATCTTTTTTTTCCTGCAATATGTGATACACCATAGACTTTATGAAAAAGAAGACTCCCACTGTATAGACATAGAGAATCCTGGCACATCTTCCGTCAAAGAAAGGACTTTTATTAATTTCTCCTTAGTCACATGTATAGAAATCTAGAAAGTTCTGCTAAAATGAGTGGAGTCAATGGGAGCTTCCAACATTTGACCACGGGCAGTGCTTCTGCCCTGAGAAGCTCTTCTCGTATTTTCTTTTTACAAAAAGAAATAAACCCCGAAAAACAACAACGAGTGAGGAGGGGAGAAGAATTAATGCTATTTTTATTAAACTGCTTTGTTTCCTTAGTGTATACGTATTTCTCTTTTCTGCCATGGAGTTACTATTAATTAGGAGTAAGCTGGTGGATTAAATTAATGCTTGTTCCAAATCTCTACCGGTGTCATTGAAATGTATCCCAAGCTGTTTTTCTCCTCCCACACTTACTTCAAAAAGGAGATTTAAATGTAAAAAAGGGCGTGTTCCACATTATTCCTGCAGTGTCCCAGCACTGGCAGAATGGAGTGGTTCCTGAGGCAGAAAGGATGTCCTGAAGCTGTTATTTATTTGTAGGCCCTGTGGGTCTGGGGGCTAATCACTAGGGCCTGTCCACTCATCCACAGATGGGAATCAGGATTTTTTGCAGACGAAAAAATCCTTCACTGCTTAAAAACTACTCTTAAGTTTGCTCACAAGAATGAATGTTTCAATTAAAAGTGGGACATAATCTTGGATAGCTCATATCATCATTTATATCCGCCTACTTCCAAGGCCTTCTACTTCCGCGGCCTTGATCCGTCTTTCTTCGCACCTCATTAAAGAACAGATATCGTTCTTCACTAATTAGCGGGTACCAATATATCTTGCTCACAAGCATACAGGTTTACCCAGGTGTGGTTGTACTGTACAGAATTTTGGCTAATAAGCAGATACACGGCTAAACATAACATTAGGTTGGAAGGTTCATCTAGAGGGTGCTCTGGCTCAGGGCCTGTTGTTCAGGCCTCCGACCTGAAGTCTCAGAAACGGTTCATTTTTGTGGCCACAAACCAAGGCTCAAGATGTCACTGGGTTGGGTACAGGGAGGCTGGCATGTGGCAGAGAGGAAAGGGAAGGATTTTATTCCCTGGGAGAAGAAGAGGGAGCTTTTATCAAGAATCCCATTTGTACTCTCCGCAAGGTGGTGAAACGTGAGGGCCCACCTGGACCTCTTCCTGAAGCCACAGCTCTTGGCAGCTTCATTAGCAATAAATAAGCTGTGCCCTTTGCCAGGAGCTTTGTTACGGGTAAATAAGCCGTGCCCTTTGCCAGGAGCTTTGTTATGGATAAATAAACTGTGCCCTTTGTCAGGTTTGCAGCCGGGGCCAAGCTCAGCACTGACACAAGTCCTGCAGACTCAGCAGTGCTGTGACACCTCCGAGTCTTGGGGAGAATTCCTTGCTTTGTGCTGCTCTGTTTTCAGACAAGAGCCCTCAGTGTGCACTTGTGTACTTGCACTTCTATGTGTAATGAAGTACAAGACCATCCTCCAGCCATTTTGGGTGCCTTAGGGCCACATGGTCCAGCCCGGCACGCAGCTCCTGCAGGTATTTAACCCCGCTCTAATACAGTTGAACAGACAGTGTGCAAGTGGATCTTGCTCTTAGGTGATCCTCCCCTTGCAGCTGAAATCACAATGATCTTGCTGGGACTGAGATTGAACATTTCATTTCGAGCTGTGTCCGGCTCCCTGGAAGGCTGCTCATTCCATTGACTCCGGGGTTGGGATCCAGCTCTTCAATATTCTGATGTTGGAAGGAAGTTTCTCATCTAACATGCTTTTACCATTACAAAAAGAGCTGTACCTGAGCACAGTTCCAGTGTTAAATGCAATCAGGATAAGGAGCTGTCCTTACACCGTCAGGCAGAACTTCCCATGTACAAACAAATTGTGTTATCCTAAAGCCTGTGCCTTAATGAGATATTCTTGTATGGCTGCCTTAATAGCCCCAAACCAACCCAAACTGCATTTCTCTAAGTAACTTGGACGTACACATTTTTAAAGCGGCTCTCCTCTGCTGTGCTCAAATTAAATTTAAGCTGCTCTAGTGCATCTGTAAACCAATTTCCTGCATGTTTCTTTCTTTCTGCCTCTCCTACAGATGAATGATGCCGAAGACTTTGGTATTAACATTACATTTTGGGGTGAAAACAGTTACATTCCCTGTACTTTCCATTCCTGCCTGTTTAGGTTTTTTTTTTTTTGTCCTGGCTAATTCACATTCTGTCCACTCCATTGTGTTGCTGCATGAATGCTCCCTGCAACCAGCTGATGACTAACCCATTATTTGACCCACTAGAAGCACTTTCCTGCCTTTTCTGGAGGGAACAGAAGATGATACATTTCAATCAAAACCTCTATTTTTTTTTCCTCCTGTGTTGTGTTCAAAAAATTAGGGCTGGCATCCTCAATTGCTAAAATGCCCCTTTGGAGAAGGCACTGGTGTAACAAGACACAAATTTCTCTGAGTGTGTCTTTTTCCTATCCGGGGCAGGATCCTCATTCCTGAAAGCAGGAAGTTGTCATGGAGAAACCCACCAGCCTTCCCAGAGCTCTTCTGTGTTGTTTTGGTTCCTAATTAGCTGCAAGCGCAGCTTAATTGAAACGATCCAGTCCATGCAGGGCACCTTCTCTAGCTGTGCCTCTGACACTCACTGCAGAGCCTCTGAGGAACAACTGAAATGCTGGGAAATTAATCAGCACAGTTATTTTTACTGCTCTGGGTTACTTAAATCTTCACTCCAGCACTAATTCCTGATTCCATCGTACTTACGTAACTGATACAAATCTGATTCTCTCACTGTGATAAATAAATTGGTTTTCACTCCTGGTTTGACCAAGGAGGAAAGACGAGTGGAAAGGTAACCAAAAAATAGTAACCAAAAAAAAAACCAAAAAAACCCACCAAAAACCAACAGCAGAGAAAGTTGAATTATTCACTGCCTATGAGTGGATATTCTTACAAGTCTCCCTGATTATCCATTTTGTAATAAAATCATACAAAGGACTTAGGGAAAGATAATTCAGTGTAGCTCTGTTTGTCTCTCATGGACCTTTGCCAGCTTGTGCTGCTATGGACACAGCTCCTCTTGGGCTCCAACTCTGCATTTTGAAATGGAGTGTGCCCTGAGCTGTGTTAATGACACCAAGGGAATATTGCAGCTTCCAGATTGATGGAATTTTCCCATTAGATTTAATATTTCACTGTTACAAGCCAAAACAACCCAAAAACCACACACATAATGATGTGAAATCCATCAGATTCTTATCCTGAGCTGCAATAGAGTCCAGGGACCTGAAAATCCAACCTCTCACACTGGAGGAGGGCCATTAAAAATAACGAGCTGCAGTGAAGGGTGTTCTCAGGGTCCTTAATGTAACGCCAAAGTTTAGCTGAAGTGTCTGTGGAGCAATTAAATAACCCCAGTAAATATATCTTCACTGATATCAATGAGGTATTTCCTTTTGTGGATTTGGGGTTAAATTCCTGACACTGGATTCTAAATGTATCTTGTTGGGTTGTTGTTTTTTTTTTTTCTTTTTTTCTTCAGTGTTTAAAGAGTGCAGAGGCCAAAACTCTTCACCCATCCTTCTGATAGTTTTATGATCAGTATCCTCATCTGGTGTTCACTGAAGCAGGTTTCAGCTGGGACTGCCTGTGGTTGCATTAGCTCCAGCACAATGATTTTTATTGTCTTTCACTCTCTTGGTGCATCAGCAGCCTGGAGATCACCCTGATCTAATGGAAGGTGTCCCTGCCCATGGCACTGGGGTGGAACTGGAGGGACCTGAAGATCCCTTCCAGCTGAGGCCAGTCTATGATTTTAGGGGAAACTTAGACTCCTAAGCCCATTGTGTTGTCTCAAAAACTCCCTTTACCAGTGAAAACACAAAGGATCCTTAGTGTTTTTACCTGAATGACCTGCCAGTGGATGACTTTTTCAACTAAATAAGGCTATTTTAATCCTAAGCAATGTAAGGATTCTGCTGACACCAAAATAAACCAAGTCTTGCTTGTGGCAGAAAGACTCTTTGACCCTGGGTGCTATTGCAGTGCAGCAGTTGTGTTCACGGATATAAAAGGGACTTGCAAGCCCCCACTGAACCCTGTGAGTATTACAGTGAAATACCTGTAGAACAAAAGAAAACGCATTGCTTTCATCTCAAATGTCAACAGAAATATCTTCTTGCTCCAAAGCCCTCTCCAGGTATCTGCCATCGAAGTGAGATTTAATTCATGCTTTGTCAGCCAAGTGACATTCCCATGGCAGGGGGAAAAGGTTCAAAAGGCTGCATTAGAGTATTTATTCTGGTGCACTCACGTGTCGGTGGGAGTTGGCACTGCAAGACAGGAGGACAATGAGGAAATTTTGCCTTTTGCCACAGGACCTCAGCAAAATGTGCTCTGCAATTCATGCTGCACTTGCTTTATTGGGGACCTTGGCTGTTTATAATGTGGTCATTTGTGACAGTGAATTATGCTGAGAGACCATTAGGTCCCCTCTGACAATGCTTCCAGAGTGGAGCTGAATCTGGACTGGAGTCTGGTGAAATTAATAATAATCTTGGAAAATATGAGCTATGGGAAGACTCTTGGATGAGAGGTACAGTCACACCTGAGCATTTTACTCACAAAAAAAGGGCTTGGCTGAAATCCATGAAACCATCCTGGCATCAGAATGGTCCTGCTGGGAAAGCAAGAGCAATGGGAGAGCAGCAGCCACACACTCAGGGGAATTTAAAAGCTTAAAGTGATGAACAGCATTTCTCTGAACACAAGTACAAATTGCTTGTAACATCACTCTTAAAACTTTGATGTCCTCGTCAGAAAGAAACCAGATATGCTGTCAATGACTGGAAAATGTTAAATGCTGTGCTGAGAAATAAAAGGGCTTAACAGAGGTAGGAGGGGTCATTTAATTTTATTATGAGGATTCAAACACAGTGAGTGGCTCGAGTACACAAAATTCTCATTATGTGTCTTTCAGTTTTCTGCTCCTCTGAATCCTTGAACAGAGTGGTTCTTCCTATTCCTGCTGAACCGTGTTATCACAAGGATTTGGTGTATTTTATTCATTCTGGTTATCTCAGTTTGAGGTGTCTGAGGGAAGGGAAGATTTGGAGACAGGAGGAAAGGGCACAAGGGAATAGTGTTAGAGAGACATGCTACCAGAATTTGTTTCAGCCAATGACTCACATTAAAGCTGAACCTCGGCAGATCTGCATTCATTAAAGTTCATTTTATCTTCATGTCATAACGACTTGCCTTCATTTCAGTTCTGTCCTTTCGATGAATTCAAATACAGGCAGTTGTGCCTGACGACAATCCAAACTTGTAATGGAACTAAATATAAAATAAATATATTTATTAGTGCCACATATATCACTCGTTACATCTATTTTTTGCAGTCATTCATATACTATATACATATTTTAGGGCAAGATCACAATGTCCATAGTGCCTTAAGTACGTAAGAGGTTAAAAGCCCTTATCCATGTGTGTGCCTCCCGGTGTCCCACGGGCACTTACAGCTGGATTCCTCCCTCATTCCCTCCAGAGCCATTTGAGAACAGGCTGTACAGGCCACGAGGGAACAGGAAAACGTCCCTGCCCCATTTTGCCCTGAGCTCAGCCACAAGGAGCGAGTTGGCAGCACGGAACAAGGCAGCCCTCCGGGGAGAGCTCTTCCCGAAGCCCTTGGCAAGTGTTAATTTGTTAAGACACATTGTAGAGGGCAGCAGTATTCCCCAAACAGGGATAACACATCTGCCTGGACAAAGCCCTGATGGCAAAGTGTGGTTTATCACAGCTCCTGACCTGTGCCAGCCTCCTGTGACTGTGTCAGGAGCCTCAGGCACGGCTGTGATCCTCAGCTGGACAGTGACACAAGCCCAGGAATCTCTCTGCCCTGGCTGTGTGTGCTCAGGAACAGGCAATCAATATGTGTTGGGTTTGCTCTGTCCAGCCCCTTTTCCTCCCATGCTGGGAGGACACATGTAAGAGGAGGGCTCAGCATGTGCCCAATAATGGGGAGTACCTGGCTGGAATTGCCTTCTCATAGGAAAACAGATCTGTTGGAGAGCTCAGTTGTTCTTGGTTTTCTTCAGAATCAAGTCCTGTATTTCCTAGATGGTTTATCTGTCTGTAGGCTGCTCTCATAAACCTCTTCAGAGCAAAGATAAAGCTCCTTTTATCCCTCTAAAAGACTTTTCACGCTTAAAGCTCTCTATATGCTTATTTACCCTGCCTGTACTCAGATGTCTCATTTCTGTAGCATCTGATCATCCCTTGGCCATGTGGTGGCAAACCTTTTGCTTCCTTCTGTTGAGTTCTCACAGCGTTCTTTTCTGAGACCAGCAGGAGTGGGAGGAAGAGAAGAATTGGGCTTTTACAGGGAGTGCAGCTGCTCCATGGCCCCTGTGGCCTCAAGTGGGGCAGCATCTGTGTTAGATCTGAGCCTCCAGGGGGAACTTCTGGCAGTCTGGGGACATAAATGGAGAGACAATACCTGTCCTAAATCCCCAAATAACATCCTCAGTAACCTCATACCCACCACCCGGCCTTTCAGGAGGAGACACTGGCTCATTTCCTGTCAGCTGGGTGTTCACTCTGCTCAGTTTTAGTGGATTGTTGCATTTAAGTAATTACACCCAAAAGGAGGGTCATGCTCCATCCGTGACACTGGAAAGTTTCTTTACTGTGCTGTGAGTCCTGTGTGTCAAAACAGTGAGTTTCACAACTATTAACTCGGATTTCTACAGGCCAGGCAGGTTTTCCTCCCCGCCTCCCTCAGCCTCCTCATCTTTTGCATAAAATATGCATTGGCTGCTGCCAGGATCAGTGAGAGGGCTGTGGAGAAGGGATCCATCAGCTCCACAGGAACCAGTTCAGTCGAGGCATCAATCTTCCCACTTCTTGACTGGAGAAAGGTGTCACCTGCTCTGAGAAATGGCTGCAAGAAGGGTCTTTAATGTTTGATTCGCTTTCCTCAGGAGCCTTGGAAGGGAGCACAGGAGCCCCGGGGGAATTCACAGGAAATAAATGTTCCTGATACACGCCCCCCCCCCCCGGCTGCACTAAAGGGGAATTTTAAGGTGGGGGTACTCCCTGACTGCACACAGCTTCTCCTTCTCCCCGAATTTCCACTGTGTGTCGAGCTGGGAGTTACGTGGGCAGTGCTGTGGTTCCCCAAGGGCACAAGGGGAGGGAGGAGGGTATAAAGCAAGAAAGACCTTTCTGTGTGTGTGCAACTCCTGTCTGAGAAATAAAGAAGCCCCTCCAGCCGCAATTTTACATCAGCTGAGGCTTGTTTATACTTTGGAAAGGAGGAGGAGAAGCTCCCTGCCCAAGGTAATGGGAGGGGAACCCAGCATTCCTGGGGAGCTGTGGCCAAGGGCGTCATTTGGGGGTTTATTCTTCTGCTGGAGGAGGGAAGGGAGGCTGATCCCTCACAGAAAGATCCCCTTTGACATTTCCTTCCCATTCAGGAAAGCCAATGCCACACAATTCCCCCTGATTTTTCACAATGTTCTCAAGTAAAGTGAACAAGATTAGAACATATTGTTGGAGGCAGAAGAGGGGGGGAAGGAATCATTTCCCATTTTAAAAAACGGCTTTTACAACTTCAGCTTCTCTTTAAATGAGCTAAATACCAATAAAGGGCAAAAATCAGCTTTGTGCTCAGAGGTCCTCTCCCCTTCTTCACCAGTGACGAGTTTTCATCTTTTCTCTCTGGGTTGCAGTCGGTGCAGCAGCTTTCAGAGTTCTGTTAATGCCAGGTTTTGACCTATATCTGCTTTTTATAAAGCGTGACTGTTATTCTGGTTTGTGCAGCCCTGCATGTGGCCACTGCCCTTTGTAGGCAAATGAAAAGGCCATCTCTTCTCTGCACAGCTTCACATTACAGCTTAAAGCTCCAGTTCTGGATTTGCAGCCCAGTTTTATACAAGGCAGAGCAAAGACATGGACTCTCTTTATCTCAGAGATATGTTTTGTGTTTTGATGACGTCCCTCTGTTTGCCTGAACAGCCTGAGGGGGGAAAAATGACTTGTTCAGAACCCTACTTGCAAATATTTCACCTTTTAAAGTGGGCATTACATGAGGAATGGTGGCTGCTGCATTCACCTGACCTCCAAGATTAGTTATGCCTTAATGAGAGGCTGTTTTTAAGAGGCTGCACGGCCACAGAGGAAGGTCTGAGAGGTGCAGAAGAATGAATGGAAGGAGAGCAGGTGCTCTGAATAATGGAACAGATGAAAACTGAAACATAGTCCTGTAATTAGTGGGATTACACTGAGGATGAGTATTTCTTTGTTTTTCTGCACTCCTGCAAATTCATTATGTGCTGCATGCACAGAAAACTGGCAATTAATTGGATACTCTATCATCAAGCCTCGTTCGTAATCCAGAGGTTGTATTCTAAAGGAAATAAATCTGAGCTCACTATTAGAGGCTGCAAAAATACTCTCACACAATTCAGTCTCATTTTAACCCCAGAGCAAACCCCTGAGCTCCTGGGAAGGTGTCAGGGCCTCCCCCGTGTCTGAAGGGGCTCCAGCAGAGCTGGAGAGCGACTGCGGACAAGGGATGGAGGGACAGGACACAGGGAACGGCTTCACAATGACAGAGGGCAGGGAGAGATGGGATATTGGGAAGGAATTGTTGGCTGTGAGGGTGGGCAGGCCCTGGCACAGGTTGCCCAGAGCAGCTGTGGCTGCCCCATCCCTGGAAGTGTCCAAGGCCAGGTTGGAGCAACCTGGGACAGTGGAAGGTGTCCCTGCCCATGGCAGGGGGTGGCACTGGATGAGCTTTAAAGTCTCTTCCATCCCAAACCATCCTGATTCCATGAGGACTGTGACCTGCATTCCCTATTCCTGACACCCCGACATTTTGTTAATTTAGAGCAGTAACTGTGAATCTCCGAGGTTTTCCCGAGCTCTGAGGATCCTCAGGGGAAGATTCCAGCCTGGGCTCCTCAGTAACTGCCAGTGCCAGTGCAAGTCCCTCCCGGTTAACAGCTCGTTAATGCTCGGGGAGTAAAGAGCACCGGAAATTATTATGGCCCATATGTTACTAAAAGGGTTTTAATGTGGATTAGGGCCTTATGTAACAGGGGGGCCTAACCCACATCGGGCTTAATTTGTGGTGTTTTCTCCTTTGCTTTAAAAAAAAAAAAAGGGGGGGGGGGCTTGTTTACTAATGATGAGCTTGAGTACTAATTTAATTTACGTTTTGCTGCCATTAGGCACAATCAGAACCCGTTGGAATAAACCTTTAAAGCCCCTTACGAAACTATTTGTTGCTTTTGCCATGATTCTTTTTGCTTTTTTTTTTTTGAGCAATGTTCTTGTTTTCCCTTAGTGAAACGGTCTCGTTAGGTTAGATTTGGAATTACAGGAACCGCAAATTAAAACAATGAGCAATGGCCTGTAGAAATGGAAAAAAAAAACACTTCAGGGAAGTTCAGCAACAACAGGAATTTTTCATATTCCTGAAATGAACGAAGACCAGAAGATGGGTTCAAACACACAGTGAAAATAAAATCAAATTCTACAGTAAAAGTAAATAACTGGATAGTGCAGTTGTGTGGGGGGAAAAAAAGAGAGAGAGATGTTGAAATTGGCAATGAATTCTAAATGTATCACTAAAATAGCTCCAAAAATGGGAAGCAGTGAAGTGTATTTTTCATTGTGTTTCCCAGCACACATTCCCCTCCCTTCAGAGCAGCATTTGGGAAGATGTGGGCTGTGTTTGTCAGAGCAGACATATGTTTGCCTGGGATGTGTCAGGGTTTTGTTGCCAGCTCCGGGTACTCTGGGGCAGCTCTAAAATGCTGAGCTGTTTTAGAAACAGTTCCACATTAAAGCACAAACGTGCACAGGTTCGGCTCCTCTGAAAGCCAATTAAAAACAAATAGAAAGACAAAAATAATCTGTCTTTTATTATCTGGTACTAATGTCGTTGCTCATTGGGAAAGAATCCAGCAAATTCCCAGATTCTCCCTGGATTCAGGGGGATTCATTCCCAATATCTATTTATGGATGTATAAATTTGGGGTTTTTTGACTAATTTACCAATGCAGAAATCGTGTGTTTGTGTTTGGTTTTGTTTGTTTCTTTGTTTTCCCAGATCCTGAATTTCTCCCGTGCAGGATTGTTTGTTTTTAAATGTCTTTCCTGATATCAAATCCTCTTGCACTGCCCCCCAGGCCACTTCTGGGCACAGGTTTCTGGCCGCAGCACCTTTCCCTCCTCCTGTTCACACCCTGCCCCTCATGGGAGGGGGAGAAAACTCTGAAACTGCTCTAGAATTTGTACTGCTGGATGCCAAGAATTAATTGGCCTTACTCCCCAAACACTGACACATCTCCCATTGCTGAAAAGTGCTCTGCAAACATTTCACTTTTTTTAGTGTTCCTTTTAATGTCTTCTCGATTTCTTTTCCCCCCTGATTATAATTCCACTTCTTAAGTTAAATGTTATTATCGTGGATTTGTGTTTTGACTTTTCAGCCCACGAAAAGGTCAGATTTGAATACTTTATGGGCTCCTTTACGGAGAAAAAGTTCAGTGGCTGCATCTTGAAGCAGGTCACATACTGTGCTTGAAACTAAATCAGGAATGGCTTTTCCTTGGTGCATTTTCAGGCCAATTAGTTGAAGAAGCAATCCTTTACGTCCCAGTGTTTAAATGCTGTCTGCAGCGCTGCAAGACCCCAAAGCTCCCAAGGAAGTCTCCTTAGTTCTTCCTGTAAAAATGGTGAGTCAAACATTTTTAGGCACCTGTGAGCTGAGAAGGGCTTGCAAGTTGTTTAGAATCACAGCTTGCTGGCACTAATGCTGTCCTCCTGGCTGTTATTCATCTCCTTTAAAAGTTATAAAATGTTCCAGCTAAACATTTTGTACCTGGAAGAGGAAAGAAAAGGAGCTTTCATCTTGCAATGTGTTTAAAAAATATATACTGCTTTGGTTTGGATTTTTTTTTCCCCAGCTGTTGCCTGTATCGCAGTATGGAAACGATGAAACCGGGCTGTAAATTATCTAAATGGTTAATTCAACTGCTTTTCCATTGTATTAAATTCCAACTGGAACTGTTAATTTTGCCTGGGAAGGTGTTACTGAAGCCAAACTGGGAAACAAAGGGAGCAACAGATAAAAACGAAGGAGCTGCAGAGGAGGCAATGGCAATGGTCAAACACGTGGGGAAATGTTTGCTCAAGTGGGCCTCAAAGCACAAAAGATGGGGGCAGTTTCCTCCGCCAACTACCCTTTTAAAAATAATTTCTTCCACTCTTTTGCATGCTTTTAGGGAAATGATGCTGTGAAGAGCTCTGATTACCTCCTGTCAGTGAGCTGCATGACTCTTTGCAGCACAGAAACCAAAGTGGGAAGCGCGTTAAATGCTGCTTCGCTGGAAATAATTGTTCTAATGCATTGTCTAAGTGCTCCTATAAAACTGCAATTAGTAAAGGTGCACTGGCTCAAGTCACCTCATGCACAGTGCCCACATTCCTTCGGGCCTGGGCCGGGAAACAGCACTTCAAGTTTCTTAGTAATAACCCGACTATTTCTAGCAGGCGCAGCCCCTCGTTTGCACTTTGTGCTACAATCAACACGAATGTTTTTTGTCGCAGGGTGCTGAATGACACCTTTTCCCCAGGCTGTCACTCACATCAAGCAAAACCGCCTGTTTTTTCAGTCCTAAGCTAAACAGCCCTAATGACGGGGTTTAGTCATTTTTACAGTGGCAGCTGTAAAATGCAAAGTTACCCTTCCAGCCCTGCTGGCTGTTGAATGCAACGTGACTCCGTAGCAGACAGAAGGAGGAAAAAAGGGGAAAAAATCAGCCACCAGAGACCAGGGCTGTGTGAGAAAAGGACCATTGCGACCTGAAATAAAAACAATGTGTGGGTCAGATTGGAGTTTAAGACATTGCCCTGTGTATGGGCAAAGCAGCACGAGGTGCCTTCCTGTCTCCCTGAGGGCTGCCTGATTATTGAAGGGCTCAGATGGATAAAGCCGTGGAATATAGATTGTACCTGGGAGCAGATGGATACACACATGGAAGCAGCTCTGTCTCCCGTTGCAGACTCCAGCTCTCAGGAACAGCCTCGGGCCCTGCCTCAGGATCTTCTCTGTAGCAGCTTTGATATGACAAATATAGTCATACGTGCACCCAGACAGAAATTAAAGAGAACAGGGTGGAGAGGGGAAAAAAAAGAGCCCCAGTCAGTGTTGAAGATGTTGGATTGATTTAAAATGAAACATCCTCAGTGCAAACAAGGCTGTCCCTCCATGAGAAGCTTAGCAAAGCCCTGGTGCTCCTGAGGGACACTGTGCCTACAGCTCCTGGGGCATGGACGTCACCCCTGGAGCCAGGCAGGACTTTGGGGAGACCCAAAGAAGGGACAAAATGTCTTCCTTCACCAGAGGTTCCCCGAGCAGGTTGATGATGACAATCCCTCTGACCTCAGCACAAGGAAGGGCTGTTCTGACCAGATTTCCTTGGCTCAGCACTCGCTGTCTCAAATGCATTTGCCTTTAGCTGCTCCATTCGGAATTTACGGCTGTGCAAGGAATGTGCAGGACTCATCACCACAATAAGTGCAAAAGGTGTCAAAATAATGTATTTCATTTGTAAAAGTTTAAAATGAGAAACAATCTGAACTGCAGGCAGACAATGTGTTGGTCCCTTTCCAATATTTTTGCACATAAATGTAAAGGTCGACAAATGGAGCTTGTTTTTCCACGGAGACTACAACAGCTCTTGATTTAGTAAACCACAAAACTCAATATATTTGAGCAAACAATTTCTTAATCCACCGTAGCATTTTAATGACTCGGTGTTTATTTTGATTTAAGGCTGGTTTTTTAAACCATCCTATTTCCTTTTTTACTCAGATAGAAAAGATGATCCTCTCGGGCATGGAGCAGGCAGTGCTCCATAGATCTGAAAAGATCATGTAGCCATAAAACAGTCCAGAAAGTTCATTTCACTGCCCTGGTGGCCAGGAATAGGATCCCAGGGCCTTGTGGGCTACCGAGGAGTATCAGTATCCAGAGGAGTTTCGTAGGTCAGGCAGCTTTTACATGCTTCGTTTACTCCAAGGAAACTTCAAACTGCGAAACTCCTCTGGATTTTTCCATCATTTTTATTCAGGTAAAGCAAAAAATAAATGAAAAAAAATCTCTTATTTCCAGTTTTTATGGTTGCTTTTTAGAGCCTTTATTCCAGTTATTACCAGAGTGAACAGCAGAGTTCTGGGCCTCTGCTTTGGGTTGTGAATGTTTTATTTCCCCTTGATCCTTTCTGTCATGCCACTGTTGTATAATATATGTTATTAAGGACATAAAGCCCCAGAGAGTGGAAATTCATGAAGGAGCAGAGGAATGGGCACCCACAACTTCTGGGGTTTGGTCAGCAAGGAGCTCCCAGAAGTTTACCCTTAATTCAGAATAGAAACGTGATGTGGAAGGTGCTGCACTCAAAATCTGCCTCCTGTTTGCACCCATGGTCTCTGCACAGGCTCCTTCAGTTTTGTGTTTCCAGGCCCTTTTCTGTCACTGTAGGTGACTTTCAGAGATTAAAAACTCCACAGAATTAACTGGAGGTTTGGGAGCTCCATCCCCCAGTCTGGCTTTTCACGGCTGAAAAGATCCAGAAAAGGGGCAAATGTAAAATTTCCCTGCTTGTCCCACCGGGTGCAGTATCTACTCACTAACATGGCCAGTGGTGGGAGCAGATGGATTTTTGCTTTCAAGATAGGATGTGTGAGGGAAGTAATCTCCATTAGTGTGAGAAGGGCCCTGGCTCAGGCACAATCATGTGAGTTCTTCTCCAAAAGAACAGATAAGCACTGACTTGTCAGACGTTATATTTGCAGCAGCATCTCAGGCTTTTACACAGAAAATGTCAGCTCTGCTCTGGGCTGGGAAAGAAGATGAACAGAGTGAACTCTGAAGGAGCTCTAAGTCCACTCCAGTAATTCCAGAAATGGATGTGAGGTGATATCACGCGCCACATCTCACCAGAATCCCCAGAATGTGTCCCTGCCTCGTGGCTTGGAACTCTGCAGTCGCCTTATGTTATCAATATGCATCGAAATTGGAGCCCCAGGCACTTCAGAGCAGCCCTCACCTCTTCATGCATAAATCCATCTCAAATGTGACCTCAGCAAATTGGGTTAACTGCTGGAAATTTGATTGCTGGAATCAGCCCATGACACCCTGTCCATATGTCTCCTAACCTCCTTCTTGAGGAGGTGAGTGGGTCCTTTTCAGACTTTTATCTCCATTTAATTGAGTCTGGTTTAGGCTGTGCCCACGTTCCTCGGGTCAAAGTTTTGTCCTAGGACATGAAAATGTCGCTATTTCATCAACAATGGGGAAAATGGAGCTGCTCTGGTTGAACAGCTGATAAACATCTCCAGCCTATTGCCAGATCCTTTTGCTTTCCTCAATGTGAAATACTAATATATAAAAAAAAAAAAAAACCACAATCTTTTTTTCCCCAAAACCCCTCTGAATTAGCCTTTGATTATTTTTTTATTGATGCACCCGTGAACCTTCTAAAATCCCCTCATTATGTTTTTGCTCTTTCACATCTGTACAACATCCCTGAACCAAACAAGGGGACAACCGATGAGATAAAATTTTTAATGAATTAATTAATTCCCAGCAAGTTTAGCCTTGGACATACAACAATCAGAGGTGAAAAACACGCGAGATTATCACCTTTTCCCGAAGTCGCTTTGGGCTGATCACACTTTGGTCGGTTATCTTTAAAATCGTGTGTGTGTGTGTTGTTTAGATTCCCACGGCTGGCTTTTAACATAAATATTTCCAAGAAACAACCTGCACAACTGTCGCAACTCACAAATATTTGGGAATTCTGCAAGCCTTGCATCCCCGAGCTTCTGTTTGAGACCCCTCTTGCCAAGAAATCTGGGCCAAGCTGCGGGTAAAAGTCTCACCCTCGGGGGTTTGTAGGACGAGCCGGGGGATGTCAGTGTTGAGCTGCAGGACTCTGGAGACACGGAGAGCGCATCCACAGGCAGCAAAACCCGGGCCTTTTATTGTCCGTGTAGTTTGTCTCTAAGCTCAGCCTGGGAGGCAAAGTGATTTCTGAGCACACCTTGTGTCTCTGTCTGGAGTTTGGACTCATCACGCGTGGTGCCTTTGGATGGAGCTCCGAGCTCTTCGTGGTGACACCTGTGGCTTCGTTCTGCCAGGCAGGACTCGTGTGGTGCTGCTAATCCTGGAGATATCCAGAGTTTTCAGCCGAAAATCAGCTACATTTTCCGTTCATAAACAGGGATGGGCTTTTCCACATGGACGAGGCTGCAAAACGGCAGCAAATCCGTGAGTGTGCAAGAAGAAAACAGGACTAATCGACCAGCAAAAATGTTTTTCTTTCCTGTGTTCTGGGGGGTTTTGTGTTTAGTAGTTCCTTTCAAGGACATCTCTTACCAAAAAGGAAAAAAAAAAAAATCTAAGCAGACAACAAGAAAGACGAAAATTTGCAAAATGATTAGATGCCACTGACAATAAGTGGGTGGCTGGGTCAGCACATTCAGAGGCTGACATGGGCCAAAATTGCTGCATAATCTGCATATGGATTTATATTGGTCTTTCTCCAAGTAATGTGCTGTCACTGAGGAGATATGTGGCTTTTCTAATGGCTTTTCTGCTTCCTCAGAAAAGATTATTTGTCAAATCTGATCCTCAGCTTTTAGCAAAAAAGGAAAAACATGTTGTCCTTGTTTTGAAAATGTTCGGTCTTCAGCAGACCTGTGAGATTTATAAGGGATTCATGGGGGATAAATCACCAAACCCTGAAATGCAGCCACGTCTGAAGCTTCCCCCTGGCCAGCAAGGGCAGCCAGGGCAAGGGTATCCACTGGGAAATGGCAGGACACTCAGGGCAAAGGAAGGAATAACCTTAGAAACTTCTAAACTCCCAAAGACAGTCGCATTTTCAGCAGCATAATGAAGGTGCAGCATAATTAACAAGAGGATCCATGAGACCGTGGGAATGACAAGGAGATACTGGAGAGGCCCCAGTGGAGGCCAAAAAGGTGAGGAGAGGTCTGGAGCATCTCTGTGGTGAGGAGACACTGCAGGAGCTGGAAAATTAATAAATTTATAATAACCCAGCCTTTTGGGGGCTTGAAATTTGCTGCAGTGAATGTGATGTGGAGCTGCAGCAGCTGCTCAGGCAGGAAGGGCTTTACCACCTGAGGGAAGTGGAAACCAAAATGTTAAATAATTACAACTTCTGCAGAAAGAGTCTGAGTGTAACGTATCGTTCTTTTCTTCCCTGATTTGCATCCTGAGCAGCCTGGGTTATTCCCTGGGCCACAGCAACGTGCTGTGCTTTGGTTTGTGCTTGTGTGTGTCGAGGCATTTCCAGCGTTCTCACCAGAGAGGGGGTGTGTGTGCCTCTGAAAAACTGTGTGTGTGCCTCTGAAAAACTAAATCACATCAACCCACGGGGGGCCCGGGGTGGGGACATCATTCTGTGGCCACGGGGGAGAAGGGAAAACCAGGAGAAAGCAGCACTTGGTGGTGGTGGTACATGGCCCAGGTTCCCATATTTCCCTTCTCCCGGAGCACTCAGCAGCTTGTCAGGCAGGGGAAAAGGCTGAACAACCCCCTCCTCACGGCCGGCTGAGGACTGGATGAACCTTAAATTGATCCTCCAGACACACCAAGCTTGGGCAGGGCCTTTTCAGACCTGTAACACATCCTGCACTTGTGTGTATGGTGATTCTAGCAACACCAGCTCTGTGGCTGTTACTCGACTCCACACACACTCACTGCAGAGGTTTGGCAGTGGCGGATTATAGTGAACAAAACCAGCTTCAGAAATTAAAAAAAAAAACCCAAACAACTCCCCGGCTTTTGGCCCAGAATTTACAGGAGAATGTATATTATCTCTCAGGAGGACATTTGTAGCTACAAGGCAGAGCTGTGTCAGCCCCTGCCCACATTCTCAGGGAGGTCTGAGATGCTGAGCAGCTCTGGAGAGGAAACACGGTGTGCGCACCCCGAGGCATTTCCATATCCCCCAGACATGCACCGGGGCAGACAGGCAATGCAGGATGCTGAAATTCTTCTTACTCAGGGAGTGTGACTGTGCAGAGTCCCAGGTTTCAGTCAGCCGAGCTCCTGAATATCCTGCAAACCTCATGGGAACGTGGAGGCTTCCATTGCACATCAGGGCAAAAATAAAAAATCCATCTGTAGCATAACAAAATCATTTTCATTTTGAGCAAATATACATGTATTACTTTTCAGAATGGTATTTCAGTTTTGGCTCAGCTACCTTTCTGTTTATTAAAAGACTCTTACCCCCAGCTTTGCTGCAGGGGTATAAAATCACTGCAGGGAGTCATACCCCAGACATTCCCTTCCAATTCTGCTGAACTACAAGAGTCAGTTGCTGTGAGTCACTTCATTCTTCAATGACTGTTTTCATGGATGGGATTTAAATGATGCCAAAGATTTTTAATTAAAGTCACCCTTGTCATGCAAATATTTAATTTGTATTGATATATTTTTAGCTATAAACCGCTGCCTTGATGCTTGGAAAAGGCTCTTTAAAATTCATCAGAGTATTTTAGTACGTCCCAGGCTGACACTGTGTTAGTTGTGACATGAGATGTGTGTCAGTCATTCACTCTCTGCCTGGAGAGGCTCTAGGGGTGAAATTCTAGCTCAGACTGTTTCAGAACAGCAGAGCTGTGTAGTTTCAGTCAAGTTTGAAGGAGAATAACATCTGATAAAGGTGGGCTTGCAAAATCTTGCAACTGTTCCTGAGTCTCACGGTCACAAATCTTTCTTGGAGCTGGTGAAGTCGCCCCCCTGCAGGAATAGCTGAAGCCTTTTTGTGCACAAGGATTCTGGCTTTAGCATTCAGCATTTTAAATAAATGCTTTAATACGAGAACTTTCAAGGAGGGGAGTCCAAAAAGTAAGACGAAATAGCTTGATACAGGCATCTTTCCTTTTTTTCCCTGGCACAGCGCTGGAATGGAGAAGCCGGTAAGTGCCTCCCCAGGCCAGTTTGCAACAGGCAGAAATCTCCCTGTCCCTCTTCATCCAGGGGGGCTGTCCCTGCCCTGCAGCCCCTGAGCCCCAGAGGTGGCGATGGAGCACTGCCGGGATAGAGAGCCCGTGCAGATGAGAGTGTGCAAACTAACCCCGGGTACAGACAATCGCATCTCATCCCCTGCCCTGCCTCAGCGCCATCCTTCAGCCTCTCCCTCCGGCCACGGGGCACGGAGAACCATTTGGCATCTGCTGTGCCCTGAACCACAACAGCTTTGGCTTCTGCTACACACACCGAGTGCTGCTGTCACCTCATGTGCTCCCTTTTCTCTTGTGTTCACTGTCCCTCATCTGAAATTCCCACTGACCCTGAATTGCACTTCCAGCGGGCACGGAGGGATGGGCAGTGGCACTCGGGCTGCTGGAAAAACCAGCAAAAAATCAACCCAGAGGCCCATCAGCTCTTCTGTGGTGCTGGGAAAGCTCCTCCTCCGACACTTTGTGAGTCACTCCCGTCACTGCTGGGTTTGTACGTCGTGTTTGATAAGTTCTGTGCAAGTTAAAAAAAAAAGAAATGTGTAGCAAAGCGGGGACATAAATCATCCATAAGGTGGTTACAAATGTGTGTCACTTCCACTGCTGCTGCTGCTGCTTCTCGCCGAGACTTAATTTTTCTAACCATGTATGTGAAAGGCACCTCCTGAAGTACTTAATAACATCACCCTGATTTTTCCCGTGGCGTGGCTTGTCTCACAGAGCCTGATTTGACATCGAATTTACTGTGTCTGTGCTGCGGATGATTATTATACATCAAACCAAGAGCAGAAGTGGACGGAATTAAAACCAGGCTCACAATCTGTGTGTGGCTTCTTCAAACAGTTAAATGGAGTAACAAAGGCAGCAAAAGCCTCAGAGAGAACTTTGCAGCTTTTCATTTGCCTCCAAAGAATGCTGATCAGGGCTTTTTTGGAGTGAGCTGGGGGGTGACAAACAAAAATATTCTTGCAGCTTTTGGCTGTGAAATAGCAGAGAAAGCCAAGAAGATTTCAGAACACGTTTCTGTTCCGTTCAGGACTTCTTTTCTTTAGCCACATTTAATATTCTCTGCCTGTTTAAAGTGCATTTAAACACATGGCAAATGCAGACACGCTCCCTAAAAATCGGCCCTTCGGCCACAAAGAGAGCGTGGCCACACACTCAGCAGGGAGGGAATGCTAATTGCAAGCTCCACTCCACCGATTTTGTTGTAGCTGAAGAAATCTGGCCCTCCCTTTGCTCTGGGGCACGATTCTGACTTTGCTTCCCACTGTTCCCTTTTCTGGCTGTTCAGGTGCCCCTCTGAGACAAGCACACAGAATGTGCTCTGAAAAAAACATGATCCAAAGAGGTGCTTTGGGAAACAAAACCTGCAACTGGGTTGGGGTTTTTGTATCCACCAGCAAGACGGAGATCCCCAAGATAAAACCAGTGGCACCCTTTGGTCTAATCAAAGGTTAATTGAGGCTGCACTATCAGGCTGAAGGAAACAAAGTGAGGCTTTGGAGAGCAGCATCAAAGAAGCACCATGTAGTGACTTGCAGGGGCTGTCTGCTGCTTGACAGAAGTGTGCTGAGCTCTTTCTAAAACAAGCTTTTCTTATTAATAATGCCTCTGGTTCCTCTAATTATCTGCTCATTGTTCTATAAAAGGCTAAGCACTTTTTCAGCATTCCAACTAAGAAATATGCTGGTAATGCAGCGATACAATAAAACGTTAGCTGGCCCCAGCACTGTTCGCAACAGCTGGTGTCTCCCTCTAGGCCAGCCTCGACCCATCTGCCTCTCCAGCCTCAGAACACCATCCTGCTCTCACTCTTTGTCATGCAGCTCACAGGCAGCATCCTCTACTCAGCCTGTTTGTTCCTCTGCTGCTGCTACAGGAGTGCAGCGAGGGAATCAGAGTTACAAGTTTATACTTGAGGGCAGCCTGTGCTGGAACAGGAGTTGTTCCTGTGTCTCACCAGCCCAGGACACAAATCCCAGGCGCCTCCTCTTGGCTGGAATTCGCAGTTTAGCAGCTAATTCATACGGCACTGGCTACCATTTCACTCAGCTGGCAACCCACCAGCCTCAGTGAAAATACACCGATTTCAGAGCCTGCCGGGACTGTTCGCCTCGGTTCTGGTGTGTCCCTGCTCCGTGGATTAACGTGGTCTTTTGAAAACGAGTATCAAACGTTTGTTTTCAGAGGCCTCGGTGTTTGCCTTTGCACATATTCACACAGTTCTCACTGCTAATGTTTCATGGTTAGTAAACGCTCAATGAAGTCAATAATCGCCTGCTATGCAGCCCAACCTTTCAAAGACGCTGCACTTTGAGTACCTTTAGCATGTGTGTTATCCCAGTATCCGGTTTCTCATTCCCAAAATCTCGCTCTCTTTTTTGGTTTCATTTGAGATGCTTCCACTTTGGACATGATTTTTTATCAAATGCACTTCGTCCAAATTGAATATAACCAGCAATTTGCTCCTGGCATTTTTTACATCTGGAATTGACAGCGTTCCCTTCATCCCTTGCCTCACTTTGCCACCCAATACAGTTGTGTTCCAGCACCTCCTACATCAAATCAACGGCAGTAATGAAATTATTCACACATTTATGAGCCCGAGGATTTAACTCTCCTCACTTTGGGGTAAAAGCTCACTTTAGGCTAAATTGAGGGAGTTCACTTTTCATATTTTCATTCTCAGACAAATAGCCAATTGGTGTTTTTGGCTTGTGGACGGTGTTTGATTTTGGCTGGTGGTTGTTTTCCTGGTGACCCGGTAAGAAACTGATTGTCATTGCACCCACCAAGTGATTTCTGAATTAATTCTGTGGGAAACAGAACATAAATAAAGGGAGGGGGTTTTGCTTCTGTCTTGGCTTGTCCTAATCAGAGTTTGCCAGTGACCATCAGTGACACCACTGGCAACTGGGCAAAGGTAACTCACACAATGGTAGCCCCAGTAAAGACCTGCCTGGATTGGGACTTGGAAATCAGGGTGTCTTTCCTTGTTGCTTTGATGACCCAGGCACAGTGCAAGAGTACAGAGCACAATCCACTAATAATTGTCATTATCTATCTGCAGGCAATAAAAATATCTCTGCTCTTTGGCAGAACTCTGTTGTCTCATCTGCTGCACTTACAGATGCTTTCCAACCATTTCTTGGGAAATCAGTCTGTGGTTTTAGCAGACTTTACTTCCAAATTTATTTTTACTCTTCCGCATTGAATTTGTACATAACAGGACTGTATAAATAATAAAAAAGAACTGGTGTGCAATAACTATGTAGATAATGTCAAAGCCAGGTGACAAGGGGCTCACATGCTTTCTCACTCTCACTGCCTCCCATCTGCAGGAAGACATTATCCCACAGTACTTTCCTTGGAAATAGAGAGAATTTGATAAAGATAAATGTATTTTACTAGAGGAGACACTTCCCTGTGTTTTAAGGCTCCCTAATTAGGGCTGTGGAGCTGGAAACAAATACAAGAAGCAATTCAATGCAGCAACAACTGATTTCCTCCCTGGTGTTGCTGCACGGGTCCTGCTCCTGTAATAACACTGTTCCCATCCCTAGATGTGGAGAATTACATCCTTGACTCGAGTTGGGATGCTCTGAAAGTGTCTTGGTGTAAGATGAGGTTAGTCAAGGAAGGTGGGACCCTCCTGGGCTACAGAAGAAACTCCTCCCTCCAATTCGAGGTAACCTTTGAAATCAAGTGGCTTTCAGGCAAAAATGTAGAAAAAAAGGAAATAACAGCTCTTCACTAAAAATATGGAATGAAGTAGGACAAACACTACAACAACAAAAACAAATCCCATGAACCAAAACCACCTTTTTTTTTTTTCTTTCCCCTCAGTCCAGGAATGCCTGAGAAGAAGAGATTCCTCATGGCAGCGGTGGAGACACTCCAGGCTGGAGGCACATGGAGCTCCCAAGGTAGGGACAGCAGCACAGGACTCCAGCGAGTCACCACAATTGCTTCTTCACCCCCACAGCTGTGTCTCTGGGATGGACAATTCTGCCTGAAAAGGTTTAAAACTGTAACTGAAAGACACACAGAAAAAATCCGCCCGAGATCCCATCAGCTCTGCAGATCCGAGGGTTCTCAGAATGCAGATTTTTCCATGCATCCCCCAGTCAAAGGCATTATTTCTGGCCTTCCCCTACATTGCAGAACGAAAGTTGCCAGGTGGATATTGTGTCTCACCTAAGGGTGGATTTATTTCCTTAGTGCTGCCTGTATATCACTTGCAAAGCACTTAGGTATCCTTCTGGGTGAAATCTACTGCATTCTGCTTTATTTCATATTGTGTCCTTGCCCAGATCCTGGAAAGTTTTTCATTACTTGGCATATGTTGGTTGGGGTTTGTTTTTCATAATCACTTTAAATGCAATGTGTCCTTTGTCCGTGTTAATTACGTGGTTGGGTTAATGACTCATTAGTTCGTGCACCCGAGCGGGGAGCTCAGCGAGTCACTGGCACATTGGATATTTTACTGCCCCCCAGCTGAAGATGTCATCCAAACCTCACTTCCAAAGTGGCTCCTTTCATCCGAGTCAGGTGAAGGTAGAAGATCCAGCCAAAGATCTTTCATTACGCAAAACCGCCACGGAATTCAAAAGCTGCTGGATGAGGGGTTTAGCAAACTAAGAACCAGGGGAATTATGTTGAGTTGATATCAGTGTGGCTGAGGCTGAATTCAAACTGTTTTGAACTGCTGGTTGGAGAGCAGGAGATGAGACCAGTGAATCAGGTAACTACAAAAGCTCTGTGGAGTATCTCACACAGAACTTATGTCAGAGCATGTTTGGGGGTGAAAGAAGCCCCAGGTAACCCCGAGACCACTGAGCACTGGCAGCGTTTTTCCCTTTGAGCACAAGAAGCAGAGGGAGAGAGGAAGGTAAGGCTGGTGTGTAAATTTAATTCTGGTGCTAATTAAAGTCTCTTTTCTGAGTGGGGCAGCAGTTACTTCCATTAGCTGGGGTTCAAGCCCGCTTGCTGTCAGAGCTGTGGCTGTTCTAGCAAAATGAAATGTTTGTTTGAGGCAGCTCCACCCCTCTCTCAGGTAAGGCAGTTCTGGGCAAACCTGAAGGCATCTCTGTTTGTAAACAGTGTCCCAAAGGCACCGTTTGTTTTCTTTGTTCCAGCAGAGACAGGAATTGGTTCTCTCATGTTTTATTCATGGAAGTGTGTCTTGTGAATGTGGCCTCCAATATGTATTGGGGGTTAAAAATATCAACTGACAGTAATGTCTGACAAACCCTTTGCTTGTGCAACAAATTGAATTAGCACTATTAACGTGCCCACTCCGTAATTGTAGCCCAGTTTGGAATGCTGCTGGAGCAATTATCTGAGCTCAGAATTGCAAATCAGGGGTTCGGTTTAATCAGGAAAGTAGGACATCTCATCTCAAACAAAGACAGCAGCACAGGTCTGCAGCATGTCCGACAAATTGCTCTCGGGCTGGCAGAATGCAGCAAATTACCCTCTCCTGACACCCGGCCTTTGTGCAATCCCAGCAGTCAGGTCTGGCTGCAGAGCTGCGGCTTCCAGCAAAGTTTGTCTCCTTGTCTACGCCTTTGTCAGTCCAGCTGGATGCCTTTATGTTCACCTGCAGAAATATCAACCCCACCAGCACCAACCATGGCCCCTTCACCAGGGCCTGGCAGGGACAAAACAGGGCTCAGGGTTGGCTCAAGCTCCGATTCTGAGGAGGGAAATGTCCATCCCCCGACTCCAGAGACACGCTGGTGATCTCAAGGTGATCTCCTCACACTGGCTGCTGCCCCTTCTCTCCTGCGGGTTCCTGCTCCACTGCAGAGCGGGTCCCCAGTCCAGCCAGTTCTGCTGGTTCCAGTAAAGCTGCCAGACTGGTTAAGGGAGCCCAGACAGGCTCAAAGGCACCCGCTCCTGGCAGCCCTGCGCTCCCGAGTGCCACTTGAGGAAAACCTTTCCCCAATCCCATTTGTTCAGTCTCTCCACAATATTATGACTGAAAACTTGACTCGAGGTCTTACACTGACAAATTACTGTTTCACAAGGAATGTGATGTATTTTTATGGCCACACACTGGAAAGGAAAACCAGTTTTTTATAAAGCAAGCCGAGCGCAAAGCCATAGGTGCCACCCTGCTTCCCACCCAGGCTCAATTAACCTGCTGTGACCGAAGATTTATTTATTTCGTGCCACCCTTCCCATTGTCTGTGCACATGAAACAGCTCTCAGAGCAAACCACCCCGTGTGTTGCAGGAACCGAGTGGCTTTTGGAGGTCACTAAGGCTGAAGTGGTTTTTTATTTTCACTGCGTTGTTAACATGTCCCTGGACACGAGTTTCAGCCGAACGCTTTCACGGAGAATTAAACTCTGCTGGAAACTGGCAACTGACTCTCCTGCTGAGCACATGCAGAGCACAGGGAAACACTGGCTGAGGAAATGGGAGAACCTGGGAGCAAGAATGTCTCCTCAGCTCTAAAAATAACATCATTAACAAGCACTGCAACATGAAAAAGCAGCAAGTGCAGCCAACATTTCTCCTGAGGTTCGGTACAGGCCCTTCTACCTTTCTAATGCTTCACAAATATTGCTCCTTTTCATACCAGAACTCGGAAATTTTAGGTTCCCGGGGGAAATTAGTTTAAAATAGGCCTTTGACTAAGAATATCTGTTGCCCAAACTCAGCAGTGAGTGAGGTGGCTGCACACTGCACGGGCAGCAGGGACTAATGACACGGCATTTCATCTGAATTAGCGACTCAGAGAAATCCTCCTGACACGCCTAGGCAGGTCCAAGAAGGAACCACAGGGGAAATAACTTTTCCTCTCTCCAGGCACCAGAGCAGCTGTACATCCAGTCTTCCATGAAGTCTTGTTCAGCTCCAGAGCCACTGCAGAATAAACCAAATAAAGCTCCTTGGTTGGACAGGAGCAACATCAGATAAATCAACAACAAAAATCAAATGGACCCTGAGGGAAATAAACAAAAAAATATCAAGAACTGATCAAAGGACTTTGTTTCAAATTTTCATAGATTGTTTATGCCAGAGATCACATACATGACCTACAGGAATTAAAACCCATAAGAACTCTCAATTCCTTTAAGGGAGGGAATAAGTATTTTTACTAACATTACGTGCCTATATGCAAATACATATGCATATGTATACACATATATATATGAATTTATTATGCCAGTTATTAGGATTTAGTTGAAAGTCTAGCTGTGTTTGATGTTCTTAAAATCCTTTGAGCCAATGGATTATGGAAGACTTCAAACTTTTGAAGTTCTTCCTAACTTAAAACACCACCAGCTTTTATGATTTAGTGCGAGAAATTCATGCAGAAGAACCTGAGGACTTTGAGATCCAGGGCACACACAAAAAGCCTAAGTCAGTCATTTTGTTTCAAAATGGGATTTTAAGCCAATTGGAGCAATTTCATGGCAGTGGCAAATAATTCTACACATGTTGCTGTCAGTAAGTTCCTATCAGGCCCCAGACTCTGATTCCCAGCCTTCAGATGTTTGTTGAACTTCATCACCTAAACAAGTTTGCACAAGTGCCAGGTGCTTTGCAGTGACGTGGGCACATGCAGGTGCGGCTCTCAGCGGCTTAGGGTGATGAAATCTGGGCTGTTCACACTCTCCCAACCCTCCACCCTTCTCCTGAGCTGGTGTTCGTGTGAATTTAAACACAGGGTGAGCCTTCAGAGAGCTGATCTGGCTGAAAACTGATTCTTCCTGGTTTTTCAGTGGATTAGCTTCAGCACCAGCTTTCAGCTCGGTGGCTGAACTGGCCCTGAACTGGCTCACCAGGGGCCACACAGGAGCTTTTGGTGGCACCTTTCCCTGGGATTGGTTTATCACAGGATGGTTTGGGTTGATTAAATGGTTAAATACCATCCAGAGCCACCCCCTGCCATGGGCAGGGACACCTTCCACTGTCCCAGGCTGCTCCAACCATTCCTGCTGCTGGGGTTATTCAATACTTCTTTCAGTGGGGCTGCCCTGGTCCTGGCATGCACTGGTAGTCCTGGCTCTCAGATTAAACAGCAGGAATGACAGACACTGCTGAGAGACACCACGGCACAGAATCCCATTCCACACGTAAAGGACCGTGTGTTGTGGGTTTATTGCAATTTTATTTCTCCCAGCGGTGCTGCTGCCGTGGCCTCTTCAACACGCAGGGACAGAGAAGACTCACAAATAGTTAATTCTCAAGCAGTGACAGCAGGGCTTCTGGGCCAGCTGGAGCAAAATACTTGTTAAACATTAGAAAAATGCATTTTGAGGAAGAAAAAAGCCTAAGGAACAGGGTGTCCTGCGCACTTGGCTTTGTGCAATACACAAAAGAGAAAGGGGTGTATTTAATGTGATTCCGTGACTGTCCTTTTGGATCATTCCAGCTGCCACCCAAAAACATTGTTCTCTTTTTCCAGAGTTGAGGATTTACCTCCCCAAATTCATTAATTTCCAACTGTTTCTCTCAGGACTCTCCACAGGCACTGGCAGAGAGCAAGGCTGTCCAGTGTCACATTTCCTTGCACATTGTGCTGTAATGAAATCTGATTTTCACTTTGGCATTCTGTGGTGAAATAAAAGCAAAACTCCCACTTCTGAAGCCCAGAAAGGGACTGCTATTGTGAAATTATCATTGAAATGTTAAAACATTCTCCTGCTCCACGAAAACTACAACCTGCTAATTTACATATTAACAGCAGAACTTATGCTCAGGAAGATAAAAAACCGCAATCTTTGGCCAGATGCAGAGAATTAATTACAGCAAGAGAAAGGATCCTATGAAATACCCAGAGCAAGCTCTGAATCCTCTGAAAGAATCCTGTTGTCAGTCAGGTTGGAGTGCGTGGCATAACTGATTCCAACTCATGTCTGTGGCAAATTAAGGAATATTAACAGAAATACTTTCCCTGGTGCTGAAAAGCACTCCCAGTCCTAAAGGGGAGATCAGCCAGTGCTAATAATCCAGAATATTGCAAGCCAGGTGGCATTTGTGCATGATCAGTTGTACCTGAGGAACAGGTGCTTGAGGTGAGAGTCCTGAGACATCTCCTGCTCTCCCAGACACTGCTCTGGAACTGTTGCCCCATTATTTAACAGAGGGCACGCTCACCCTTCCTGCTTGACTGGAATTCTGTGAGCTAATGGAAGAGAAAGACAATCCTTCAGGATTTATTTCTGGCTTTCCAGAGCCCCCACAGGCAGCTCCCGGCACAGGGATTTGTGTGATTCCCTTCCCCACAGGTAATTCCTGCCTCCGTCTGTCTCACACATCCCACCTCCAAACTCTGCCCTCACTTCTGAGATGGCTTTCACTGAACTCCAAGCCATCCTCCAATGCTTTTGTGAGAGGATGATTTGCAGGAATAAATTGTTCTGTGCAACTTCCTCTGATCACCCAGTCTGGCGCAAAATAAAAGTGCAGAGTAATCTCAGAGTATTTGGTTTTCCTGAATAAACAGTTGCAGTGGGGATTTCAGGGACCTGAGATTTATGGTTTGATAGCAGACAGACAAGATGGATTAAACGTTAATGCATAAATAAATATTGAAATATATAAATTAAACATGGGTATAGAGTTTTAGCTAGAAAAGGGGCTTCTTTTCAAGAAGAACTCGAGTGCATTGAAAGGTGAATTTCAGCTTCAGTCCTTATTAGGACTTTGATTAATTGATTGATTGATTGATTTAGACCTCAACACACTCCCTGTGACTGGCTACTGCTAAATGTGCTTCTGGAAGCAATAAATAGCAGTTTGAATTCATTCAGCTGAGCCCTATTCTTTTAATTAGCCCCCAAAATAAAACAACTCTGCCCCACTAAAGTTTAATGGTTATCTGTTAGGAAGGGTAAGAGCTTTTCATTGTTCTGCCCTAACGGAGAATGTTATGAATATTTAAAAGAGATTGGCTTTCCTGCCCTTCCCCTGGGCCATCTTACTTTCTCCCTTAATTAAAGATCAGTTAATCGCTTTGCACAGAACTGGGGGAAAACCAAAACATTCTGGAGCAGTGCAAGCCCAGCATTTCAGCAATTCCAGACCCACTTCATTAAACAGCCTGTAGCTCAACCAGAGATTTAGTTAATTCCTCTGATGGTCTTACATAAATCATTGGCTTTATGACTTTAATCAAGGCCTGGCTTTTAATTCAGCTGAAGGGATGGTGCCCAATGAAACAAACCATTGGCCACTCTTGTTTCTGTATTTCTGTATTTCCTGCTCTTACCATGGAATAGTAGCAGCCATTTTTGAAGTGTTATTGAAGCTGCAGAGTTAAAACCATGACACTATTCCCACTTGTGGATAGTCAGTTTTATTCTGCTGATGACAACTGATGACTTTTTATGCAAATCACTGTGTGCCCTCACAGGCGTACAATGAAAAATGGAAGTGTAACAACCAACACACTGACACAGGATTTAAAATGTGACAGTGAGTTGTGAACATAAAGAGTGA
>WEKX01016707.1:46530-57274 GCA_013390025.1 Pitta sordida | reverse complement strand
TCATACAGTGGGAAATACTGAAAGTGATTAAGAACAAAGGGTTTATCACTCCTTCTAACCTAGAGTGACAGTAGTTTATTGCCAGGATAGGATACTTCTCTAACAACTTTTTCTCCTTCACCCTAAAAGAAATAAGGGATATTTATTTTGGTTCAATATAACCTAAGAAACAAATCAAGATGGTAATTAGCACAGTATTAAAACATTCTTTCCTTCTGTATCAGCAGAAATATGAAATTATTCTATAAAATACAGAAGGAAGACAATACTCACCTTATGGAAATTTAGACACTTGAACTACATTTTTGAATTAGAAAGCAAATCTGCTGAGAACACCACAAAGTGAATAGAGACGAGCAGGTTCTCCTAGAAGGTGATTCAACACAGGACTCCATTAACAACATGGAAACCCTTAGGGAATTTGCCCTCTAGCTAGGATCATAACTTACACTTCTAAATGTGCAGTTGGCAAGTTTAATCAAGAGTGGAGATCCGAAATCCCTTTTAATCTTATTCCCATGATTATCTGTAACCATATAGACAGGCTCAAGAGTTATAGTAGTGATTCTTAATTACCATGCTTTTGAAACAAGTAAACATACCAATGCTTGTAAGGACAGGGATGGTGGAAAAAACAGAACGAATTTTCACCTATGCCCTATGCAGAACTAAGCTCAGGCTTTTAGTATGATTTGGAAAGTTTTTCCAGCTCTGTTCACAACTGGAGAGTGGGAAAGAAAAACCTGTGGGAGTGGCAGGCTCATTTGCATGATTTGCACAAATGAAGGATAGTGAGAAATTAATAAACAGAAAGCAGGAGAAATTATAACGTTTCTATGAAGCTACAGTAGCGTATTTATTCTTGTTTTAAAACAAGCATTATATTCTAAAGTAGTATGGTACAGTATTTTAAATATACAGTTATTTAAGCACTTCTGTAGAATTTTAAACATTCCGACGAATCGTTTATAATTAGCCATGATTAAAAAGTCACTGACAAATAGACAACCCCAATGAAATAAACAGCACAAAGTGCTTTCTCAGTTCTCAATATCCGTCTTTTTTGTGTTAAATAGTAAAATGATTCTACTACAATTACAATTCCATACCAGTGATTCATAAGGGGATATTATATTTGGAGTGCCTACTAATAGCCGTCCCAATGGGCTAGTAAAAAGAGTTAAATGTTTCATGTTAATTTGAAATTTCAGCTTAAGGCCATGCCAAAAATGGGGGTTTTGGTTTAGGTTTTTTTCTTTTTTCCTTTTTTTTTTTCCCCTCAGATCAAAAAGGGACAAAAGTGAAAATACTTCCAGAAATAAATGCTATGTAATAGAAAAATATCAACCATATGTGCATTTCAGATTTGTAGATCAAGTTACAAGGTTGGCAATCAGATTTTGACTGCCTAAATATTCTCAGAGTGATAAATATAATCTTCTTCTGTTCTTCTCCCCCCTCCTCCCCGAACTGTTGAGTAGCATTGCTATGTGCAGTAAAGTGAGTGGTACTGTTCAGCTTGAAAAAGGCTGGATTTGGTTTGTGAGTAAAATAACATTTAATACCCTGGTACTGTCCTATACTAGTGTAAAGCAAATGTTAGAAGAATAGGATCCTCCCTAGAATTGATACATATCAAAATACTTTCAGCCTCTTTCAAGAGGTAAGTCAGGTAGATACATAAGGACAATTCTGATAATTTTCAGCCTGGTAACTAAGTACATTCTTGCACTGTCTTTAGGCCCATCTGCCTCTCTGCCTGTCCTTTCTCTTCCAATAACTTCTTATCCATGTCCTCTCTCCCAAAAAACTTTCAAAGCCAGGTGACAGTCTCAGAGAGAATAAATTGCTAAAATTCTCATTAAAATTGGTTGCTTAGTGAAAGACCTCTCTATTGTGAGTGTTTTCCATATGGCAGAGTCTGAAATATTAACTGGAAGGACCATGGTGGTCTTGGGCACACAGGGATGACACAGTGTACTCCTGAAGAGGTGAGATTTTAGGGGTCTGTAAGACAGCTGCTGTCAAGAGGTGTAACTATGTGGGAAATATGGTAGAATTAATTGATAAAGAATCCAGCTTCTTCAGTTCCACTGCTCATGGGACATCTTATTTTTTCCTTGTACTTGTCTATGCTTAACAGCTAGTATTTGTCTCTAGCTCATGATACTAGTGTTCAAAGGAAAAAAACGCAAACTGTTCACAAACTCAGGTTTTAGCAAAAGAAAAGATTATTATGCTCATCAACCTGGACTAGCAAATTAATGCAAACCTCAGTATTTTCATAAATTCTTTAGGAAGACCATAATTTCAGGCGAGCTGAAACAAGGATAATTAATTGTGATCTAAAATAAGAGAGAATCTAGCACTCATTGATTAATTTGTTCCAATTTAATACTATGGTAGTATTACAAAATTTAATATTCCTCACTGCAAAAGCTATACTTACGTTTTACGTCTGTCAGCTCTCTATTTTCCTTCACCGGATATTCCAAAAGGTCTCTGCCTTTGTCTTTTGAATTATAGAGCACCCCATAGAGTACTTTCATTGAGAAAGCACTCTACATGGTAAAAAAAATTAATTCTTCCTTTCTTAGAGATCAAATTATTTCAACACCACCTTTCAATATAAAGTAAGGTTTCAACATCACATCATTAATTTTTAAATGTTTTAAAATTTCTCGGCGGTTTTTAAAATATGAGCATTGGCTGGACATGGTATCCTAGTATTGGTTTAATTGATATAATAATCACCCACCTATCTGAAATTACGGAAATTAATACCCCAATTTTATTAGTATTAATTCACCCTGAGCAGCTTATTGGGGTACTTTCAATCCACATGTAATGTAAACAAACATGTTGTATTCTCAGTGGCCTCAATGTAGATTCCCTGATAAGGATATATTAAAACTATTTCAAAATTCCATACAGTTATTCTGGATAAAAATATTACTTTTTGAAAAGAGCTGAAGACTGGTTCTATGAAGATGACATACTGACTTTTTTTTAAAAAGTTCAGCCTTGAGTCATCTATAAAAATAGCTTTTTCTTGGTTTACAAGATGGATAGATTATAGAACTAGGCAAGCTATGAATTCCTTACAATAGCAATAGGAATTCTTATCTGCTGTTCTGAAAGGAGAATTGCCAAGGGTTTTTAACATAACAAACAACTAATAATGTTTTTGACAGAAGGAAGGGTTACAAAGAAAATATAAATATCTGTATTCTCACCAGTAAATCCAAAGCCCGACCTGAAGGAAGATATCACAAAACACATACAAATACATATGTAACAAAATGAGAAAAGAAATCAAATGCAGAATTTCACATCTCCTGTGTCAAAGCAAGACCATGGAAGAGAAGCTTCTTTTAAGCCATCATGAACTGACTGGAGAGACCTTCTCTGAGTCCACTCATACTGGCATGGATCACCCCTTTGCAAGCAACAGATGGGGCTTCAAAATTTATGCCTTGTTATTTTATCATGATATTTTTCTTTGATGATTTTTTCCATCTCTGTGCTATAGATTCCATAATTTCTACTGGGTGGAGTTCTGCTGCTATCAGATTGGCATCCAGTTAATAAAACTGCAATAAAAATGAAATGTAAATTAAGTTAATTATTTGTCCACTGTCTAAATCTAATAGAGAGTAAGCTACTCTACAACACTGCATTATAATAAATTTAATGAGAATTCATCATTTTAATGTTATCATGAAATAAATTACTACATGAAATTATGGATGTTTACAATGACAGTGACTTTAAAAAACACAAAGGAGATATTACAAGTTTTACATTTTGCATGATAATGGGCTTAAAACAATTCAGGGGGAGGGGACAATTTTGTTACAGAAAATTAAATCCTTCCATAGTTGTGTATGTGTCATTCTCATAGAAGTCAAGGACGTAATCTTGACTCAAGAGTGTCAACAGGAAGTTCGAGGATTAATTAGCTAAGAAAACAAAAGTAAATACGTATAAGAAGAAAATTCCAGAGACATAATTGTTAAGGATTGCTCTTGGGACATTTAGAGAATGAACACCTTTTCTAGAAAATACGTACACCACATTCTGTTGCAGACATTATAATCTTAATTTTATAACATTTACCTAAAGTTTATTTTAAGAGAAGCTTTGTTTTTAACAATCATCTTAAATCCTAGTAAACTGAAGAATTAATTAGCAAGCACAGAGGATCAGCAAACTAATGCTTTAGTCTGTTAAACCATCTGCTCAGGAGCACCCTGTTCAAATCTTGGCATTAGGAGAGGATGGATGAATACTTTTGTCTCTTGCACTTAGTCACAACTTGCCATTCTTTGCTAATGCACTTTTTTTCCCCCTTCAGCTCATGGTAAATAAACTTATAAAGAGGTTGGTAATTGATCAGATTTCTGTTATCATGAAGTTCTCCTAAACAGATTGCTAACAAATTTGTCAGAAAATCCTTACTGTAGCCATCCTCTTATTTCATACCAGATTCTTATATACAGTAGGCATATATAAAGGGACAGAGTCAGCATTATCTTTTGTTTTCTTTGCCTTTTACATAGCAGGCCTAAATCCAGCTAAACCAGGCAAAGTAGTGTAAAGTATCTGAAGTCTTCAATGCAATCTGTCCATCATTTCTGAAGACTATTAATGACTGTGCCATTAATATTTTACTACCTTGTTCTTTTTCATTATTAACAAGAACATACTTATTAGATCTACGGAGATCCTTGTTATCGCAACCTCAATCTGTCATCATTTTCTAAACTTTTGTGCTAGTTCTTTATTTCATGTCACAGCTTAGTTTCCAGAAGGTGCAGATACAATCTGACACTTAATGGGTCAAGGGTAGCATTTGGGAATGAGATCAGCCAACAGTCCGGTCCAGTGGAATACAGTCGGCCCTCTTGCACTTCGCGCCCCCCATATTGCAGCTTCAGATCTTAGCGCCATGATTTTTTAGCGATGTAGGAGACCCGTTTCACAACTGCGCATGCGCGACCTGCCACCGCGGCAGCCGCAGTAGCTGCACAGGCGGTGGTGGTGGTGCGGGCTGCAGCGGGGGCAGCATGGGTGGCGGCGGTGGTGCGGCTGCCATTCAACGCGGACGTCGGGCTATGCGGATCCCAAATAAAGCCACGGGTCCGCATTATAGGAGACCCAACTGTACTTTTTTTGATGACACTAAAACTATTTTGTTGTACTTCAGCTACTCTCTTAGAGATTGAAAAAATAGAGAGCCCCCAGCCACAAATTATGTGGTTGATACGGTAGGAAAGCCATTCAGCAAATCATGCTGTGAAATCTGTGTGGTAACAGGGTGCACTGAAGGGTGTTTCAAGGAATACACTTGAAAGGGATGGTACACTGTACCACTGATAACCCAATTATTTACCAAGGACAGAGGAATGTTCTAAATAAAGGCAAAGATCTGGACTTAACCTGGCAATAGATGGCTTCCTCTCCCTCCAATAACAATCTGGTTTCTCCTCAGTTGTTTCTTTCTAACTCTTAGGGCAGCCATGAAGCTAGGAGCCTCTCAGGACCACATAGGAAAGTGTTTCTTGTCACAAAACCTCCAAAGATACTTGTTTAAAATTCTGTGCCTCTCTCTGTTAAGCTTTATACTCCTTGATTTTGCTTATGCATTACAGACTTGATCCTTCAAACTAGCTTCAATCAGCATTTTCTCATTGACTCCAATTAAGTGAGACCAGGACACAGATAAGGTTCTGTGTGAGAAATCACTGTATTCTAGTAATTGCAGAACTTTATTCAAAGACATATTTTATCTGTGTTGATGAAATTAAAATAGGATAGGAAAGAAGGAGAAAAAAGCTCAGGCGGAAAGGCTGGCATTTTCATTTTCTTCCCAGGTTGTTTCTGTAGTAGACTGACCTCCCTCAGATAAATCTGTGCACCATGGAAACTGTTTTCTCACTGAGGAAAAATTTCCAAGTTCAGCTGGAGGCCTATACATCAAGTTAAGCATATAGCTAAATTGTGCAACTGTGTAATCTTACTGCCCTCTTCCCATCCTTCCCTCCCATTGTTTGTCATCCTTACTGTCATACCTGGTTTCAAAGCAGGTTATGGTCACTGCAGTAGCGGATGTGAGTGTTTGTAGACCTCCAGTGCATGGGAGTATAGGAAAGAATGGGAAGCAATACACTGGTTTAGATCTTCAGAGGATAAATAATTAGGCGATAATAACATGCTGTAACATAAATGGAACCAACTGATATTTACAAAATCTTTTATCTAAAGCCTCTATCATATTCAGCATAATAATAATGCTGCTTACACAAATATAGGTGGATATAACAATTTCTTTATTGTTATCCTGATTTACTGTGTATTCACAGATAGCCTAAAGCCTGCAGGTTTAATTTAATAATAAAATAGTATGAGTCTCCATATGTGTCTATACAAATGACATATAGACAGACCTGTGATCATCTGACAGAACTGTGACCATCTGAGGGAAGGAGAACTTTGTGTATCCAGACGATTTTTTGTAAGAGACAGCCCAGAAAGTTACTAAGAGTGATGCTGAAGCAGTTTCATGGAACTAGTGACATGTGGATCAAAAAAGCCTGCAGAGGCAAAATCTAGGGTCCAGATGTTTTTCTCAACTCTTTGTATATTTTAAACAAATTTCTCTCTATGTTTTTTTTTACCCAAATGAATCACAGATATCTGGTGACATGCAGTGGAATATTGCCCTCTGAGACAGTCTCAGGGGCAGAAATGCCAAAAATAAATGAACCAAGACTCCAAGAGAGTAAAGACATAGAAATAAGAGATTAAAGCAATAAGGTTACTTAGAAGTAAATGAAACAGAAAGGGAAAAAAGATAAGAGCTGTAAAATCCAACTGACCACAAGTAAATTTTCTTTCCTCGTAGTGTTCAGTGGATTGTAACATCCCCTGCCCCTGCTTTTCCTATGTCTTATCGGAATTCTGTAGCTTTATCATGTTTCTTATTGTGAGAAAATCCAATTGTCAGGAGATTACTATAGTAATGTAATGCAGATAACAGTGGTTAAAGTCCTGAAGTGTCTGTATGACTGCAACAGTACAGAGATTCCAGAGACAGAGCTCGACATAAGCTGAACAGTTTCACTCCTTGAATTTAAACGGAAGTAGCTGAACTTAAGCTCACTCTTCAAGAGTGATATATATATATATATGTGTGTGTGTGTGTAACAAAAAAGCCATAACTTTTGCAGGAACATCTTAACTTCACTATAACAAAATGTATAATAGAGATTTTAAGCATCATTTTATGCAGAGCAAATTACATTGCTCTCCTGTCATTTATTTTCCAGTGATATTTGTGTGTGCTTTTCAAACAATAGCAAGGCAGACGGTAATAGGGAGTTTAATACCAGAGATTGTCAGCTGATCCTTTTTTTTTTTTTAATTAAAATGCTACACTTCTAGGTTTAATTTTTTTTTTGTTTGTTTTTGGGTTTAGGTTTTGTTGTTTGGGGGGGGTGTTGGTTGTGGTTTTGAGGGGTTTTATGTTTTTTTGGGTTTTTTAAAATGCATCCTTACATGGAAGAAAGCTTATTAGATGACAGGAGAAATAAGGAATGAAATTAAACTGAAGGCGATGTAAACCATAGAGGCAGAGAGAACTGGTATTCTGCAGACAGAATCTTCTGTCCTGTATAACTATTTGTTTTCAGGATGTATATCACTGTAATCTTAAATCCCATCGTCCTGGTAGTGATAACACTTAACTCGAACACGTTAAGTGAAACAAGGGGTGCACCCCTTATTGCCTCAGAACAGACAAGATTTATACAGAGATTATCTGCAGGTTTTCCCTTTTGGTTCTGTCGAAATAATGACTACAATTGATCATATAAAAGTTTATCAACCTTCTTGGTGGTGGCAGATAGATGACAATGAATGGGTCTAATTTGTTTTGTTTCATCACTGCATTTGGAATGTCAGAGGTTCCGTTTTCTCCTGAATTTACATGCAGCCCTATTTCCCTTCTCATGTGAACCACAATACTTTCTGCACTAGCATATGCTGTTAATATGTTCATTAAATTCATGTCACATTGTAATTAATCTGAAAATTATGTCATTTCTGCAGAACCTACAGCCTCATTATGTTCACAGTATGTACATCACAGTCATTTTATTTCTGAAAGAGGTATGCCTCAATTTGGTTATTAATCAAGGGGTCATTTCTGCCCAATTTACAGTGATTAACTCTTTAGAAGAAATCATTTTGAAGCCTTAGAGTAAGATAGCAAGGAATAAAATTATTATATGCTCTACAGAGAAAAAAATCATTGCATAGCAGCACTTATTTATTTAGTACATTTAATAATCCACACAAAAAGTATCGGACTAGATTCAGCACACCAAAGTAAATATATAAGACTGAGGAGGCTCAAAAACTTAGGAGTAGCTAGTAACTATACATTTTCATACAGAGCACTGATATTTGATTTATAAGAGAATGATAGCTAATCTGATTTCAAAGTCATACTCAGCAAAAAATTATTTGCCCATGAATAGCTGTCCACACTACACACATAGATCAAAATTGTACTAATCATGTATTGCAGAAAAATACATTTAATCTCCAGATGAGCATGACATATTTCAGCCCACTGTTTAATTTTCAGCAATTTGTAACAGAAGTGTAGAAGACTATATTACACTATCACTCCTTGTAGGCAAATTTTATCCACTCATCCACTCTTTTTTTTACCACTGGTTTTTTTCTTTTCAAATGTAAGTAAATCTGCTTTTAGATCTGATTTTTCAGGTTAATTTGCACCAAGTATCTATTTATAAATGTAAGAAAACTTACTGTCATCATAAAGGAAGTATTTCATAGATGGCTTTGGAAAACTTTGAGAAATCAACTAGGGTGACCAACCATACAAATATACTTCATTAATAAGAAATTTGCAACTGTTAGTGGCAGGGATTAACATATAGCAGGAATGCAACACGATTTCCCAACCTAACTGAGATCAAATACCTGGACTTTCCAGTTGGCCTGTATTTCACACTCAGCATTTGGCACCTGAACAGTGGATTGGCAGTCTATCACCTACTGCCCATGCAGATTTCATGCCGCCTCAGGTTCTGAGCCCGTTGGAGGAATCGCAACAAATACAAGGCATGTTCCAAGACCTAGACCTTTAGTTTTTCAGGCAGCATAGCAGCAACGATCAAAGGAGACAGTAGTGAATAACTGTATTTTAATAATTGATACTATGCTTTTCTATGAATATTGGTAGTCAATAAGATCTTTCCTTTAGTAAAGTGTTTCTGAGAAAGAGGAAGACCAAATGGTAAATTCTGGGAAAGGAAGTAATGCTCGGCAAGGTCTTTTTTAACTTCTTTTTCAAAAAGATGCATTAATTAAATACATTATAAATTTTGCTTCTTCTTCAGAATTAGGGGAATAGAGAGCTTAGGCTGCAGCTTGCTAGGAAGAACACTGCGGCAAACAAACTTCATAGTTCTAAGGGGAAACTCAGCATATTTATGAATGGGATTACTATTGGTGCGGTTGCTTGCTGTAGCAGGGAAAGGATTCACTGCCCCCGGAGGCAAATTTCCAATCCTGTGCCAACTCATATGATTATTCAGATTCACAAAAAAGTCTCTCTGAAGCCCTGTAGTAGCACAGGGAAAAGGAGGTCTAATGTTTCAAACTGATGTAGAAGAAGGAAAACTTAGGAAATAAATGTGGGGTACATGGTAAAGAAATACTTGTTTTTTCTTTAAATGTAGTTTTTATGAATGTCTTCATGGTGGTTTCTTTAGAAAAATTCTGCACTGACGAAACAGAGCAAAGAGTTATGTTTCAAGCAGTCGAAAACATCCGTTTCCCCTTTGCAGGAACAGCCTCTGACACAATTCAGTGTGAACTGCATGTGTAATAGATGCTTTTACACAGAAAATTGATCTATGCGTTTTATTCAAACCACGAATAATAGAAGACGTATTTATGTGCACTAAACTCCTGTGCGTGTCCACACACCCACAGCCCTTTAGCTGTAGGACAGAGCGGCGAGGGCACCGCACCTCTGAACGTCGGGCGCTGGCCGGGCATGCGGGACCAGGGCCGGCTGTGGATGCGGCAGCAGGCCAGGGACTCCCGGGCTGCGCAGCCCCAGAGCCACCACTGCCGAGCCAGGAGGACGCCGCGCTCAGCACCCCTACAAGCCTGCTGACACCGGCCCCGCTCCTCGAGTGCTTATGGCCACGGGAAATGTCAAGAGTTGGGAGCGGATGAACGATGGTGTAGGGTTTCCCTAGATGTTTATTTACCCACTGGGATAAGGCGAAGCCTGCATACAATTTAGCGATACACTGAGGCTGGCGCAGCCACTAAACACTTCAGCGAGGGATGAATTACAGCTTCCTGCGGCGTAACTGGTAGTTCTATTCCTGGAGGAGTTTGCAGAGCCAAATGGACCGCTCCGGGTACCAGGTACTCGAGTACACAGCGGGCTGCGTAACTGCAGAGCGCTGGAACAAAGGGGACAAACCCCGAGACACGCAAACGAGGCTGGCGAGGGCCCGCGATGCAGAAACACCCAGGCGCGGTGCGGAGCAGCGCCCGGTGCCGGCGGACGCCGCTGCCTGCCGTCCATCCATCCATCCATCCATCCTCCTGCTCCCACTCGCGGCCCGGCGGCGGGATGGGACACGCCGCTCGGCTCGGCTCCCGCCCCTGCCTGCCCGCCGGGCGGGCG
>WEKX01016707.1:0-39743 GCA_013390025.1 Pitta sordida | reverse complement strand
TAGAGGTCTGTAAAAATACTGTATACTTCATAGATAAAACACTCACCTGAATGTGATTCTTCCATTAGCAATATAGTCTAATTTGATTTAGCATGTTTTGTAGCAATCTCTGTTCCGCAACATAGTGTTTTGTGTACTTTTTGATGGTGTATAATATATGCTCTAATTGTTTGACCAGACTTTCAGATAACAGCTTTGCTAGGGGAAGAGGATATGCCTGAATTTTTCTTATAAATAAAACCTAGATCTCTGTTTCCATTCCTAAAGACAACTCTCTTTTTAGTTTAGAGCCTTGTCTTTTTGAATTCCTGGCTCTGTGATTGCAACCGGCCCTGGAAACAGTTACAGCCTACTCAGTTGTTTTGAAGGGTTCAAACTCAAGTTTTTCTCAAACTCTTAAGACCTTGAACTGCTATAAAAAAAATGAAAAGCCCCCAAAGCAAGGAAACAAATGTGTGTGTGATGAAAGCCTCTAGAGGATATCTGGGAACTGTTTTTTTTTTTTTTTTCTGTTGTTGATTTGTGTTTTGTGTGTGCGCATGCACAAACTTTTTCAGTTACCTTTCTGACAAATAAGGAGATAGAGATGATGAGATTTGGCTCTGGCTACATGGGGGACCAAAGAATCTCAGTGAGTCAGGCAAAGTGAATCAGAAAGATTCACTTGCTGGTTTTTTCCCCGAACGTTTTACTAAACAAATGATTACTTGTAAAAATGGTAGCTTTCTCATATACAAGAAACCAAGGTTGGATGATTCATGTAGTCTCGGGAAGCACTGAAACTGATCCTGTTGGTATTCTCTCTGGTAACTTGAGTTTGTAAATGTGAGAGTATCTGTTTTCTCTCAGCTCCAAAATTGTTGAAAGTAGAAGCCTGTGTTTATGAAAGTTCTTACAAGAGAGACCTGAAGCATACAATTTACACTGAATTTATGGGTTCTGTCTTCTTTACTCAGCTGTCTCTTGTCATAGGGGAAGTGGGAAGAAGCCCATATTCCAAGAGAGTGTTGTCTGTTCTTCTGAGTCTCAATGACAATTCATTTACACACAGTGGTTGAGTGTAGACCTGAACCACAATTTTTAGTTCTTTTTCTTGGAAGGGATTTCTTTCCTTCTAACCATCTGCCATGTCTGTGTAGGTACCTGACTGCTGTGATGGGCATGAGAGCCTCCTTTGATTTAGAAGCAGAAGTTGAGGAAAAGCTGTCCTCCTGAATTGTCCATTGCCCGGTTTAATTGTTGATCTTCTAGTTCCCACATGGTAGCATCATGAAGTGAGCTAGTTCTTCTCCATATTGCTCTTATTCTTAAAGTTCAAGATAAAAAATCAGAAGATGTTGACTAGTTTTTACCATGACTTGGGAAAACTGTGGGCCTCAGCTGAGGGATTTGGAACTCTTTTGCTTGTAACAGTTTCTGCTTAATCTTTGGTCAGAAAGTTGCCTTTGCAACCCAGGAATTTATAAGTATAATACTAACTCTCTAGAAGTGTCTTGAATTGTTTTATCTAACACTACAGAAGTGGCTTATTAACTTCCCAAAGTGCAAAAGAAAATTTTTACATTTTTTATGAGGTTAAAAAAATCTCACCAGCAACAAACCAGCAGGTGTTTACATAGAATCCTAGAATCTCTTAGGTTGAACAAGACCTGTAGGATCAAGTTCAAACCTTAATCTAACACTGCCAAATCCACTCACTAAACTGTGTGCCTAAATTCTTCACGTCACTGACGTAATTAAGTAAATTTTTAGTCCTGCACCATCAGTGCAGACAGTAGGTTCTTGTATGTATCGAGCATAAGCGTAACTGTTTGATACTGTCTGCACACAATATGCTGTTGGAAAAGTATCCTCCAAGTTCTGTCTGATAACATGCGGGATAAAAAAAAGCAATCCAACCTGTTCTTCGGTTGCTGGAACATATATAAACGCAAGTCAAATTCTTCCCTGTAGGAAGCAGCTGTAATGCAAAACTTCGACTTCAGTTCTTACACATTTTTCCCCTGTTTCTCTGGGTTCATCTAATATAGCAGTAAGATAAACTGTAAAAATTGCTACATACCAGCTGCTGAAACTTGAAGTGAATTGGGAGAGCAGAGTTGGTTGCTAACAAGTAGTGAAGTTCTGTGCCAGATGTGCGGAATAAGCATTTCTATAACTTTTCTTGAAATAGTTGGTGTAAATGAAATGCTATTTTCATGTAAGAGTTCTTGTTCCACGTGTTTCAGACAACTGTACATATACACATAATTATTTATTACATCTTCAGGGAAGAAGGCTTCTGTATGACTGAGAATTACACCCTCCTGGAGTTTAGCTGTGTGACTTTCTGAGTACAGCTTTTAGAAAGTCTTAAAGGAATTTAATAAGGGATAATATTACAGATGCTTACAAATGGCTTCCTGAAATATAGTGTGAACACATAACCTTTATTTTCATTAGTCTTTTAATGCTTTGATTTATCTCCTTCAGCTTCCTATGTAATTCAGTTTGACTTTTAATTACCCATTAATGGAGCAATCAGTACAAGCGTACAACTGTTGATAATTCTAAACTTGTTTCTAGTGCTATTATGAAGCTAAACTGCCCTAATGCAGTCAATTTTATCACCGTATTTTTGTTATTTTTGTATTTTGGGGGATTTTGTTCAAAATTCAGTAAAGTAATACATGTGATGGGTGCCATGCAAGTCTACAGACATACGCTGGAGTTTGTTAGGATGCTGTCTGATAGGAAAATCATGTCACAGGTCAAATTTTCATTGTGTAACACTAACTTAATTGTAATCAGTGGGTAAACAGAGAGCTCCAAACATAATTAATTAGGACCGTGTATCTACTGAATCATGGACTGATTGATCAGTGTGTGGACATGAATTCTCGGTGTGTGGGCAGACAAGATTATTGCTACTTAGTAGAGAAGTTAATGTCTTACTGCCATGTCTCTACCAATAACAATAAATTATTTCACTTTTCACAAGCGCACACCAAAATTGAGTTCGTTAAATTTGACAAAAGGGTAACGTATTTCAGCATACGCCAGCCCAAGCTAAATACTGAGTGTTATGTTGCTTCTTGAGTCTTTATAGCTGGAAAAAAAAATTCAGTTGTGATTGCTTTTTGAAGAATGCAGTGAAAATCTTGTGGAAAACTGAACTTAAGTTGGGTATTTGGAAACTAATGTGCCTACACTTTGTTCACAGAACAGCTGCTCTTAGGTCAGAGTTGTTTGACACCCACCTCTGGGCTTTGTAAAGATTTGTGTGTTTGTAATGAGCTGATACTGTGCTGTGGTGATCCAGAACAGCAAAGCAGCAGCCGACTTTCAGCCCTGTGTCTTGATCTGTCAGTTATCTTTTCATGCACAGCTGATAGAAGTGCTTATCTCGTTTGAAGCATGCAAACAAAAGTTCTGATAATATATGAACCAGAATTAACTCGCACATCAGTAAGGTGAAGGATGTGGAAATGCATGCTCTGGTTATTTCTGCTGTTCTGCCTTCTATATAATATGATGTTTAAACAGCTGAAGTGAGTCAGATCAATTAACATCAATAAAGCAGTTCCCTGTCCTTCTAAAAACTTGTATGTAACATTTTCTTTGAACTCTTATGAAAGCTTAAACAGAACTTAAATCTTAAGGCAGGGTGTAGTTGCATGGACAAAGGTGTTCTGGTGTCCTAGACACAACAGGGTATGATGCCAATGCAAAAGGTTGTGTCACCTGCGCAGGTCTTACTGTCATATCTGCCAGTGCCATGGGGATGTCTCAGCGACACTCCAGTCAATGCTACTTCAACTTTGCGGTATTAATGAGTTGAGCACTGTGGTTTTTACTTTTATGCAACTGAAAACTGAGTGTTTTTGAAAAGTGGTTCAGTGAAAGCAAGACTGAAATGGACACGCTTCAGTGTTTATGTCAAATCAGGTTGTACTGTGTATTTTCTTGCATACCACTTGGAAAAACCCCTCACACCATGTTTTATTTTGCATACTACAGCATCCGCACAGAAATAGCCTTCCATCTAGCTGCTGTGCGGTGCAAATACACATTCTTCAAATGATTAATAAGAAATAACCTGCATGTCAGTAATGGTTCAGGGCTTAGTTTATACTTGATTACATTAAAACAGCTTATTTCCCAGTCCTTTCTTCATTCATTTGTTGCACAGATTGCTTCTAACACAGCCATATTTATTTCTATCGTGTTCACATTTGTTGGTCAGTCTAGTTAGATGCCTGCATTTGGTAGTACTAAACTTGTGTGTAGGTTTGTGTTCTGTGGTAGCACTGTGTACGTGTGTACTCCTGTGTGTGTACAGCTGTACCAGGGTGTTCCTCCGCCATCACAAAAATCCCATTTCTTGGTTTCCCATCCTTCTTTGGATAAGCATAATTCAAATGCTTCTCTTTTGAAGGATGAAGGGGAAAGGCAGTTTGCTGCCAGAAGGAAACTTCTCCTGCCCTCTGGCTTCTCTTCCTACTTGATTTTAGTGCTATGTTTTTATTTCTTCTTCACATCTGTTGGGTATTCTGGGAGTGAGGTGGCCAAAAGAAGGATTGTGGCTACTGAGGGTGATATGTCTTGTTCTAGGACTAACTTCCCTTCTGTGCCCTGCAAGCTGAGCATTGGAGGGTAAAGAGCATTCTTGTCACTGCCTGGCTTAAAGCTTTAAGAGAATGTGCACTCCTTTTCATAAGCTAAACACTGGCTTTTTTCTCTTGGTTAATTTCAGTTGTTTTTATCTCTGTGTACTTGGAGATTATGCTGTTTAAAAAAAAAAAAAACTTCAGCAAATTAAAATCTTTAATTTACATTAATGAAGTTATAGTGGATGTAGGAAGAAAGTTGTAATTCTGTAGCCTTTACATTTTTTTCTTTTTTAAATTAAAGCATTAAAAAACCCTAATTGCATGGTTGGCAAATTGGTTACCGCATTTTTTAACAATTATGAGGATAACAGGATCCAAATAGTTAATACTTTGGTTTTAAGCTTCTGTACAGAATCTTTACTTCCATTTTCTTGCACTCTTGATATGATCAATGTAGCCATAATAGAGGAACCACTTGTCCATTGCATGGATTCTGATGAATGTGGGAATGAGTGAAGCTCCTGTATGTTTGGATGTGGATCTGTGAATCACTACCAGAAGCCTTTAATTCAGAGCATCCTCTGCATTAGCAGGACAGAATTCTGTTGTGTGTGCTTTATGAAAGTGCCAGACGACTTAAAAGAAAAGAAAAAACCATTCTGCTGCTTTTTAATATTGCAGTGTTCATGTAAAATGTGCTCTAAGCCTAAACACATGATTCTGTTATATAGTTAATTAAAGAAAGGCAGTTTTTTAATCTGAGCTCAGTCAGTGAAATATATCAACAAAGACTTTTTTGTTGGCTGTCAAGTGAGAAAAACAGAAAAGATTTAAATGCTTTCTCTAATATGTCCTTCTAGGCTGACTCATCAGTAGAAATTGTGAAGAGCTGCAGAAAAGAAGCCTAGCAGACAAGCTGATAACTCAAAGAACTACTCTTTTGAGTTGGGGGTTCAAAGTGGAGTCATCATGAGCGATGTTACCATTGTGAAGGAAGGCTGGGTACAGAAGAGGGGTAAGTTCTACCTTTTAATGGGAAATTCTTCTGTTGTATAGTGCACTGCACACAATGGTATTACATGGTTACACATATGAATGGGCTTGATTTATCATCTGGTCTGCGCCAAGCTGTTCTTGCCATGTGGAATTAGTGGCTATTGAGGCCTTGGTCATGTTAGTGCCTCAGCACGGCCTCTGTTTATAGAGGTAACTGGCAGTGTAAAGGAAGTTGGACTCAGTAATTCCCACTGAAACTTGTTGCAGCTGCTGTTACCTGTGTATCAAACCAAGTAGGCAGTTGTGGCAGCTGGAAGAGGTAGTAATGGAAGCCCACAGTAGAAGGTTCTCGGGAAGCTGCTGCTGCTGTGACACTTTGTGTGAAACTTTGTAGATACCAAAATCATTCCCTGTGGCTCAGCTTGTGTTACAAATGCAAGTGCAGTTATACCCTGTCATTCGCGAGGAATGGGACAGGCCACGGGCCTCGCGAAAAGCTAAACTCGCAAGGAAGTGCAGGTCGTTAATATGCATGCAGGCCACACCCATTGCTCCACCCCCCGGCACTCCGGAGCGCTGAAGACAATTTTCTGCTCCTTCCCATGGACTGTCTTGGCTCAGGCGAGAAAAGGGAACCATTTCTGAGTGGCTGCTGCGACCGTGTATGTTCGCAGCCCAAACCCCACGCCGCTGCTCCCGCCCCCCAGCCTCCCGGCTTGGCCTCAGTGCTTGCGCCGGCCCAGCCCCAGGGGCCCTGCGCCAGCCCGTACGTGCTCGCCCTGTCTCCATGGCGGGGAGGGGGTGTCCCTGAGCTCTGGTCAGCATTCTTGAAGCCTGGAAAAACCTTAACTTTGCAACATTGCAACACCCTGTGTGCTTATGGAGGGGCGGGGGCGTCGGTATCGGAGTTTCTTTCCCTTTAACATCCACCGGTCCCGGCACAGGCAGCACTGCCCGGGCTTTGACTGGGCTTTGAGTAACAAGGAATGGCATGTCTTGTGGCAGTGCTGCGCTGGGTCTCAACGGAGCACGCAGGAGACACACAGAACCGAGTCAGGGGCTGGGGCATGGTGCTGCAGGGCTGTAAACGCCATTGCAAGCTGCAGAAACTGCGTGCCCCCACTGCGCTGTGCACTCCCCCCGCTGCATACCCTCCCCGCCTCGACCCCGGTGATCACACCCATGGCGTCCCGGTGTGGTGTCCGCGGGGCTGCTGGCGCAGGGCTGCCAGCGCGGGCACGATCACCAGGGTCGGGGGGGGCGGGGGAAGCGGCATGGGGTTTGGGCTGTGGGAGCGGGGTCGCTGCAACCCGGAGAAGCCCACAGGGTGGGGGAGGTGGGGGCGTCGGGTCAGTATTGGGGTTTCTTTCCCTTTAACATCCACCTGTCCCGGGAGAGGCAGCGCTGCCCATATGGTCCCAGAGGGCAGGTGAACAGAAACCCCCTCCCAGCACACAGTGCTTGCCCCCCCTTGCTTGCCTCACTTTTGTGGGGCAGTTTCCCGGGTCAGGGACGGGGGCACGGTGCCGCCATTGCGAGCCCCCTCTCCACAGGACGGGGTGAGTCCTGCCCCACAGGCACCATGGCACTACCGCTCAGCAGAGCAGAGACACTGCGCATGCGTCGGCCAGCTAAACTTGCAGATGGTTGAATCAAAATAGCAAAAAATTTGCTTCGCAAATGGGCGGCATCGTAATGGAGAGGTCGCAATGCATTGGGGATTCACTGTAATCCCTTTAACATCAGCACAGTACTTGAATAAAGCTCAACATACACCTGATTACTTTGCAGACCTGGAAGCCATATGATTAAAGAATATGTTCCTAATTATAAGCCAGTCTAAAATATGATTTTCTGTTACTTTTCAATTTCTGTGAATTCGTGAGAAGTCACTTTATAATGTATCCTCATGTGATTAAAAATTTTGGGAAGATTGCTGTATGTTAATCAACCAATGTATGTTGAATGAGAAATCTCTGGAAATATCTGGCATTCGTGTCATGTGATGAACTTTGGATGAAATCTTCCATGCTTCATACAGCTCTGCTTTAAGTTGTGGTTGCACACGTGATTATTTCCAAAAAACATAACATAATCTCTTTTGCAGAGAGAAGGTGATCTGGATCTTAGGGTCATGTATACCATGAGTTTCTGTGTTTCTGGTCCAGAAAGATTTAGACTGAAATAGTGGGGGAAAAAAGTTTCCCTTTAATTTACAAATAAATGTTTTGTTTCAATAGAAGTGTGTGAAGACGAAGATCATTATTAACTTTGTTATTGCAGATTGGAATAAAATGTCAAAGAAGCCAAGAAAATTAGTGAAAAAGTTTATAATTCTTTTGTTGTTCCTGGATGAAATGTATTTCAGGATGCATTGTGGATATCGTAGATGAAAATGAGCTAAACTATGTGAAGCTTAAGGCCTACTTCCTATTTTGGAATATATATCTATATTTACAACAAACAAAATTTTACATGAGAGGAACTATTTAAAATTTAAAATTATTTTTCCTTCCCGTCTTGCTGCTGTTTACTCAGTTTGGGGGTCTGATTTCCGTTTTTGATTATTTCATATAAATTTCTTTCAAGTGTATTAGAATGATTAGGATATTCCAAACAATTTTTTTTTATGCGACATCCGTTTTTCATGTAATATCGCTCATTTGTAATGCACCTGGTGTCAGCACTATGAGAACTGGCTATGCATCTATTAAGAAAAAAAGGCAAAAAAGGGCAGTGTAAAATGAAACTCAATGTCTAACTTAATATTTTAAATTCTGAAATGTAAAATAAAGGGTTTTCTTCTCATGCTGTTTTACCATCCAGTAATTGAAGAAAAGTCCACTGAACTGGCATTTTAGTGTTAGTTTTGTTAGTAATTTCATGACATGCATTTTCCCTTAAATAATTTTGAGTGAGTTTATGGTGGGGTTTTTTTTTTTGTTATTTCTTGCTTCGAGTAAATGTAGATTTTTAGTGGGTTTTTTTTTTAAATTAGATCTTGTGTTGTGCTTAATTTTCTGTGTCTGACTTATTCTGGTTGTTGGTGGGTAAAAGTGTTTGTTTTGATTGTTTCTGAAAACAAAAGGAAACGTATAATGTGTTTTACAATGCCAAGAATGTGTAAGCATTTAATTAAATGTTTGTACATTTAATGTAACTCACCTTGCTCTTGCACAAGAGAATCCAAGTTATTAAGCATATTTTAAAGAATGTTTTCAAGAAAAAGTATCTAACCTTAATCTAAATTCTTGAAATTAGAATATGCTCAGTAGAGACTTCTTATTTTGGCAGATAAATATGTATTATCTCTCAGTGTTAAGAAGCATCATGGGATTGGGTAAAGCTGCCTTGCCTCCACAAGCTAACATGTTATTACAGTTTTAAAGTGAATTCTCTGATCATCAACACTTGATATTCATTGGCTCAGTTCACAGAGTGGTTTTGGTAGGTACAAACCAGGTTCCACCTGAAGGAAGGTGAACGTGGTATCTCTTCTCCAGGTGGATGTCGAGTGAACTCCAGTCCCAGCAACCAGTCCTTTGGACAGCCCTGAACCATGTGTATGGTGCAACATTCAATCTGAGACTCCAGACTGAATTTTCCGTGAAATAAAACTTGTAAACCCTCCTTGCTGGGAAAATAGGGGCCTGGGCACCAGCTGCTTCAGTAGACTGATGTTTGTGTTATGCCAAATTACTGAGTCATGTGGACATGACTTGGACCTTTTAAAACTCTTCAGCAGTCAGAATAGTTTGTGATACAAGGAAGAGAAAAAACCAACCAGTTGCCTTTTGATTCACAGCCCAGTCAAGGAGAATTAGGATGACTTTCAAGTACTAGGATGAAAAATGGTTCTGAGGAGCTGCCTGATGAGATAGGTGATTACAAAGGCAAGTTAGATGAATTGAATGTAGGAATGAGAGGGGAGGAGTAAAACCTGAGCTGGGGATCTCTCTGAATTGAGAATCTGATAGAAAGACACTAGGGGTGACAGGGTGTTAGAGCACTGTGATAAAATTCTTAACGGTTGTGAAATGCACTGAGAAAATGTTTGCTTTATTATCCTTAGTGCTGTATCTATGCCAGGAATAGAGGGCTGAGGGCAATATGTTTGTGAGCTTTTAACCCTGCTGTTGAGGACTGAAGAATCAGATGTGATGCTACATTATTGGCTTCCAAGCCCTGTTTTTCTGTGCGTGCTGAAAGGAGGAACATTAAAGTATTAATGTTTTACTCAAAGTTAAGAAAATGCCAGAATGAAGTTTATTTAATTGAGACTGATCATACTTGAGCTTTGAGTAGTCTTTAGGAGAAGGCACTTCAGTGTGATGAGACTAGATGATACCCAGGAGGAGTAAGCTGTTGAAAGGTCAGATGGGCAGAGATGACAGGCTGGAGGTGAGAACTTCACGTAATAGAAGGCACAAAACCCAAGGAGAAACAATGCCTGAGAAGCCTGGTGAAGGTCAGGTGCAGTCAGGTCCTGTCTCACATGAGAAAGGAGACCCAGAAACACAGTAGTTGGACCTGCCTGAGTAAATAACACAGCCCAGTGAGAGTGGATTCAGAAAATTAAATAATTGGTAATAAGGACATGATGCCTATCAACATGCAGTGTGTTTGCAAAGTGAAGTGGACCTTACTTTGCACTGGCTCCTGTCTGCTCCTGTGCCCCTTTGGCAGTGGTAGTGCTCCTGGAGTACATCCTGTGGCTTTTAGTTTCATCTGAAAGCCATCGGATTTGTGCACTCTGGGATGCTGCAGTTGAAAGTGCATTAACTAGGGTGATTGGTTGAAAAAGTGCTCTCTTTATGTGGACTAAAGTTCTAATTCAGATGTGCCCTGTGAGACATGAGAACTTGTATGAGTGGAGAGTCAGCAGAGCAGTCTCCTCAGAGTAGAGTCTCTGTTCAGGCAAGACAGGAGTGGAAATGTATTTGCGTGGATGGTTTTATGGTTTTAGCTTACTGTCTCAGCTCTAGTGATAAGAACCAAGCTTACCTTACTTGCACTGCTGTAAAGACATTCTTGCAATTCACAGGCTTAGTGAGATTAATGATTTTTCTTTCTTTCTACCCTCCAGTTATTCCTGTAGCCATATTGGGAAAGAGGTGTGTCGTCTTCCTGCATGAATTCACTTTTTAGACAACTCCAGTGTTTTTCCTTGTAATGCATACAGATGAAAGGGAAGTGATTTTGACTAAAAATCTTAAATACAGTGGCCTGAAACTTGCTGCTGATATGCAGAAAGTAAAACAAACATTTGGCATTCACGCCATTAGTGTAAGCACTCTGCAGTAATTGCTGAAATGACTTTTACGTTTTGGATTTGCTTATAAGCACGATGTTTTGCAGAGTGGGGTTTTTCATGTAATTGCAAGAGTTAGTATTTTTAATTTTACCTAACTCGCTTTTACTGTATTTACTAAATTGAATGTATTGTTTTATGGAGAGTGGATGCGTTTTAATTTACCAGTTTGGAAACATCTGCTTTTTACGTGGATAAACATGCTTAGTATGATTACAACTGTGTCATTACAGAAGTGAGTTTTATGCATATAATTCAGCTGATATTTTTTCTTTAAAGCCAGACTTTTGTGAGTTGTAGAGTTGACCTTGTCTATGGTCTATAATAGTCACAACAATTAGATTTAAGAATCATTGATAACTATGCTTAATTGCAACCTACTTTCTTTAGATATAACCTGTCCAAGAAAGGAGACCCAGAATAAACATATGAAAAGGTTTAAGAGTCTTTGTTACCATGCTATTGAAAGATCATTTGGGACAAAGGAAAAATTGACAGAGATGCTAACTTTTTTAAGAACCCAGTTTTTAATTTTAACATGTCAACTTTTTCTTTAATTGAAAGAGTAAGGTTTTTATTTTGGAGAGGGTGTACATTGTGTGTATTGCATAACAAGATGGCTAAATGTTTATTTAAAGATAAAGCAAAATGCTGTCTGTTTAGGTTAGTGCTTGTGTTGTTGTACTTGGGCTTCTGCATTCCAGTGTGTTATAGCTGGTAATGCTGTTTGTCATGGCAGTCTTTACATGGGTGACATGATGTATTTTTTTATCCCAATTTTATTGAATACATGATGTATCTGACTTGGTTTGGGGGGTGAATTTAATATAATCTAAAATTTTTGATGTCCTGGTTTTATCTCGCAACACTCACCTCAAGTACAGAAGTACTAGTATTCCAATTTTATAAAGAGGGAACTGAAGTACAAGATTGCTATGGCTTAACTGTAATAACTTAAGAAGTTTGATGTAATGAGATGGTGGTAAAAAAACAGGTGTCATGAAGCTTTTCTGTAATGAGATTGTCCTGTAAATAATGGATCACTGAAATACTGTAATATAATTTTTCACTCAATGTTTTGCTATCTTTTTATTTTCTTTTTTTTTTTTAAATACAGTGTTTCATAACTTCTTAATATCTAAAATTGAAGTAGTGTTAGTATTTCTAAACCTGTACAGTTTGTAGAGTAAGATGTGTTTGATTTACTGTAATGAAATTCACTCAACTGCTGGTCTGTTTTCATTTTTGCAGTTCAGGACATGATGAAGGTATCATGGGATTTTGAGAAATAACTGTGTGGAAAATATTTGCTGTTGTTACATCTACTATCAAGAATAAACACTGTAGTGGAATATTGTTCCAAATAGGAATACAATTGTTTAAGGTGCAAATTATTTATAGTTGTAGAGTAACATGTCTTGTCCCCTCCTGCCCTGAGCTCAAATTCAGAAAAGAACTGTATTATTTCATTTAATGGACATTGAGTTTTACAGTTGAACTAAGACCAAACGGATGTTAAATTTGGAGATACATACTGGAGATTGAGTTCATGGGGTATGGTATTGGGTTTTGGGGTTTTTTTGTTTGTTTTGTTTTTGGATGGGTTTGGGTGTTTTGTTTGTTATTGTTGGGTTTTTTTTGATGGAGGCATGAATGCCTTGATTGAAAAATTAATCTCAGAAATTATGGTATTAATTGAGTGTTATTCACAGTCTGTCAGAAATCTTGTTTGCAGATTGTCTGAATTATTTGAGCAGTTTAACACACCTCTAACAAAGACATTTAAATAGACTGTATTTAACATCTGCTACATAAAGTAGAAAAAATTTAAACAATTTTTTTCTAATTGTCTTAGCAAATACAGTTGACTCTCTTTCTTCGTGGTACCACGGGTTTGGTCGCAAAGCCCTCTATCCATGTTGATAGGCATCTCATTAATATGCAAATTTGCCCCCCATCGCCCTGCCCCCTCAGCTCCCAAGCGACTGGGGGACATTCCCAGAAGCTCCCTGTGTGATGTGAGCGGTCAGGGGAGCAAAGGGGTTCTCCTCTGCCCCGTCTGTGCCTGGGGAGTCCCCAGGAATTGTGACGAAGGGGTCCCTGACCCCACGGTGCTGCTGAGTCGAGTCCTGGACTTTGGCTGCTGCTGCTACGGCAGCTGCAGTGGGCAGAGGAGGCACTGTGAGGCTGTATGTGCTTCTGAGCCCTCCTCAGCATGTTCCCTCCCGTGGGACACACGTGGCACGGCACAGTGGCTCTGCTTGCATGTTTAAATTTCTTTTTAATCTGGAGCTATGCAGCGAGTGCATTTAAACACGCGAGTGAGGTGGCAGCAGTGGCTGCCTCGTCACCATGGTAATGGTGCTGCCAGCGTGATGCTGGCAGCATCCTGCTCTTTNCAGCATGTTCCCTCCCGTGGGACACACGTGGCACGGCACAGTGGCTCTGCTTGCTTGTTTAAATTTCTTTTTAATCTGGAGCTATGCAGCGAGTGCATTTAAACACGTGAGTGAGGTGGCAGCAGTGGCTGCCTCGTCACCATGGTAATGGTGCTGCCAGCGTGATGCTGGCAGCATCCTGCTCTTTGTGCTCCTTGCTGTGGAAAGGGATGCACAGGCACAACTCCAGACATGAGCTGCGACAGTCCACCGTTGCGCTGCTGTGCTTGCCTGTGTCATCGAGGGGTGGGAGTGGGGAGTGTGTGGATTCATGTGCCTGCTGTGCATTGCAGTGTTTCCTGGAAACAGACTATGAGTGGGTGCCCATGGCTGCTGAGGGACTGCCACAGCTCGTCCCCATGTTAACAGAGGTGGCGCCAGTGCCCCAAGAAACCTCAACAACAACAGCTTTGCCAGTTAGCGTCAGGGCAAGCAGACTGTCACAGCTGTGCACCTCCACTCTGTCTGGCGCGGTGTGAGCGGCCCCTCATAGCTGTATGCTGATGGACTGTTGCAGCTAATCCCCATGGTAACATGGGACACAAGTCGGGGGCAGCACGGTGCCAGCTCGGCGGTGCAAAGGTGAGTGGCGAAGGGATGTGGGCTTTTTTCACAAAGGGAACACAGCAGGACTGCCCATGTGTGACAGGGGCTATCTTCTCTGTGCTCCCTGCCACTGTGCCTTGTGTGGCCACTGGCACCTGGGAGGGAACATGGTGGGGGGCCAGAAGTACAGGCTGCACTTTGACTGGAGCGCGCGACCTGCTCTGCTCCTGTACAGGGAGGGCTGCGCTTTGGCGCGTGGACAGTGAGCACTTTGCCTGTGCAGCCCACCCCTCTCCACTCCAATGCGGGGGGGGCAGCATGGGCGGAGTGCTCACTCTCTGCTCCAAGCGCTGCAGGACAGGGTGGCTGATGTGGGCAGAGCAGTACTCTGGTGTCCTGTGTGGCGCAGTGGGTGGGGGCTAATTTGCATATTCGTGACTGCCTACTTTGAATATTCATGAGTTTCAGTTCATGCAGGTGCAATGGCGTGTGCCCTGCGAAATAGACCACCTCAATTGCAGGAAAATTATACCGTGAAGAAGTGAATCCGCGAATGGGGAACCATGCAGTAGAGAGAGTTGACTGTAGTAGTTTAGGGTAAAGTCTTGGTTGATGAACCACTTGAAACTAAGCCTTTTTTATTGTAATCATTCTACTGTAATTCTATGTAATTAATAGCAGATGCGAGTTACTGTCTACAGTCGTACCTCAGTTATTCGTGCTGTCATATTCATGGCTTCTCATATTTGCAGAAATTTTTCCTGCAGTTTTTACTCAGTTGTTCACAGAGTGGTGTGGTACCGAACTGCCAGGGCAGGCAGCACTGGCCCCAGCCAGCCCTGGCAGGAGTCAGGAAGTCTTTAACTGTAACACAGAAACCCACTTGGGGCGACTTCCCCCCTTCAGCAGCCAGCCTGGACTTGCCAGTGCATGTGTGTATATATGCATATGCAGATAATCATGAACTCAAGCAAAACACCCCTGCCAGTGCTAGCTGCTGCAGTTAAAGGGAAAAAATCCAACTCCCCCACTCCTTGCTGCCTGTAAGGAGCACGGATGTTGCAGTGTTCCAGGCTTGCCATATTTCTGGCAATAATTTGCCATGTTAATGTCCGACCTGTATTTGTGGGGCCTGTGGAAGACCCGTAATCCGCAAATACGGAGGCATGACTATAGTTCCAGTAAAATATATGAGTGTAAAAGACAGTTCCATCTGGACCAAAGAGAGAAAAAATGACTATACTTTCTATATCTGTATAGATTTTTTATTCTACATTTTTAAGTTCACAAATAATTAAGAGATTGCTATTTCATGCACTCAGTTTAGAAATGGTCTTAGATAAATCTGTAAAGTTGCTTGCAGTCGGGGAAACCACTTACACATCTTTTTGTTTGTTGTTTTTTTTTCTCAGCTTCCACATACACTGAGCAGAGATCTGTATATTTAGAGGTGGTTTTCATGCAGCCACTCCACTGGGAAAGAAGGGACTCTGGGCCTTTCCTCTGTCCCACTCATTTTGTAGTTGACCACCAGGATATTTTTGGAATATTTATAACCTTTTAAACTATACTTGTCATTGAAGAAGGAGCAGAACCATATGAAAATCTTAAACTTGCTGTAATTATCATAGGTATGGGGTGTTCTCTTTGCTAAATATTTGCACCTCTCCATCAATTCTGGTGGTTAATGGCAGTCTGCTGTAGTATTAGAAATGTAATTTTAAAGTCTCAAGCCTTTTCTCTGCAATATCCTTGCTGAATGCCAGTTTAGATAATTGTGCATGGTTGATAAATTTTTAAGTTTTAAAAATAGCTTTTGTTTCATTGTTGCTGTAATACAGACTGTTTCCAATTTTTAAATGGTTGTACAGTTGTGATTCTCATTGGTATAAATGACACTCTCTACATGGAGCGGTATTGTAGATGATAGTAGCTAAAATTCTCTGCGTGTTCTTTGATTGTGTTAGTTCCTATCACTAATATGCCAGATGCAGTAATATATTTAAAGGGAGGAGGGTGTTCTGCTATGTCGGTATTAATAGGGTATGGAACATGGAACATTCGTGAGATTATCAGTTTTATTATTGACCTTGGTGCTATTGATGTTCATATTTTTGAAAATAAGTTAACCAATTTCAATAGCTAAACTGAATCCTTGTTTATTTTCCTTTCCACTTGCCTGTAAAGCATGTTTCTGGTGCTTATCACTTTGGGCTTGAAGCGTTCACATATCCTAAGTTTTGGGATGGAAAAGTGCATTTACTGTTCCTGACAGTGAGAAGTGTCTTATTACACAGGAAAAATACCAGGCAGTGGGTGTTTTTGAGGATTCTGGATGCACTGGTCTTACATGTTCTTGTATGTGTGTTCTGTTTCCTATATTATGAATGCTGCTTGGTTGCTCATGTTTTGAAGGTTTTCTTCATGCTTGCTGGTTTCTCTTATTCATACCGGTTTGTTGCCCATGAGAGCAATACTTCTAAAGAGCCAAGGTTAAACAAGGTTGCAGGTGTTAGGGAAGCAAGATGTTAACAATTTTCCTACTCACAGCCTTTTGGCCTGACAATACTGCATGACCAGCAAATGTCTGAAAGGGATGCTGTTGGGGAAGAATTTGAGAAACTGTTTTGCAAATACATGTTTTCTATATAATAAAACTTCTGCTTTTTACTGAAAACTTAAGTGGTCACACTGTGTAATAACCTTTGGGATACTATAATATGTTGGTTAAACTTAAAATTTTTCCCTAATTATGTCACTTTCACATTGAAAACATTTTTATTGTAAGGATAATTTTCTTGCAATACCAGATCTTTTGATACTGCCAAAAAAAAATCATCTTATCCCAATATACTTACATGTCAGTCGAGCAGATCTCTCAAGTCTTTGTGATTTTTTTTATTTCAGAGGCAATCTGTGTATCTGTTCTTCTCACCTCAGCTAGGTCAATCAGCTTATGCCTTTGTGTGACCCTCTTCTTTAATACTATGCCACTGTAATCTTTAAAAACATTAATAAGGTCAAACTCTGACTTGAAACTAGATCCTGAAGGAGTTTTACGACTGGACTGAGAAGTGAGAGTTTTAGGGCATGAATATCAAAGAGGCAGTGGAGACTGAAAATTGGGATATTGAAAAATAAGCTTTGGGAAGAGATCAGGTTAGTGGTAATTTAGGGAGTAAATTTACAGTGGAAGACACGGTAAAAAGTTTTGTAAAGACTTAAGTGCTGTCTTTTTGTTTTGTTTTGTTTTCTTAGAGGAACTGTTGACCCTTCATGAGCATCTCTACAAACTGTTGACAAAATGAGAGGAATTTTTTCACCAAAACATGGAAAGATGCTGGTAGTGCGTGGGATTTATTTGACCTTCAACTTCTTGAGAGCCGTTTGATCTTTCCTAAGTCGCAGGCAAAACATTGTTAATCAGCTCCAGCCACACAGACCTTGGCTTGCTCTGGGAGGGTTTCCTGGCTCTCTGAGTAGGACTCCATCAGCGCAATAGAGCCAAATCTGTTGAAAGGTGCTCAGATTCTGGTGTTCATACTATATATGCATGCTTCCAGATTTTTGCTTTGAATGCACTGTAATGTCTGTTCCTATGGAATTGGGAGCCTCTTGGCAGTGGGAATGTTAGAGTTGTGGTCAAAGTGTAAGCCAGAGCTTGCAGTAGTCAGTAACTGGGAGATTAGCTTCAGGTAGATACTCCTTGTCTGTAATGTAGTTGTACCTCCAGTCTCGTTTTTTCCACTGCTCTTCAGTACCATCTATTACTGTGTGTCTCAGCTAGTCTGCATTGTTATTGATTACTTCTATTGCAAATCAAGGCTTTGTTAGCTTATTTTATGTAAAACTAAGTACATTTCTTTGTAAGCAGATCGCTGCAACTGACATCTTGTTTACTGTAAATTCAAAGTGCCTTCTTAAAAACAAATGGGAAGATAGGAAATTAATGTCTTAGATGCCAGAACACTGGTAAGAAAACACATTCACTTTATCTAAATAGATTCAGAAGTTCACTTTCAAATTAATGTCTGTCTTGACTTTGGGGGTAGTCTTCCTGAAAATATTTAATCACAATATGGTAGCGTATTAACCATTTAAAATGAGGTAGTTCACAGTTTCATTACTTGTTGCCATTTCTTACATTGAAATTCCAAACCGTGTAATCCCCAGTTATTTACATTTGAACAGTTGAAGTGTAAAAAATTTTACTGGGGTTGCTTCCTGATGTGCTTTTACTAACACTAATGCCAAGAGAGTTACTGAAACTAGAATAGTTTTCGCAAGTAGCTGATAACTAGGCCTAGGTACTGAAATCACACCACCAGCCAGAGATCTGAGTGCTACTTGATAAAAGTTTTCTATGCTTTTGGTTGCAATAAATTTGAAGGTGGGATGAACTTGCAGACAATTCTGTTCCTAATGAAGAAAGACTTGTTAGATGGTAAGTTACATAAAGAAGTGGGGCAACAGTCTTAAATTTGGCACTCAGTGCTGTGGAAACCTGAATTTGTCCAAGTCAGTTTCCCTCAGATAAAATGGAAATGCAGTTATACCTCGAATATTTGTGCATAATTATTCTCTGCTTCAGCTATTCATGAGAAATCTCTCTGCAAATGCGAATCAGTTATTCACAAATATATCTGGTTGATGCATGCATGGTTGCTCTGCTTCGCAATGGAGCAGCACCACTGCTCTCTGTGGAGCAGGACTGGCACGGCCCCACAGGTGGGCGCGTGGCGCCTCTCACTTGCTGGGGACAGCCACAGATCGCTCCCTTATGAGTGCTGCGGAGCTTACATGGCATTTATAAGTCCTGCCGTGCCTTTAGACATGCCATGGTGCTTTCCCCGCTCTTGTGTGTCTCCATGGCTGATCCCTATCAGGAAAGGCTTGTACACATGATGCCACGGCATGCCACAGGGCACATGGGGTCAAGTGCGGGGGTGCCCTGGGCAGACACTGAGACCCAGCATGGGTCTGCAGAAGTCATGTCTGCCCCATGTCACTCTAAGCCTAGCCAGGGGGACCTGCTCTGTCTTCTCCAGTGTCTGTCCCAGCACCATAGCTCTACAGCCCCCTGCCCCCGCCGCTGGCAGTGTGGCCACAGCAGTTTGATAACATTAAACCATTGAGAAAGTCTATATTAAAACCTTCCACAGCCGCTCACAGATCGGTTCACAGGCAGGGACAGGCAGCCAGGCTGGACTTGCCACCATATACCTGCATATGTGCATATGCAGATATGCACAGCCTTAGACAAAGCACTCCTGCCTGTGCTAGCCCTGCAGTTGAAGGGAGAACACTCCTACACCTAGCCTTATAGGGGCCTCGGGATTTTGCAGGGTTGCAAAGTTGCCATATTTATGGCAATAATTTGCCACATTAATGTCCAACTGGAATTCACATATTTAATGTTCCACAGGAGCCTCATAAGACCCAAAATGCGCGAATCCAGAGGCACGACTGTAGTTCACCTCAGAAGCTTCCTAAATGTGAGTTTATCTTTGAGAAACTTTTGAGTGCCTGGCATTTCAGTATTCAGGTTTTTTTTTTTAATATAATTTTATATAATGAAAATATAATTTTTATATGGGAAGTAAAATCAGTCTAATAGTTGAAGTTCAGCTTGAAGGAGAAGCAGTGGATTTTTTGGATTTTGTTTATTCTCCTGACATCTTGCAGAGGAAGAGGTAGAATCAATTAAGTCATACAAAGGGAAGAGTTTTTAAGAAGATGGAAAAAATCTTAAGTTTAGGACTTTTGTTGCATGTCTTCCAGAGAGACTGGAGGAAACTCCTGTATAATGCTCACTGTAATCCAATCCATAGGAACATGACAACATCTCTACCTACTTACACACTTTTGATCCAATGAAACTGTGCAGATGGATTAGTGGTATAACTTCTACACATATGAAAATGCTTACAAAATATTTTGCTTTCATGTAGCATTGTTTGCTTTACTTTAAATCTAGTATTCACTCAGTTTTAAACTTTCTGGCTTTTATAATATCATGCCAGTTTATGTATGCTGATTAATACATCAGAGATTTTACTGAACAAGTTTATTCTTATCTTGAGAAACAGCAGCAACTACTGGATTTTAATCAGAATCTTGTGAACTTTCCCTTGATAGATGCTGTTCCATGTTTATTTTAAACTTATGTTAATTGGAAGCTGTTGCTGAAATGGTGGAAGTGTCATGTCCTCTTCTTGCTCGAGTGTGTTGGCACTTGTGCTCATAATGGTGACATGGTGAATCATGCCAGGAAATTTATCTGGCTGAAAATTAATATTTTGATTTTCCTAGCTAACTTTCAGGTGGATCATTTCCCTGACCTCACTCACTGTTTAGCTGCACAAACAGTAGTGCTGGCACACATGGAATGGGTGAGTGGCCACATGGAGGGGCAGGGCTTCTCTCTCCTAGTGGCAGCCCTCACTTTGTAAGAGGATATTGGCTGCAGAGTGGCACCTGGAACTTATTATCTCTACCACCGGACTCTAGCACAACTAGTTTGTATTTCAAGATGGTTTTCTTTGAAGCTCATGTTTAGAAAAAGACCACTGATTTGCTCTCTGTGCTAGTCCTAAACGGGATTCAATTAAAAAATGCCACCAGGAGGTTAGCTAGTTCCTATTCCTGTAGGTTTATAGTTCTTAAACAAACAGGATTATTTTACAGAGTAGTGACTTGGCTAATGTGTGAAGCATTAAGTGGTTCCTTAATCAAAATGATAGAGTAGCTTTGTAATCCTCTTGGCTTTAGAGTTTGAAAACTGTTTAAAGAGAGCATTTTAATCAAAAACCTCCCAAAACTAATGATAGACAGATACTCTTCTGAGGCTAGTGAGTTCTTGGCTTCTAGGTATAAAGGTTAAAATTATGGCTTCAAGGTTAAAATTACGCTTGATGGTTCTTAGAATATACTTACTGTCTTGGTGGACAGTCAATGAAACTTCAGATAAAGTTAATTGGTAAGCCTCTTGAGTTTTTTGATGGAGTTTCTGTGGAGTTTCAACTACATTTGATAGAATTCCTGTAAAGTAGACTTTGTCTGAAATTCATTCCTAGGTTTGCTTGTTTATATACCAAAATTTGGACAAGGATCAAGCTCTTTATGATTCCAACTTGCACAATGGATATCTTAAATGAATTTTTGTTATAAACATTTGTATTTGTTATCCCTTTGGGTGATTTTCAATCACAATCAGAATCTTACACGTTTAATTTACACCATGTGCATAGGATTTTATGGGGAACTGCTGTTGGCACAAAGAGGCTTATGTAAAGACAATGAACTTATCCCTCACTTGATCAAAACATCCTTGCTCCAAAGCCGACAAGAAATTGCTGTTACTCGCTTCTCTGTGGACAAGCATGCTGATACTCAATGATACTAGATGAAATAGATAGATTTCATGGCAAATGAAACAAAAAGAGCCAAAAGCCCCAAACAAACTCAACCCATCTGTTTTTAGGGATCCTTTCAAATACTTTTTTGTTCCCCTCTACCATCTCCAGGGTAGGGAAGAAGGTCCAAGAAGATAGATGCAGATATTATTTAGTCTACAAATCAGGAGTTAGAGAAACAGTTACAGTCATAGTGCATTACTTGTGGTATATAATGACTACGTAATACATATGTATGTATTAGTCTAAGTGAGATGCATCTTGAGATGCATTTTGTGTGGTTTTGAGGAACATACTTCAATAATTTTACTTATTCTTACATAAGAATATAAAAACTGAATTTATGTTAGTTTCTTTTAATGAATTTTCCTGTATTAAAGGTAACAAGACCCTTCAGAGATGGGTAAATTAAATGTGGAGGAAAAATATTCTTTTTTTGAGAGGGAACATGATTGCAAAAACATCGCTGTCTAGTCATTCATAGTGTGTCTGACTTTTCCTTGCAAAAGGAAAGTATCTCTATAATCAAGTGAGTTTTACTGCATAGAAATCACAGGTCATCATATTCAGTGAAGTAATTGTCACTGGTAAATTACCTCAGAATAGGCATTTTTACTTTTGTAATAAATACAATCCTACATTATAGGTTTAGCATGTTAATAACCTTTCCTTTCTTGCAATGCAATATATTCCCTAAATATATTCCCAGTCTGTGGCTGGTAGGCTGTTTGTGTCAATATATTTGTAGCTTTGGCATAAAGGGAAGTTTTATATGGATGCATGGTTTATAAAAAGGGGGGCTTGTCATGATCTCTTTTGCCAATTGACATACTTAAAAGTGCTCCAAGTAATTTGTTATCTTTGGAGTTCTGTGAAAATCTGTTTGTATGTCTTCACCTAGAGTGTGATACGTATTTTACTTTTTAATGCACAAAGCAAGAAATTAATAAATTTATTAACATTTTAATATTTCCTCAGAATAGATAAATATTAACAGTTACTCTCTACTGAGACATTTAATGCATTGTGATTTAACCAATGTTTGAGGAAAGCAGTATTGAATGATATTTAGAGCACAGAATATAGGAAGAGAATGGTGTTTAAAAATGCACCATCCTAAACACAAAAGGTTTTAGCGTACATAAAGCCTTACAGAGACTTAAAATCAGAAAGATAGAACTCAAAAAAGCCTGTGAAGTTGCAAGTTTCCTTAAGTCCTCATTATGAGAGAAGCGATGTCTTTTTGTCAATTTTAACTGAATTGATGTTTCTTTTTAACTGTGGGATCATGTGAACTGCTGTGGAGCCTGGGATATGAGCATGTACTGAGAGGAGTAAAGATCAGGAGAGCTTTCTCAAAGTCTGTTGTAAGGATTATCTCCAAGGAAATAGCCTTTTATACTCATGCTGTGCTGAAGAGCACTTTTCTTTCTAAAAAAAAAATGCATTGATGATTTCAGCTTCTACAAAGTTAAGAGATTCTATTCCTAGCTTGAAATGATAAAAATGGAAGAATTGGAATGCTTTACAGATATTTTCTTTTTGGTTCATACTGTAACTCTTATTGGATATTCCTAGTCTAAAAGTCTGTCATTAGTTTTGCTATGTATCCCTTGGACACAGTTGTTCTCCGGTCTTGTTTGAAAGTTCTGCTGGTAAATATTACTCTTTTTGCATGGTTCTAAGCAGCTGATGAGCCTGTTGAAAGTAGAGAGTGATTGATAAAATGGGAAGGATACAGAGAATGGAGACATTTAAAAAGTGGGTTAGATAGTCTGGGAAAGTGAGCAACTTTGGTATGGAAATGAAGTAAAACTATCATTAGATACAATATCAAAGAGGGAAAAAGCAGAGAAAGTTTAATACAAGGATAGGGTTTCAGAAAAAAAACCCCTCACATTGGAGAGACTGATAATCTTTAATTACTTTAGAAAGCATGAAAAGTCTCTGTAACAAAGAGGAAATCTGTGGTAATTGCAGTAGCTTCTGTAATGCTGCAACATATCCTTGTCCTTCAGTGCTTAGTAAATGAAGTTAAACAAAAACCATTGCTTTTTGTTTGGATTGTTTGTTTGCTTTCCTTACAATGCTATTATGTAATTATAAAGAAAAAAATATAGACAAATAAAATTAATCCCTGGAAACTCCTGGCTCAGATTTTACACCAGAAAGTAAGGGAATACAAGAAAGGAATAAATTTATGTATCTTGTTAGTAAGGTGCCTGTCATCTGGAGATTTCAGTAAGGAGCTAGCGTTACAAATTGGCAAGGCAACAGTTTCATTTACCAGCTAAATAAGATGCGGTCATAAAAATCCATGTTTTAAAGACCAAGGCGTGAAACTTCAACTTAGATATTGCTTTCCATCTCAACATATGGATATGAAAGCTGGAAATCCAACAAAGGTATAGACATCTAAATGCCTTTGAAAGCAAATGCCTTAGAAAAATACTATGTATTAAATGAAATGAATTTATAACAGATGCCAAGATTCATTAGACAGCTCAAAAACCCCTTGGCTCTAAAGTTATCCAGAAAAGAAGATGGAATTATCATCTGGAACATATGTTAAGAATGAAGCCAGAGCATCTGTCATGGAAAGCATGCCACTGGGCAGCTGGAGGAACGCACAGAAAGCACCAACGGAAAGAGTCTGTCCATTGAACAGTGCCTGAGGTAAAAAAGTTGTGGGACGTTGCACTGGATGCACAATGAGTGGCTCAGAGTAGGTAAAAACTGCACAGGGTTTTTTTGGTTTTTGTGTTAGTGGGTTTTTTTCTTTTTTTCCCCCAGTGTGTGTAAACTGAAGGGTTTTGAGTTGTTTTCTGGTATTTGTTGTTTTATAATATTGTAGTGAGTGATTGTAAATTGAAGGTCAGAATTAAAAAGTACAGGTAAAGTATAGTTCTTAATTGTAATGTATATATGTATATATTTTAATTTATTGTAGAATTGTAGAATTTGTGTATGATTTCTTTAGCCGTGAAAATAGAAAGAAAATTGTGTAAATAAATCTTAAGATGCATTCCCACTGATTAGCTTAGTGAATAATAGAACATTCAGGATTACTAGGATAAAAATCCAAACTTATTTTATCCTAGTAACCTACAGTTAATGTCAGTCGTGTGGGTTCTGAGAACACTTGCTTTTATATTTTTCTACTTTTTTAGTTTTGCAGGAGTTCTGGAATTTCTGAACCAGCATCTCTCTGCAGTGTACTGTCTTTTAACTTGCCCTAGTCGGAGCCTAATGTTACAAAGGTTGTGTTGGAAACAGCAGAGTTTAAATTTTATAAAAGACTTATAGTTGAAATGTAAGCTTTCAAATCTGTTATCTCAATCTGACTCTTCATCTTGTGTTATACAGTCAACCCCCAGAACTCGTGGGCTGTTGGATCTGCCCCTATTCACGTGAGTTCTGGAATCTGTGAAGATAGCAAACCTGATAAGTATTCAAGTATGCCACGCCCATAGCCGTGCCCCCTCCGCTAATAAGGTCTGGAGGGCGGTCCTGAGAGCGCGGCTCCCTCTGTAGTGCCTCATTAAAGTGGAGGAAATGCCTTTTGCTGCTTCCCAGCTCCTGGAAGGGAGCTGCTTTTCCGAGCACAGAAACCGGCATGCCTGGAAGCCTTGAAGCTGGTGCCCGGCCCCCCCCAGATCTGAGCGGGTGTGGAGCCTCCTGCCACTGTCCTTTCCCGGCGTGTCTGTGCTCAGTTTTATCAGGGTTTCTAATTGCTGGTGTGTCTCTTGTGTTCAAACATGATGGGGGTGGCACGCCTTTCCAGAGCAAAACCCTAGGGGGAGGCTTGGGGAGCGAGTTTGGTGCTGGCCAGGGCGGTGCCTTAGGTACTCTGGTGCTGTGCGACGGGAGTGACAGCTGAATGGGCTGGAACAGTTCCTGCTGTTCAAAGGGGTTGCGGTGCAGCCAACCAGCACTCAAGAGAGAGCTGGGGTCCGCCTCCCTGCCTCTCGCTGGGGCTGTCTGCAGGAGCATGGGCTGGCAGCAGCTATGCAGGGTGAAAGAGCTGGTGATCTGCTCCTGCTGCTGCTCCTGAGATGTGTGGGGTGGGGGCAGACAGGAGCCGGCGCAGCACCAGAGGACAGATGTGTCCTGCGCCGGGAGTGCCCGCAGCCCCGCTCGTCCCTTTGCCTGCTGCCCCACCCTGCGACTTTCTCCCCTTCCCTCTCCTANGTCCTGAGAGCGCGGCTCCCTCTGTAGTGCCTCATTAAAGTGGAGGAAATGCCTTTTGCTGCTTCCCAGCTCCTGGAAGGGAGCTGCTTTTCCGAGCACAGAAACCGGCATGCCTGGAAGCCTTGAAGCTGGTGCCCGGCCCCCCCCAGATCTGAGCGGGTGTGGAGCCTCCTGCCACTGTCCTTTCCCGGCGTGTCTGTGCTCAGTTTTATCAGGGTTTCTAATTGCTGGTGTGTCTCTTGTGTTCAAACATGATGGGGGTGGCACGCCTTTCCAGAGCAAAACCCTAGGGGGAGGCTTGGGGAGCGAGTTTGGTGCTGGCCAGGGCGGTGCCTTAGGTACTCTGGTGCTGTGCGACGGGAGTGACAGCTGAATGGGCTGGAACAGTTCCTGCTGTTCAAAGGGGTTGCGGTGCAGCCAACCAGCACTCAAGAGAGAGCTGGGGTCCGCCTCCCTGCCTCTCGCTGGGGCTGTCTGCAGGAGCATGGGCTGGCAGCAGCTATGCAGGGTGAAAGAGCTGGTGATCTGCTCCTGCTGCTGCTCCTGAGATGTGTGGGGTGGGGGCAGACAGGAGCCGGCGCAGCACCAGAGGACAGATGTGTCCTGCGCCGGGAGTGCCCGCAGCCCCGCTCGTCCCTTTGCCTGCTGCCCCACCCTGCGACTTTCTCCCCTTCCCTCTCCTACCCTCCCTCTGCATCTCCTCTGCCCCACACATCCTACAAGAGACCCCCCAGGCATGTCTGATATCAACTGTTTCTGTGTTTCAGACACGGCAATTAACATCTGTGTACAAAAACTCCACTCTTCTGCTGGGCGGAAGGAACTTTTTATTTTGGGCAGCGAGGGGGGTTCTGGTGCCAGCAGATTCTGACATCAGGAGCTCGCGCTGCTGGCATTGAAACACAGCAGACTATGTCACCCGTGTCATGCTGGTGCGGGCAGAGCTGAAGCGCGGTGCCGAGTCAGTGGCTCCGTTCCTGGCCACCTGGGGATTAAATCTCCCACCCACTGCCACCCTGGGGTCATCCTTGGTGGCAGCAACTGTCCCCTGTCATTCCCTGGTTCGCAGCAGCGCCACACTGCCGTGCCCGGAAATGCTGGCAGGGCCCCGATGCCTCTGTGCCGGCCACGCATCAACACTCCCGGCTTCACGGAGGTGGTAACTGTTCCCCTTCCTCCTAAATGGTGAGAATGAAGGATGTACGGCAACTTTGCTGGGCAGTGACAGTGGGTGGGAGCAATTATATATTCATAAGCTCATTATATATTCACAAGCTGACGGATTTGTGGTATGTTCTGCACATGTGCTGAGGTCACACAACTCGCTGAAAAATCACCTGCAACTATTCGGACACACCAATTACAGATCACTTATATGCAGAGGATCACTGTGCAAAACATTTTATTAAAATGTAACAACCTGAACAAGGTATTCATTAGTGTCTTAAACCTGGTTAATAGAATTGGTTTGTGTTCTTTTTTCCCCCTTATGGTAGTCTAGAGGAAAAAAAAAATCTTCACTCAGGAACAGGCAGGCACTCCCAAGCAAGCGAGTGGATGTGTTGGCTTTTTTAAAAGATTTGTTTTGGGTATTTTTCCCCCCCTTGTTGGGTGATCTCAACGACTCCCAAACCAGCATGTGGAAATGAATGTGTCCTTTTAGAAGTTTGAACAACTCATTCACCTTCTAGATGCATCTTATGATTCTAAGTAGTGAACTAAGACGTTTAGTTCCACTTAGCAGGGTAACAAGTTTAGGGAAAATGAAAAACTCCTTAAATATTTTAAAGGTTTATTCATAGGTATACCTGTTTATATAGATAAAAAGGTCTATTGATAGATTTTCTTCCACTCAAAGTATGATGTGTGTTATAATGGTTATTTTTTAATGCTTCATAAGGGAGAGAAAAGCTTGCAAATGCAATTCAATGCATTTGCAGCCTCAGTGTTCAGGAAGCACAGATTTGTTTTACTTTTCTTTTAAAATATTTACAGATAGTATTTTTATCCCCTTTACAAATTTGGTGTTGATGGAGCTCAGTTCAGATGCCTTCCTCCCAGCTACTGGTGCTCCGGCATCTAGATTGAGTCTGTCCTGCAGAGCCTACATAGTTGTGATTTTCTACTTTGACAGATCCTGCATCTGATTGATATATTGTGTGATTAGGTCCAGTTAGGATTGTGGGTAAAACTTTGTTTAACAAATTTTGAAAGATTGTCCATTCTGCCAGATTCAGAGCTGATTTTGGTTATGTTATATGAAAAAGTAAATCCAACACAGCGCAAAATATCTCTTATCCTTTCGTTTCAGTGGCCATTTGCTCTTTTGTGTGCTTGGCAACTGAAATTTCAGTATATTCAGTTTATAATAAAGTACTTTTGGTAGTATGAAGGCAGGCTTAGAAATAATATCTCTGGAAATAAAAGAGATGAAAAAGCATTGTGTAGTATACTATTTCAAGTTACATGTTGCCTAGTTTTTTGAAATACCGTTGTCCTGTGCTGGTTGCTAAAGACTTTTGCCAAATAAAAAAATCTTGAGGAGCTAAAAATACAGGATTACTACATTCTTTGACCTGTGCTCAGTGAGTTGGCAGAAGTAGCCTTGTATTGTTTGTTCAAGGTTTGTTTGAAGAGAACAATTATAGGATGATCATTAAAAATATTGACATATTATTTTTCAGGAGCAAAGGATTAAAAACACATCTTGAAAAATGGAGTCTTTTAAGCATTAAGTTGGAGTGCATTAAACAAAGTAGGAACAAAAAGTGAACGTTGTTTAAATCTTAATTTGAATTCTGCTTATTGAAGAAGTGGTTGTTTATTGAAATTGTGTATACTTGTGTGCATTTTACTTGCAATGTTTTGTTACAATATATGTACTTACAAAATCTTAATTTAACTAAATCTTAATTTAGAATCTTGATCTCTAAGAAAGAGACAACCATCCATGCCAGGTATCTCCAGTAGGATGAAGGGAGATTCTTGGTGGACTTTTGTCAAAGACTGAAGATTTCATCCCCCCATTTTTATGCAGAACCAAGATCAAACTAGACACACAGAGTAAGACTAAGAGGGTTTGCCAGGCTGATGGTCTTGAATGAGTGATTCTCTGGTATTGAGCTTTTTGCATGGATGAGAGTATGCGGGTTCCCACAGTACAACTCTGCTGAGTTTATGCCAGATTTTTTACTAAATTAGTTCTGTAATAAAATTAGAATGTTTCAGTCTTTATCTTACTGCTCTGTAGGGTCAGCACGCCTGTGTTATTTTGTCCTTGTCCCTGGCTTAACTTTACTCCTTTCAAAGCTGGTTTGAGATATCATTTCGGGAATTGCCCGTGAAGGAGGTCTGGCATTTCATTCCACTTTCCCTTTAGATGTAATCATGCATGTAGTCACTCCCTCCTCCCAGAAAGTGTTTAAAATAAAAATTCCTCCCTGAACACACTTTTCTTAAAACTTAGGTAATCTTTAATTTTACAATGTTTGTGGTATTTGATTGCGATCCGTTTGATGTTGGTCCATGACTGTTACTGCTGTACTTCTGATGATGAGAGAGTGCTAATTATATATAAAAACTGTTTATTGAACAAATGGAGAGTTGCAGTGCAGTTGCAGTGCAGATACGAGTCTTAGTAAGAAAATGGAGAAGTGTATCATGTTCTCATTAACCCCACTAAGCTAGGAGAACTAGTACAGTTGTTATGTTGTAAACTACCTACTAAAAAAACTAGATAAGTTGAAAAATATTGGCCTGTGTTTCCAACAAGGCTGCCAACTGAAATTATGTATTGATACATTTTTATTTGACTTAAAAATGTAATCTTGGAAGAGATTTTGAGTGTTAAAATTTTCTGTCCCCCATTTTGATGCTGAATCAAAACCAAAATAAGTCTGTGCGAATGTTTGTCTGGGATGTCTTTGAAAGCTACAATGACTTTTTGACACAGAGTTGTTCTGCAACTTAAAAAACTTTATTTGGACCAACTTTCTAACAATATGTAGTCTCAATTTCCCTGCTGATCAGTTTTTGTACTGCCATCTGTAGATGTGAAGCACAATTAATCACTGTCCTCCTTTTGAGACTCGCATATTTTAAGATTATTATATTCTGCCTTCCTCTTACTCCTTACCATATTCTCTATTCTAGGCTAAGCCTCTCCAGTTATTTTAAGTGTATTTCAAACCGGGTATTTTCTTAAAAAACAAATGTCCCCCTCTGTTGTCTTGTTGTTGTATTGGGACTTTTCTCAGTTTAGCTTTGCCCCCATTTTTAATTTGTTAGTGCTCAAAATTTGCAAATGCTGCTATTTCAGAGCTTTTCTCTTTGCCTGATAGAAGGAATAAATTCTTATTTTAGTTCTCTTCCCCATTGATTTAAAAAATCTTTGTTAATATGTAGCATAATGATATTTATCTTTTATGTCACAGTCATACCTCTGGATCAGGGGCTTTTTGGTCTCCATGGGTTACTGCGAAACATTAAATCCACAAATGCGTGCACCATTAATATGGCAAATTATTGCCATTGAATATAGCAACTTTGCAGCACTGCAACATCCTGGGCCCCTTACGGTGGTGGAGGGCATCAGAGTCGGAGTTTTTTCCCTTTGACTGCATCGGCTACGCAGCTCCTGGGGGCAGGAAGGCCCTGATTGCATACCATTGCATACTACAGGCACTGTGCTGTGGGATCACTTTCCCTGGGGCTATGCGTATCACCAGGTGTGTCGGGCACCGGGCAAGCAGCCCCTGGGGACAACACAGCGATTACCACTGCATTTCGCTGCCATTTACATTGGCATCACCTCTCCTGACTGTACCCATGGAAACAGTAGCACAGGCACACGCATGTACACAGGCTCCTGGCACAGCCTGGCTGGCAGTCTAGGCCAGGCCACCTGCCTCAGCGGGACGGGACCTGCTGTGCGGCATTTTACAGTAGACTTCCCCACTCCTGTCACGGCTGGGCTGGCAGTCCAGATCGCCTGCCGCGGGGGAACGGAACTGCGCGGTGTCATGTGTTAAAGACTTCCCCACTCCTGAGTCAGATGGGTGGCCCAGGCTGCCTGCAGTGGGAGCTTGGGACTGTGCTGTGCCATGGAAATACACACTGTCTCCGCGGATCACTGAGTAAGATTTGCGGAGAAAATTTCTGCGAGTCACTGAAGCCACAAATGAGAAGGCATGAAAGACCAAGGTATGACTGTATTTGTCTCTTTTGTAGTGCAGTGCTTTGCTTGTTCTTCACAGATTTTTTTCTAAGATAATGAAGTTTCCAAATCTGGACTACTTTTGCAAAGAACTCTTACTGTCTGGGCATTTCTGTATGTGACTGATTTGTAACTGGATTATTGATTTTTTTTTTTACCTTTACAGTGTTTATCTTTTCTTTATTATTCTATATCTTATTTGCTAAAAACATCTCCTTATTTCAGAGGTGTTTGTTGAGATGTATTAATCTGCACTGGGGTGGTTTTATTTTTTGTTGAGGAATATTTTTTCTCATTATACCCAAATAAATGAACTCTTCAGTGTGCCTGTGACATTCAGCTCACTGATTAGTAAAAACAGATTTCAGAGAAATAAGAAGTAGAATTATTCTTCCTTACATCATTTGAAATGTTAAGAGATAAAAAAAAAATATGTGAGGGTATCTGATGCTGATTAGTTAGATTGGCTGTTAATGAGTGGTGACATCAGAGTAAGCCGGAGTATTTTGTTTATTCTGGGAAGCTAGATGAATAATACTCAAATTCTTTTAAAAATATGTTGATTTCCATTAGCTGTCCTAGTGTTATTGTAATTTTATCTTTTATTAATATGTCTTATTACATCTAATGTTTTCCCTGATTTTTGTGCAAATGACTTTTTTGTTTGTTTGCTTTATTGTATTATAAGGAGAGCTGTAATAGTAATAGTGGTGAAGATACCCTGAGCAAGCATCTACAAAATCTTTGTCCAGTGATCACTTCAGAAATCTTGTTTTGACAAAAGATTAGATGGTCTTTACTTGTGAACCTTACTATCCATTGTGTGAAGATTACAAAATCTCTTTAAAGTGAGTCTGTGCTTGGTTGGGATGGTATTTCAGTGCATTTGTTTCTGTTTGAGAAGTTTCCTTTCAGGTTTATGCTAGTGCTAATTTAAAGAGAATATGGCATCTTTGAGGGTTTTTTTTAAGTACAGGATATGTGTGGTTTCATTTAAAATTTTCCCCCTCTGCTCTCCCCTTTCCCTCTCACATTTCCACATTTGTTTGCAAAAAAGGGACTCTGTGCTGTGATAGACTTAGGAGTGGAGTTGATGATTTAGGAGAGTTTTTCTGGTGCTGTGGTCTCCTTAGCAATTCCTTTTGTAACATGTTGTAAATGTGTTTATATCGTAAACAAATTTCTGAAGTGCTTTACTCTTTCCCTTTCCCTTGCCTTTAACAACACAGAGCAGGGAACAACATTCAGTATGTCCATGTACCTAAATGGTAGCGTGATAAAAGTTACCTGCATATGTCCTGAATGTTCAGCAGATACACCTCCGTTTTTTAGGAAACTTGGGGGCAGTCTTATCAGTGACATGTCTGTCAGACACCTCGTGTTTTGGAGCTCAGGCAAGGTAATTCCTAGGAGAGCACTCACATGTGACTGTTTGCTATAGCAAAGGAGTTCACCTTGCTCTATTTAGCAGTGAGCCACAGACCGACTGTAGCACCTGAGGCCACTGCAGAGGAGATAATCTTCTTGCAACCTAGAACAAATCCTTTGGGTGTAGAATTCCTCCAGGTTCTGCCCTATTAAAAGATAGGGATATCCTGCAATGGGTAGGCATTACTCCAACAAGACACCTGCATTAGCAAGAATTTGCACAGTACTGCAACCTAAATGTGGACATGTGGGGACTTTATTTTTTAAAGAAACAGATTTTTGTCAATAAAGGAGTAATTTTGATGACAAGTTCACAGCTTTAGCCTCTGGGTATCCACAGAAATGTTTGGGATACTAGCCCCGAGGCCAGGTCAGTCAGGTTTAACTTGCTGATTACAGGTGCCCTGATAAATGCGTGCTTAAGAGCCAACAGTAATCACTGCGTCTGATAGACCTTTGTTCTGATTTCCCTTCTTGCTCCTCCCACTCCCAGCCCCCAGCTTTGCCTGATTTCCATCATCCAGGACTTCAGACAGGATACATTGGTAAGCACATACTTTTGAAGGCTTGAGTCATTTTGGAGGTGACAAGTGTCATGTAGTTCTAAACTGGAGCTGTGAAACTCGGTATGATTTTCCTAGGAAGTTACTGCACATTTCCATGTAGAATTCTACTTAAATTCAGTGCACTCTGTCCTCTTCTCATACAGTTTTTGTTGCAGCATGGGATTTCACACTCCTTTTGTAGTTTTAGACTCACATTCCCTACTTATTAAGCAAATTGGGTGTTTTAATGTGGTGTTACAAGTGCTCATTACAGCTATTTTTCCAACAGCTGATCAGTATTTCTTCCTTTTTTGATATTTTTTAATTTCTTTTTTTTTTTTTTAAATTTGAGAAAGCTAGCCAGCAGAGATTTTTATTTTGTTTATTCCGCATAAAGTAGTAATTTCCTTTTCCATTCTTTGTTCTTACAGTCCTTAAATGCTGCAAATAGCCTGAAAAAGTTTTTTGTCTGTTTTATTCTTACCTGAGGATGTAGTTGGATGCTTTGTTTATGGTGCCAGACACAATAAGGACTCCATAATCAGATAAATCATGCTTTTCCAAATGAGTGAAATGTTTTAAGAGTGTGAATCATCTTGGAGACCTACTTCTCAGTTTTGAAATCACTCCTCTGAGAAGCTTGAAACGGGGGTAGAAGAAACAGGACCACAAACTTTGCTGATAATATATTTTAAAATTTTCATAAACTTCAAACTCAAATTGTTTTTATTGAAAATAAGTGTCCAGTGACCCAGTTGGCATTGTTTTCAACAATTTAGATATATAATACTTCTCTTTAATGTGTGGTTTCACTGTACATTACATAAATTATTTTTCTGGATCATCTGGCAATTTAACACTTTAGATTTTTTTCTGCAGAACATAAGTGCAGTGATATATAAAACACCACTGATGTGGTGTAAAATGGTGATACCGGAGCAAGCTTGAATTCTGATCTAATTCATGTCAATTCCGCAGTAGCAAAATCCTGGCTTCCTTGGGGCTTCTTACAGATGCCTCCCATCTCTGACTGGTGCATCTCATGGACAGAAGAGCCGTGTAGATCCCTGCAGCTCACAGAGTTTTGCTTGAATTTGGTGTGGGTGACCTGTGCTGGTGGCTGATCAGAGAACTTTAAAATGAGATAAGTGTGGTGGATCAGGCATATCTATTGTTTTTACCAGTCTTTGACTATTACTCTACCTGAATTAGTAGAGCCTTTGTTAGTATGCATTTTGTGTTCTCTCTTTTTTTCCTCCCCTCTCTCTTCAGTAACCATGATGTTGAAACATCAATACCAAATTTTTATATCCCTAAGGTTAGGGTTCCTTGTTTCTCTGAAGAAACTACTCCCCTGATGGATGTACAGTGAACCCTCGGAACTTGCAGGGGGGGCCCTCCAGGTAGACAACGCAAGTAATGAAATCCGTTAGGACACCAAACCCATGAATATTCAATTAGATGCTTCCTGTAGCCACACCCTGTCCACTAATGAGCTCTAGGGGGTGGTCGAGGGAGTGCCAAGCACTCCATTGGATCTCAGGAAACTGACAGAAATGTCATCTGCCTGTTTCTGGCTGTGGGATCCTTGGTTTTGCCGCAGTGCTCCTTTTCTGAGCTTTGAAACCTGGCAGGAGCTGGGATGCACACACCAGGCCCTGCGAGGTTGGATCAGGCCCGGTGGCCGAACTGCGATGGAGCTGGGAACCCCTGCACAGCCCTAGGAGTAAATTCCCCCTCATCCCCAGACCAAGGGTGCCCCACAGGTACCCCGGTGGACACGGCCCTGAGCTTTACCAGCCCAGCATGTTGGCTGGGAAATCAGGGCTGGCAACATGGGAATGTGGGACCCGCTGCCCCACGCCTGCCCCGACTCCAGTGCAGTGCTCTAGTGTTCCTCCTCCTCTAGTATGTTCCCACACTGCACTCACCCCCCGATGTGTACCCCTCTCCACTGTACCCCCATTCCCCAGTGCACCCATGTCAGCCGAGCTCAAACCCCTTGTCAGGACATGCGCCAGGGTCCAGGTGCCCCAGCAGAGGCAGGGGGATGGAGGCCCTGGAGGGGGCAGGGTTGGAGCTCTCCCTTTCTCTGGAGGCAGAGTGGGCTGGTGGGGCCGAGGCTGGGGCCGCTCCTCTGGAATGTTGGAGAAGCTGGGCGGGCTGTGGTTGGCTAAGGTTTGAGTCGCCAGAAAAAAATAAAGGGGGAAAAAAAGCATCTCCTGCCCACGCATGCACCTTGGAGAGATGGGATGATGTATGTGTGTGTGTGTGCTTCAGTGAAGACTGTTTCCATAGGAACAGATGAGGGGCCAGAATTCTCCTTCTCCTCCCCTCCCCCACCGTCCCACTTCTCTGCTTGAAAGTCGCGTGAGCTGTGGCATAAGCACACTGCGCTGTGTCTACTGCACCACCACCCGGCGTATCCGCCCTTCTGTCACCGCCACCTGGGCAGGAGGAGTGTGGTTTTACACAACTTGCCTCCTTTTTCTTTTGCTTCGCTGTGCTCTGGGCAGTGGCAGTGAGTGAGCAGCCCGCTGGCTGCGCGTTCCTGTGGGGGAGGGATCGCCAGCCCATGCTACCTCCATGGAGAAGGGAGGAGAGCTCCCTCCTCCTCCAGGGATACAGCAGGGAACAAAGACAAAAGCCAGTGCATCGGCTCCACCAAAGCACCAAAGCACACGGGACCAGCGGTGCCAGCACTGCCTGGGTCATACTGGGGCTGTGCAAAGCCACTACGTTCCAGTACGGCTGTTGGGGGCTGTGCTGGCTGGGAGCACTTTGGGATTAAGCCTCTCGTCCCCTGCCACCCCCAGATCGTCAGACACGTTGGCGACGGTTCCTGGCCACCCTCTGGTTCCCAGATCTGGCGCCTGGCATACCACCACCACGGTGCCGTGCCTGGAAGCACTGGCACAGCCTGTCTGCCAGCCGGCAGTGCTCCCAGCTCCACAGTGATGGATGGCATTTCCCCTTCCCCCTTTAATGGTGAAAATGGAGGGTGCATGGAAACTCTGATGGGCGGGGCCAATTTACATATTCATATGCCCATCACATATTCATGAGTTGAGTGAGGATTGCGTGTGGACACACAACTGTTGCAAAAATAAATTGCAATTAATTGAAACCGCTAATATGTGAACCGTGAATATGCAGGGTTTACTCTCTTAACTTTTTGTCAAGCCTGTGATCTTTACACCTTGGAATGTCTAACTATGCGGGTGCCTGAATAAAGAGTTAGAGTCTGCCATTTAATAATACAAAATTACACTTAAGTAGCTTACAAAATTACAGAGTTATGTGATTATTTATATGCATAGTTTCTTTATTGTTAAAAATGGAAAAAAACCCACAAAATATTTTTAAAAATGTGAAGAGGACAATTTATTGCTTACTTATATCTGCAAAGGAACCTCACAGTATATTGGTGGTGTGGTGTGCTTTCCAGAAAAACTATTACTGTGATTCAACCCACCTTGAGAGCTAGTGATAAAAATCTTGATGTGAAACACTTTCACAGCAGAAGAGTGCAGGTGCAAAATGGAAAAGCAAGCATTTTTTCAAGTGGCATCGATTGTTTTCGCTGCAATATGTAGGAACACCGGAATATTTTTAGATGAAAAAGATTAAAAAATTATCCATTGCATTTGTGGTAGCTTATATGTTTGGGTTAGTTATTTATCGTTTGCAATATCCATAAAGCTATCTTAAGCATCCTAATTAGGTTTCAGCTTTTCAGAGGGAGGCTGGAAAGCTCTTGTGCAGTTGTGCCATGGTGGCGGGCTGTGTGTGCCACAGCTGCTTTCTGATGTCAGTTGCTATTTCAATGACATGAAAGTGGGAGAGGAAGAGCATGAAAAAGACAGTTTTTAAGAAAAAAAAGTGTCATCAGTAAGCAAATTATTTTTGCCTGTGTTGTTTTGATTAGGATGTGAACTAACAAGTAAAGTCTGATTGCTACAAAAGAAATTGCATCTGGAGAGTTTAACTGGGGCAGTTTCAGAAACTTTTTGGTGAAATATGTTATTCTGCCCCTGTGCTGGAGAGGTCTGGATTGTCTTTAGCAAAACTCCTGGTAGTACCCCTATTCACCTGATCTCAAAGCAGAGTGGAACCCTTTCCTCTCAGTGCTCTCTGTTGGTTAGGAATTTTACTTGTGTTGTGTTTAAGGACACTAGAAAAATGATGGCTTTCCTGTGGAAAAGGGGAATACCTGCACAGCTCAGTGTATATGGTGCTTGGCAGTGGATGAGCAGGATGAGCATTCTTGGGTTTGTTTGCTCCCTCTGTAGTTATCCTTTTGATATGCTGATAATGGCATGGTATCTTTGGGTCATTTTTTTGGTGTTTTCTTGGATTTTGGAGATACAAGTTGAAAGAAACACAGATACGTAATTTCTACTGATCTTTGCTCTCAAGGGTATTGGTTTCCAGTGTGAGGTGGAAAGTGTTTCTTGAAAATGTTTCTTATGATGAACTGGCTCTCTCTTTTTGTACGTCTGCACTGGCACATGGATCTTGTGGGAGGGCAAGAAAGGCATTTGTAGTGCTGGAATTTTCTGGGGTTTGTTTGTTTATTGTTCTTTTTTTCCCAAATAAAATCAGAGAATTTTGAAAGCTTTGAAGAGGTTGCATATAATAACAAAAAGGTTAATTAAAATTACTGATATGAAAAATGTCTTTGGCCTCTTAAAGTCTGGACGTTGTTTACTAATGGTTGTCATAAGATCACTGATGCAGAAGTGTAAGGATTTTTGCTTGAAAATACCAAACAAAGCTTTGTGCTACCATTTAAAACATGTGGCTTGCATACTGACTTTGGTTTGTTTGTTCATACACTTACAGCAGTCTGAATCACAATTTGTTTTCTATGGCTTTTTATTGTACATCTTTTTTTTGACCGACCTCAAAAAGAAGGGAACAAGGGGATGATGGTAAGCATTAGCATTTTCTTTTAAAAGATACAGTGAATCCCTACTGCATCACGACTTCTCCTTTACGACCCCGCCCATTTGCGAAGCAATTTTTTTGCAGTCCGATTTCTGNGGGGATGTGGAGCAATGGGTGTGGCCTGCATGCATATCAATGACCTGCACTTCTTTGCGAGTTTGGCTTTCTGTGAGACCCCTGGCCTGTCCCCTTCCTCGCAAATGACAGGGTATAACTGTATATAGATTTTCCTAGCACACACAATTTCAGTTGAGAAATAACTTTGTTAAAAAGATTTTTTTAATGTATCACAGTTATTTCGTTGTTACCTTGAAAGCAATCTTAAGGAAATAAAACATACCCTTGTAAGGATTTCTTTTGAAGGTAGGTATGATTTCTATTGGAGTGAGATGTCATCTGCTTTAGAACATTCCTAAGGAGATGTGAATCAGTACTTGTCTGTTGAGGAGATAAGGACCCAACTTTCCCGTCTTTATCCCTGTACTGAAGTGTTTGGAGGCTGGTTATAAGAAAAAAAATAGGGAACTCAATTTTGTATTTTAAGTAGAAACACATATAGGTGCATGATTTTCATACCAGACTTTTTTTTAATTGAAAACTTTATTTACTATGTGAAACGTGTAGGATGAATACTTAAAAATTAGTAATCTGCTTATGCTAAAGCACTACCTGCAGATGTCCAATTAGTTTGACTTTTGTTGTTGGGCACAGTTACCCCCAGATCATTATGATCTCCAAGTATCTCCAGCTGCTGGGGATAGGATGGGTCTCGGCTTCATGCAGGCTTGTCCCTCATCGAAATCTGGGACTGATTTAAAGCTTGTTCTTGAGCTTGTGCCTGCATTTGACCTGTGCTGAATCTTCTGTTGTCCGTTAATGTCTCATCTTCTACTGGGGATTTTCCTCCTGCCCAACCGGTTACGCACCTCTCCCTTATTCCCTTTGACAGGGATATCCTCTTTGATGAATTTTATGGGAATGTATCTGAGGTCTCTTGTCACACTGAGATGGTATCAGCTGCTGGTTTTAGAAGGTGTAGGAGAAAGAAACGGAGTTGTTATTTGAGCACCTGATTTCCTTCCTCTGTTGGCCAGTCTTTCTGGCAAGAGTGTGTTTCCTGTAATTCACCTCATTCCCCTCTTTTGCTGATCCATTGTGCTGCCTTGTGAAACATGTAATTTTACTGCAGAAGCTATCTCAAAGAGAAAATTGGAGCATATGTTGGCTGAAATGCGATTTCCCTGAGACACAACAGCGATATTTCTAAATTTAATATTTTCCAGGCTTAGGAAGCGGTTTTTCACAGAGAGAGTAATTGCATATTGGAATGGGCTGCCCAGGGAGGTGGTGGAGTCGCCATCCCTGGAGGTGTTTAAGAGAAGACTGGACGAGGAGCTTAGTGACACGGTCTAGCCGGGGGGTGTAGGGCTGGATGACCCTGGGCCCCTTTCGGCTCGGAGTGGCCTGCTAGACTGTGAGGGATCTAGGTTGGTGTTATGCTCTGCGATGTGCTCTTGGTCTCTGTACGGGTGTTAGATGGTGAGTTGGACTAGATGATCCTTGTGGGTCCCTTCCAACTCATAATGTTCTGTGATTCTGTGTGATTCTGTGAAGATGAAACTTGCATTTTGATTTAGTTTCAGTGAGGAAGACATAGAAAAACTACTTGGAATTGCAGTGTAGAATTGAGTGAATTATGGGTTGGGTGATACTAATGGTTTGCTGCTTTTAGCACACTTGTCTAGACACTATTTTTTTTCTTTTAATTTTTAAGTATGGTTTTAAAACTTTTATTTAAAGTACAGTGTACTCTTGAATTTTCACACTTGAAATATTTTTATATTGTGCTTTAAGGTTTTTTTTTTTAGTTATTTTTCTAGTCTCGTGTTGTCCCTTTATGTTTGATGCTGTAAAAATTGCTTGGATTGATCATGTTTTACTATAATTGACCCACTGAATTTTTTTTACCAGACTATACAGTAGCAGATGTAACTAGAAAATCTACATTGTGACACATTGTACTTTAGGAATAAAAACTTACCTAGAGAAAAGTAACAGATGATAGAATTAAAGCTCAGCATCCTTTCCCCACTAGTTTTCTCCCATCAAGTTTTTT
>WEKX01016706.1:31401-59709 GCA_013390025.1 Pitta sordida | reverse complement strand
CTGAAGCTTGTTGTGGGAAACCATGTCAAAGGCTTTGCTAAGGGCCAAATACACAACATCCACAACCTTTTTGTCGTCAACTAGTCGAGTCACGGGATCATAAAAGGAGATCAGGTTGGTCAGGCAGAACCTGCCTTTCTGAAATCCATGCTGACTAGACCCAATGTCATGGTTGTTTTGTAGTTGCTGCGTAATAGCACACAAGACCATCTGTTCCATGACTTTGCACGGGACTGAGGTTAGGGTGACTGGTCTGTAGTTGCTAGGGTCATCTTTCCTACCCTTCTTGTGGATGGGTGTCACATTGGCCATTTTCCAGTCTTGTGGTACAGCACCACTAAACCAAGACTGTTGGTAAATTATGCAGAGTGGTTTATTCTGGTTTCCATGAGAAGAAAAATCCATACGTAGAGCAGTCGAAATTTCTAAAGATCATTTTGTCAAATATAAAAGTAATGGTGAATTCAAGGTGTGTTTATAAATTCCAGCATAGATTCAGATCTTTCTTTCTAGGTGCTAGTATCTATTACTGGGGTTTTTTTTTTGTTTATCCCAATTACAAGTTCTCAATTATGAGGGCTTAATAAATTTAATTATAAACTCTGGCTCACATTTCTCATTACCTTCCACCTGAGGATATAGTTTAGTATGGCAGAAGAGATAAGTAATAGAGAGCATATCTAGAAATCTCTCAGATAAAGAAAACTGACATCCATCTCTTAGGAGTCAGATAATGGATATTTCTAACTGATGCTTGTAAAGGTGTTCTTGAGGCCATTCTGAAAATACTGGGGACCGCTACCTGACCTCTCTGAACTTTCATCTAAATTTACCATCAGGATGCACAAAGTATGCACTTACCAAATCTTTTGTTTCTATTTATGTGACTAAGGTTGTCAGGGATAACCATAGAAGGATATCCTCAGATATAAATGACAATGACAGAAAAGAAGTCGACAGAGAGTCTAAGGACACTGCTCTAGATGTATGATTTACAAACCTGAATATAATTATGACAAATTTTTGTGGCAGCATATAACATGTCTGGAGTTTTACATGGTGTGACGTAAAAGCACTAAAATCCAATTATAGGAATACAAAATGGATTCAAAAGCATGTTCAATCTCTAATAGAAGTGTTCCATTAATAAAGAAGGCATAAGAAAAATTTGCTAAAGCAAGAAGGGCATTTGTCAGTTTGCACACTACAGAATTAGTCTTCATAGCTAGGTGAACTTCACATTGAAGATGATGTCTTTTTCTAAGAAAAAAAGTGGTTTATGTATGAAAAATATTAGGACTAATACCCAAAAGGTAAGCTAGCAATGTGACTTACACATACACACACATACACTGAATATAGTAGAGGAGAGAAAATGATGAAATATTGAGAAGAAGAATTTTTCTAGCAAATTATCTCATGACAACGAATGCAGGAATTATAGGCATATATGCAATAATTGATATGAAATGTTTTATTTTTATGAAATACAACATCCAGAAAGTACATACTGTTCTTGCATTCTCATTATTTGTAAATTCAGTAACAGAAAACATAAATTTGATATACAGAACTGTAAGTAAAGAAACAATATTTGACATGTATGACATATTGACTGGAGTTTTAACAAATTACCCACATAATTTTACTGCTAGGAAATTAGAAATATTGCAACGTTATAACTTTAAACACATTAAATCCAGACCATCTGTATGTAAAGTTTTGAAGAAACCAGTAATAATGAGACTGATATTTGAAAAGCTGGAAAGTCAAATTCGAGTTTATGTTTAATGCTGTCAAATTATGGTATATCCTATTTGACAGTTCTACTTTCCAAAATACAGTCTAGTAGAGTCTCATAATCAGATTATCTAAAGAACCATACTGTAAAAGTAGTTCTGTAAACTCATATACATCAAAAGTGAAAGGTCACATAATTTAAGGTATTTATATCCACAAGCTAATCAGATTGTGTTTAACAGCAAAAGGCAGCAATATTTGATAAACAGGATGTCCTGGTTTATCCCCAGCTGGTCACTAAGTACCACAAACCTGCTCACTCTATCCCTCCCTATCCTAGTGGGACAGGGAGGAGAATGAGAAAAAACTCCAAAACAAATAAGTAAAACTCCTGAGTTTAGATAAGAAAAGTGTAAGAATTGAAACCGAGTAAAATACAATAACCCTAATAATACTAATGATAATACCAATAATACCAGTAATAGCAATAATAATTACTGTATGAATAAATGAATTGTATGAATTAATGTAACGAAAAGCAGAGAGGGGGAAAGAAAACCAAAAAACCCCCAAGTGATAAACAATACAATTGCTCAGCACCTGCTAAGTGATGTCCAGCCTATCCCTGAACTGTAACCAGTGCCTCCTGGCCAACTCCCCTCAAGCTTATATACTAAATATGACTTATTGTGGTATAGACTATCCCTTTGTCTTGTTCATGCTTTTTCCCAGCTTTTTCTGTATCTCCTTACTGGCAGAACATGAGACCCTGACATTTTGTTATCAACATTATTCTCATACTCATTTCAAAACACCTCACCGTACAAGCTACTAAGAGGAAAATCAACTTTATCCCACCTAAACCAGAACATTGGGTCTTGTTCACATGTTTCTGTTATAAAAGGGGAAACACACAGCTGGAAAAAAGAGACCTTCCACTTTTCCCTCAAAAAGGAGAAAGAAGATAGATTCAAAATCAAACAGATTAGAAATAGATTATGGGTAAAACAAAGGAGTTAAACAGCAACAAAGAAGTCCTTAGGAAAAATAATACTGAAAATAATACCTCATGAGGTGTTTCAGGGTATCAAGACAGAAGAATACAAATGTTAGTAGTATGATGTCGATTTTATTTTAAACTTTTCATATTATCTATTTTCCTTTGGAGGGTGAGATGCAAGGGTAGCTGGATTTCTATAATCATAGAAAGATTTAAGTTGGAAAAGATCTTAAGATCTGTCATGGTTTGGGGTTTTTTTTTCCTTCTGGCAGCAAGGGGGTTAAGAGCTTCTGCCTGGGCGCCATCGCTGCCATGGAAATCAAGGTTATACAGCAAGATAAGACATCTCTGTGAACACAATATTTGTGAAGGGGAGAAAAAAACTTAGTAGCAGAAAGTAGATGGCCGGGTCAGGACTTGTGTAAGAAGCTGAAAGCTGTGAAGGCCCCCCGCCAAGGCTGACAAGAGAAGGGGTAGAAATGTTCTTCCAGGCATCTCGCTGCTACTCGTAGAAGTGGACCATAGTGAAAGCAGAATGTCTACCTGCAAACCTATGGAATAGAGAGAGAGGAACCAGTGATGCAGAATCCACCTGAAGCCATGACTGAAGATGGAGAATCATGCTGCAATAGCTGCAGAGGTTTTTCGGAGCCCAGAAACACAGAGTTGGAGCTAAGAGCTTGACAGAGATAGATCCTTTGGACAGGCGTTTTGTGAGAGAATTGCATTGTGGTAGGATCTGAACTATGTATTTTGGGATGTGCTCATACATGAAGAAGCAGAGTGGCAAATGCAGTATACATAAGGCTGGAAAGGATTAAATTAAAACACTGCATCCTGTGCTGTGACTCTCGTATAACAGAGAATGGAAGAACTGTCGTCCCTGGGTCGAGATCTCACTTGGGAAAGGGTCATGAAAGACTTTTCCTCTCGAGAGAGAACTTTATGGAGGGGCAGAGAGATGGTTCTTACCCTGGATCTAGTCAGAAATACCAACTTACCTGGCTTATGCCCTACCCCTCTTCCCTCTTTGTGTCCTGGTCAAAAAAGGGAATATGAGATCTGATGTAAGACAAAGAGGGGTGGGGGAAAAACGTTGCCTTTAAATGATGCTTCTCACATTAAGCTTTGATCTTGTTAGTTAATAAATAAATCCTTTATATTCTTCACTTGTAGTTTGCCTTGCTTTTCATGTGATAAGGTTTTATTTTCCAGGGTTTTTTTCTCCAGGAGGGGTTATGTGTGAATCTCTGGCATCCAGCCAGGGTCAAACCATGACAAGATCACAGAGTCCAATTGTTAACCTAATATGGCCAAATCCATTATTAAACTATTTCTCTAAGTGCAACGCCTCCACACCTTTTAAATACCTCTAGGGATGGCAACTTAACCACAAGGAAGGGTCAAGACAAGCTTTGTTTTATACTGTTTACTTATTCTCAAAGATTCATATTAGTTCTAAAATCTGACTTCATTTTTCAGGACTAGGAAGACTACTGCGACTACGTGCATTAATCTTGCAGGAAAGTGTGTTATTTGTTTGCTAGTTCACAGATTCACAGATTCACAGAATATTATGAGTTGGAAGGGACCCACAAGAATCATCTAGTCCTACTCACCATCTAACACCCGTACAGAGACCGAAAGCACATCCCAGAGCGGTAAACACAATCCTAGTTCTCTCACAGTGTAGCAGGCCACTCTGGGCCAGAAGGGACCGAGGATCATCCAGCCCTACACCTCCCCAGCTAGACCATGCCACTAAGCTCCTCATTGAGTCTTCTCTTAAACACCTCCAGGGACGGTGTTCTTCAGTTAAATCATATAACTTTTGCTTCAGTAAACATATCATCTGGCTTTTGCTTTAGTACCTTTCATACAAGTATCATGGCTACACTGAATATAAACACCACTTAAATGAGCTGGGGTAGTGCCTTGCAGCAGGCAAAGTACCAAAGATACGCCACGGTAACTTTGCCAGTCACCTCTCTATTGAAGTGCCCATAGGGAGCACAACATTCTGGAGCCTGTGAACTGGAAATAGGTTTATGTACATTGTGGACAGTTATTGATCCATTGAGTCATGACAGAAAATCTACAGTAGCAAGGGGTAGCTTACGTTGCATCAGTTACATGCGTATTTCTAATTTATATTTTTGTCACACAGGAAATCTATGACAAAGACATTTCTTGAACAGTGGAATTAGAATGGGTTTACATTAATATTTCCTTCTCTTGATTGTATTCCAACAAGCCTGGTAATACTTTAAGAGGTCAGGAATAGGTTTTACAAAAAATTAAGTGTTTGCTCTTTTTTGATGCCTAAGCATATCACATGAAAGGAAACTAGACCCCCTGAAACCACATGAATATAGTAATGTCTTATAATACAGTATTCAGGAAAATGCATTTCTGTACTGATTGCTCCTCATATTTTCTTCTAAAAATTCATCCTCTTTTTTTTTTTTTCCTTTTTATAACAGATCTAGATATTTGGGTATTTAACACCATTTTAGTTATGCAAACAGAAGATTGAAGTGCCTTTTTCTCAGAGACTGAACAATGCGAGTTATTTATCGGTGCCCAGCCAATATTGTTATAAGATTATTCATTGCAGGTTATTATATTTCATGGATACTGTCTTTAATATTTTTGTATGGTAAAGATAATATTAGTGACTAGAGTAAGAGGAGTTTTAGTTCTCTATCTTAATTTTCGTTTTTATTTTTTCTTCCTTCCTTTCCCCCACAAATTAAAACTAACATCTCTGTGTCAAGAAGACTTACTGTCAGCAGTCTACTTCATGAGTGCCAAAAGTGGCACATAAGTACAGTGCGAACAGCAAAGAACAGGGCTAATCAAGTACTGGAAATTAAAATTTTTTAATTAATCAAAATAATGGTGTTAAAATTTGAGTGACAAAATCAGAGTGACAGACAACTTTTCTTTTCAGAACCATAATACAGCTCACAAATGAAGAAAGAAATCTATTTTAAGTTTTATGGTTATGTAATGTGGGTATTTTTGCATAATATATTAACTGAGCAGTTAACTGTACCCATACTTCTGTAATAGAGGAAATAAGATCTTATAAGACTCTCTCAGATGGAGAGAAAATTATGAAGTGTACATACACTTGATGAAAATTATGAGAGAGTTGAGGATGGTAGAATAAGAAAGAAGATTGTGAGGTTGTCAAGTGGCAGAAGAAAACTGCTGGCTTCACAAACGGAAAAAAAAAGTAACAAAAATATATTCCTCATTTCTGGTTCTTTACAGTGAATATATTTTTTCTTCCCGTTTAAGATTATATCAAAAGAAACCTATCTTATTAATCGAGGTTGGGATTTTACAGACTCTGTGTTGGCTCATCTGTACTTTCATTAGGAGCAGTGAAAAGTTTACTCTTCAACTCAATCAGCCTTAAAACACTCTTAACTGCTCTTGAAAATCTCCTGGTAGGTTATCTTAAGGATTTCCTACAATTGAAACTAAATTTGAATGCTTTAGAGTAGAAATACTTAACTTCTTGTAACAGCCCACTCACTAAGTCCACTTGTCAATATGCTACTAGTATCGCCTCAATACATAACAGAACTGGAAAAGAGAACTACACTATGCAGCAATATAGTATATCCTCACTGCATTGTGACCCCTCCATTGCTACCTCACTGATTTGTGAGGAAAATTTCTTGCAATTTTTCTTCAGCCATTTGGGATGTTCCCCAGCTGACACATGCGCAGTGCCTCTGCTCGGCCGAGGGGCAGCGCCGGCACTCCCTATGGAGGGATACTGGTCCAGCCCTGTGGGGAGAGCCACACGTCATGCTGACCCCTGTTACTCTAAGCCCAGCCAGGGACTGACCCACCCTGGGCGCATGTTACTGTTTCCATGGCTACAAGAGGGGAAGGGAAGTGCCCCAGGAAAGTGGGGCTGGCCGTGGCGGCGGGGCAAGTGCTGTGTGTTGGGACAGGGCAGCAGTGAGAAATGCTCACTCTGCTGCCACAGCTGTTACCCACCTGTGCCGTGCGGGTCCAGGAAACTGCATGGGACCAGGACACTGCACGGGGTTGGGATGCTGCGGGCAAAAGCACCAGGGCCGGGGAGGGACTTGGGGAGGGAGCAGCAGTCCATGGTTTGAACTGTGAGCACGCATGGTTGCAGCAGCCTGGCCCTGGCTGCAGAAGCAACAGCACTGGTGAAAAGAAGACCAGGGATTCTCTGGGGAGGGTCTCCCGAGTCAGAGAGGATTCAGAAACGGTTTCCTTTTCTCCTGTGTGCTGAGAGAGCCCGTGGGGAGGAGCAGAAAAGTGTCCACAGTGCTCCGGAGTGGCGGGGGGTGGAGCAATGGGTGTGGCCTGAATGCATATTAATGCCCTGCGCGTGTTTGCAAATTTGACATTCTACGAGAGCCCTGGCATGACCAGTTCCTCACAAATAAGAACATTTAGCTGTATAATGCATTTTTAGATGTAATCTACATATTAAAAGCCATATACAATGTCTTAGGGTGGTAGTTTCACTGTTGCAAGCTGGGGTTTTTTATTTTTGTTTTTATTGGTTTTTTTTAAGTATCCCCTCTCCCCCATTTTCCCCCTCAGTTTTTTTTCATTCTTTTTATTTTATCAAATAAAACATACCTAGGTTCTTTCAGTTTTTTATAGCAGCTCAGGACTCTATCTGTGCTTTTCAACATAAAAAATTCAGTGGATATATATAAAATTTTTTAAATCTTTCCAGTGAAAGATTTGGTCATCCAACACATTTGCAGCATAACGAGACTAAGCAGGATAGCCAGTCAGACAAATAGTAGAATACATTCATCTCAAAAATCTTGACACAAATTACTGACTCCTCTCTTTTGTGAATGCAGTTTCAATCTACTTCTGACCAGCAGAAGACCTCAGGACACCAGAACATGTTCTTACATTGCAGGAAGGAATTCTAGCTTCTAATTAGTTGAAGTCAGTCAGTAGACAAAGAAGGGGAGAACTTGTGAAGGTTTTCACTTCTACCCAGTGTTTGCTCAAAAGATCTTTACTTTATTAATACTGTTTTGATGAGAAATACATATCTATTTCAGGGAAAATATGAGGTACATCCAGTCAAGTGTCCTTGTCAGTAAGATACTTTCCTGATGCCTTTGATGTCACCATGGTTCTTGCATTTTGGGCTATAGAATGGCTTTCAGTGAAGATGTCTCATGACCTGCTAGTTATAGTACCCTTAGATGATTCCACTGTGCAACTACAGAGCAGAAGGCTAGCAACATCCCTGCCACAACAGCAGTGCTTGCCTTCATAAGATCATTCTCAGAAGTCTATGCAGTCTGAACTCCAAGTGAATGGAGACTCCCATATATCCCATTGTTTCCTATACTCGTAAGCATATGATAGTTGTACCTTGAGAAGCACTTAACCTGTCCCCATAGGTTGTTAACCAAGTCCTAAATATTTAGGATTTCGGTACCAGGCTGATGACACCAGAACGAGAGGGCACGGCCTCAAGCTATGCCAGGGGATCTTTAAACTTAATGTTAGGAAGCGGGTTTTCACAGAGAGAGTGATTGCATATTGGAATGGACTGCCCAGGGAGGTGGTGGAGTCACCGTCCCTGGAGGTGTTTAAGAGAAGACTCGATGAGGAGCTTAGTGACATGGTCTAGCTAGGGGGTGTAGGGCTGGGTGATCCTGGGTCCCTTCCGGCTTGGAGTGGCCTGCTAGACTGTGAGGGAACTAGGTTTGTGTTACCACTCTGGGATGTGCTTTCGGTCTCTGTACGGGTGTTAGATGGTGAGTTGGACTAGATGATCCTTGTGGGTCCCTTCCAACTCATAATATTCTGTGAATCTGTGAATCTGTAACAGGCATCTAAGCCAGATAGACCAATCATCTACTACTGAAAGAATTCATCACGCAAATTTTCCAAACACAGTGTTGCTCTGCAAACTTTGAAGGAGATGGCACAATTGGAGAAGGCATCTACATAGAATTAAACAACTACTCCTTAATAGCTACTATTGATTTATTATGCGGTCCATTTCTGAGATATTTACACTATTTTACCATTAACATGGAGAATGGAATGAAACTGATCCTAGTAATTAACAGTTATAATATCTTTTAGTCCAAAACAACTCTTTCAGAATGAAGAATTAATTGCTAAGCAAATTCTTCTTAATCATTGTGTTAAGTACCATGTAGACAAGACTTCATAATTTTTTTAAGCAAAAGCAAAAATCAAAGGTTTAACCCTCCTGACACTGTTTTTTTAGAGTGGAAAAATTACATAAGTGTCTTGTAATTCTATGAACAAATTTTCTTCTTTGCATTCATTCTCCAGGACTTAGCAGGAGAAATGAACCACCAAAATCCACACAACTATTTGAAATTTTGGTAATGAATGTAGTGCTTGTGACTTGGTGTTGATTAGAGGCATCTTGAGGCCAAGCCCACTGTTTGTTCACAACAGAAGTCTGTATTCTTGCTCAGAAATTCACTATGGCATGTATGGATTTCATCCCCATTTTGTCACTCCTTTCCTTATTCATTTCTGTTCAGAAAATATTACTTTCTCACTTTTAATGCCTATTCAGAATTTTCTGTCCCACTAAAATATCTCTGAATAAGAAGGCATCCTGTCTCAGTAACTTAAAAAATCTTAGACAATCTTTTTTTCAGATAATATGTACACCAGAAAATATCCATCATAACTTAGTTCAAGATCTTTAAAAGTTTGTAGTCTTTCAGTTATCCACTTTTATCAAGATACAGAAAGCATCCTCTCCCAGAAACCAGGAAACTTTTCAGAATGTTGAAAAAGATGTATTTCTTTCCATATTACATTGGGAATCTCTAAGACATACCATCTCCAGTACTATTTTGTTTTCAATTAATTAAAAATTTAAATACAGTTGGCCCTTGAATACCACAGTACTGTGGATCTTGCCGCCTCGCCCAGCCCCCACACAGCCCTCTGTCTGCATAGAATGGCAGATCATGAATATGCAAATTTGCCCCCAGTCACCCCATCCCCTCAGCTCTAGAGCAGCTGCAGAGCATTCCCAGAAGTTCCTCTCATGGTTGGGGGAGCAAAGCAGGTCTTGTCTGCCCTGTACCCTCCTGGGGAGTCCTCAGGAATCATGATGAAGGGGTTCCTGAGGCTACACTGCCTGCCAAGCAAGTCCCGGGTTTTGCCCGCTGCTGCTCTGGGAGCTGCAGCAGGTGGAGGAGGCACCATGGTTCTGTATTGTATATTTCTGAGCTCTTCCTGGTGTGTTTCCTCCCAGGGGATGCATGTGACCAGCTTGCCAGCACTGGCAAAGCTTCTGCTGCTGTCCCGCTCACATTTTTCAATGTCGAGCGCCTCCAGATAAAAAAAAATTGTTCAAACCCAGGAACCTGGAAAAATTCTATAAATATCTTCTCTGGGATGTGGGGGTGGGCGAGGGAAGGGGAGGGAAGGGGAGAAAGGAACTACAAACAGGGCAGGTAGGGGCAGCAGTCAGAGCCAGAGAAGAATCAGAGAGAGAGGAGGAGAGAGGGAGACCAATCCCTTACTCCTGTAAGGCAGCCTGAAGCAGTCATGCGATCGTGAGGGATCGTGCCAAGCCAGGCAGTGCTGCTGAAATCAATCTCGGGACGTAGCACTGGTCCAGGAGGCGGGGGGAGGGTAGCAGCGCTGTGATCCATCCTATTGGAGCTGCCTCCTCACTTTTATGTGGGCTGCTGCAGTACATATATTTAAAGTGGAGTTACAAAGCCTGTACACAACCCCCCACCCCGTGGGGCTCGTACTAGCATCCCAAGGCTGGATACAAAACAGTGCAGCCCTGTTGACAAGGCAAGGGTTGCGAGGCAGCACCAGCCTCAGCCCCTGTCCCACTCCTGCTGGAGTGTGCTCTCGGCAGTAGTGTTACTACAGTGATGTAACTCCGCAATGAAGGAGCCAGCACAGCTTGTAGATTCAAATGTTAATCAGGGTACTTGTCTTAGTTAACATATGTTAAACTCAAGAAAGGGATACATACACTTGTATACTGAAATGTTTTAACCAGCGGAGAGGCTGTGTTCAACCTATTGTTTACAAATAAGGAAAGATTGGTTAGTGATATTGTTGNGGGAGTTGGACTAGATGATCCTGAGGGTCCCTTCCAACTTGGAATAACCTGTGAAGCTGTGAACTCATTAACTGCACTGGTGGAGAGATGGAGCAGAGTGAAAACTTAAGAGGAAAAAGCTTACAAGCTGCAGTGCCTTTGTCCCCCCTGAGGACTGGCCAGGTGCAACAGGGGCTATTTCTCCTGCATTCCTGGCTGCAGCTCTGCATCCACCTCCCATGCTTTGGTGCTGTTTTAGCTACCCTCACTCAGACAGGGCAGGCACTGAGGGGATGTGCCACGGCCACCTCCCTCAGACCGGGGCAAGACAGGCTGGGGACCGCGTGGATGCGGTGGCAGCGGAACTGCTGTGGCTGGCTTGCTCAGAGCACAGTGGGGTGCGTGCAGCACAGGCGGAGCAGTGTGCCCGTGCTCCCTGAAGCACCGCATGGAGTTTGACTTGAATATTCATATATTCAATATGGGAAGCATGAAGTGGGAGAGGGCTGACTGTATTTTGCTCCTGAAAAGTGTTAAGACAGTTAGCAGAGGGGAAGGAATTGTATCCAGCTGTATTTTACTACGATACATGAGGACAGTCCTCAAAATGCAGATCAAAACCTGTACTATCCTAACCTAGACTTCTAGGTCTTCCTGTAGATTCAGAAGATCCATGTGCCCTTTCTCTAACATAAGAATCAAACATACTTCCACAGCATTTTCATGTATAACCTGGATACCATCCATTCAAGTACATTTTTGAGAATTAAGAAATTCAGATTTCATTTGTACTGAGAGAAAAGGAAGCTATCTTTAACAGTAATCCACTTTAGTAACAGTAATCCACTTTAGTACAGTGGTAAGTGTCCCCACCTGGCGTGTGGGAGACTCGGGTTCGATTCCCGCCAGGGAGACAGTGTTAAGAGTTGGACTCGATGATCCTTGTGGGTCCCTTCCAACTCAGAATATTCTGTGATTCTGTGATTTAAGAACATAGGACATAGCTCTTTATAGATTTGACCTTTAACTCCTTTTGTCTCAGTTCTGCCCCCTTAAAATATGAGAATTATTACAATAAAGATAATGGGTGATGCTGTCATGAGGGGACCTTACATACAGACTACTAAAATGGATAGGTTAAGATTAAACAGTCCTTTACTATCTAATTGTGTAAATAGAAAGCTTTTAAATTTAAATAAAACATCACTCAAAGTGCCTATCTCTGGCTTTGTATGTGACCTAGAAGACACATAACTCTGAAGAGAACCTGCTGAATAAAAATGTGAATAACAGGAAAACAACCAGTGCTGTAAATACAAAAGTATATTTCTTTGACACTTATTTTTATTTAAATAATGCCATATTTGTCCTCTAGCAGTCTGAAGTGGTTATTTCTGTTATACCAAAACTTCCAAATTCTCAGCAAGTGAAGTTATCTTTTTACTCAATCCATGTTCACCTTGTGATAATACAGTTATTATGGCCTACAAGTAACTGCACTTTGGCTGTGGCAGTAGAGGTTGGAATAGATACAGGTAATTTAATCTCCTGTATGGAAAAATAAAGAAAATAAAAGAATATTTAAACAACTCAGAATATCAAAACCTGTGGGGTTTTTTACCTACCGTACTGAAAAAAAATTTACATGGTTGAAGTTCCATTGCCTGGGATTTCAATACTGCTGTTTTGAAGTCAGACAACTGATGTAAATGTAGTTCATCTAGCTCTCTTATTCTTGCTAAGCTGTAAAATCTTTATGTCACGGTGGATCACAGTGACTATGATTTCCAGATTTCCCCCTGCTCGTAGTGCAGGCTGCTTGTGACGAGATCAGTGAGAGGGGAGCCAGGGAGATCAGGGAGGCATTTAAGGAGCTTGGTAATTTGATCAGCGGGACAGGGGCACAGGTAGTCTTCTGCTCTGTCCCTGTAATGGTGGGACTGGACCCCGGAAGCAGCAGGAGGATTCTTGCCCTTAATAAATGGCTTAAGGACTGGTGCCAGCAGAAAAATATTGGGTTCTGTGACCATGGGGTGCTCTTCTCCAAACCAGGGCTAACAGACCCTGGAGGGCCGCATCTATCAAATAGGGGTAAAAGGGTTTTAGCCCGTGGGCTGGCAAGACCCATTGGCAAGTCTTTAAACTAAGTTTGAAGGGGGAAGGGGATCCAGCAGCCACTCAAGAGGGCACTGGTATTGGTAAGAATGAGCCAACAGCGTATTCAGTGACACAGTTGAAGTGCGTGNGGGAGTGACCATGAGATCATAGAGTTTTCAATTGGCAGTGTGACAAGAAAGGGCATGAACCAAACCTCCATGCTCAACTCATGGAGGGCTGACTTTGGACTGTATAGGAACTTGATTGAGACGGCACAATGGGAAAAAGCCCTTAATGGCAGAGGGGTCCAGGAAGGCTGGACATACTTTAAGAATGAGCTCAGGAGCAGGCAGTCCCAATGTGCCAAAAAATGAGTTGGAGAGGCAGAAGGCCGGTCTGAGGAGCTTAGTGACATGGTCTAGCTGTGGGGTGTAGGGCTGAATGGTCCTGTGGGTCTCTCCTGACTCGGAGTGGCCTGTGCGCCTGTGAGGGATCTAGGTTTATGTTCACCACTCTGTGGTGTGCATTCAGTCTCTGTACGGGTGTTAGATGGTGAGTTGGACTAGATGATCCTTGTGGATCCCTTCCAACTCATAGTATTCTGTGATTCTGTGATTTCAATTTTTTCTTTCTTCTAAGATAGCTATAAAATAAAATTGTTTCTGAAAAAGAAAGTGGCTATGGGAAGAACATCTTTTCTATAATCAAGCAAAAATATGGGAGAGAAAAATCTACTGGCAAACTATGACTATCATACTTGGGATTTCCAAGTTAAAAGTTAATGCCCCATTATTGGCCTGATTTTGCAGATATTTTGGAAGTAACTGGTTGTACTGCGTTTTCTTGAGATGGTGTTAATTTTCTTCATTGCAGTTCATATGGTGCTGTGCTTTGTGTTTCTACCTGAAGCAATGTTGATAGCAAAGCAATGTTTTAACTGTTGTTGAAGAGTGCGCAGCGTCAAGTCTTTCTCTGTTTCATAGTCCAGACATCCCACTCTCTCCTTGTGAGTTGTCTTGGGGTAGCCAAGAGCTTGGAGGGGACACAGAATTATAGATATTTTTAACATAGTGTAGTTAGACACAGTAGTATAATGGATCCATGCCAAAAAAGTAATTTTGATATGGCCAAAAGGGAAGTTAGAATTTAGACCAGGAATTAATGCCACACCTACAGAATGAAAACTCCAGCATTCACAGAGGATTTGGAGGGGAAAAAAATGAAAACAGAATAAGTATTCATGAGCATGATGTTTCAGCAAAAAGAACTAGTATCCTTCACAGATAGATAAATGGTAAGGTAACGTTTAGATTTAGCATGTGTGACACTTCTAGTGGAATCATGCATACAGCTGTGCTGTTGCCATTCCTAAAAAAAAAAAAAAAAGGCATTATTGTTATTAGAAGAGAAGAGAATATGTCTTATAATAAAATAACAGAACTAAGTTCATTAATTACGTGCATAAGCACTTTCATACTTTTTAGAATACAGCACAAAGAAAAACAAGAACAATTTCAATATCTTGATGTATTCAGGTCAAAATGGAATTTCTCTCTGGAAGATGTACTTTCATCAAACACAAGTTAATTGTCTAAGATAGGAGTAAGTGAAATTTTATATGCTGTGATTTAGTTGCATTTCACATTGCGAAATCACAGAAGCACCAAAATGACCCTGCTAGATATAAATAAAACTAAGAAAAGACTCTCATGTCATCTCTGAATAATGACACTATATTTCTTTTTTTGTATTGTAAACCTATTCACCAGTTTCCCCTCTATTATTTTCAGTGTCATCTCTGAAACTTGCAGTAGAGCGTACTTAAGATAGTATCACAAGTTTTTTCTTTCTTATTTGTATGTAGTGAAGAGATATTTTAAAGAAACTGCTCCACAAGTGTTGCGCTTTTACTGACCCCTATAGTACATTGAAATTTCCTTCTTTTAAGGGTTTTACCATCACTAGGTCTTATGTAGAATGAACTGATCTTGGCCTTAGGATTTTAAACTATTTAGTCGGATTTAGTAAAATCTCTCTCTGTTTTCTCTACTATAATGAGTCTGGTGCTGATTTTATGTCTATTTTACTTATAAAGCTATCTTTATCTTGACCTACAATTTTTTCTTACTTTTGCTTTCCCCACTGCTGCACGTGCAAGTAGGCAAGAAAGTGGTGGGTGCATAGTTGGTAGCCAAGGTAACCCACCACAAAGTCATACACAAGAACTGCTTGTTGGCATTGAATAGTCTAACAGTTTGAGCACTCCTGAGAAAAGGAGTCCCTTATCAATTGCTTAGCAATTTCCAAAAGGTGAGGGCTATTGGAGTGGGGGGCTGATCCTGCTAGGGAAAACAGAATTGGCCAGTTCTTAACCTACTTGTCTCCATGAAAAGGTAAAAGAAAACTACAGTATCATGTTGTACCTAGAAGCAGCCAAAAGGCCAAGTGAACAAATCACTAGGGAAGAGCAACTATCACTTTTACATCTCTCTGAAAAATTCAATTGAAACTCAAATGCAATTCTGAATTGGCAACAATCTGTCAAACGGGGGTGTTTGAACAAAGTAATTTTAGGTAAAATACTGATATTTTCTACTAATCTTAATAGAAGTGCTCGGAGTGGATGTTTATTTAGTTTGTCATTAACTCCATTGAATTTCAATCAGAATAAATCTGACTGTAATGGAAGTCTGAGGACCTAACTCCTATACTGACATCAAAATTACAAATGTCCAAAGTTTGATAAAATTAATCCCATCAAAAATCTGTTTCTCTGTCTTCATTACCAACATATATAATTAGCAAAACCCATATAACTCTTAAGTGGACAAAATCAAGTGAGATAAATCTCACCATTGTTCAAGAAAGATCCACTGAAATATTCTTTCATATCACAGTGATAAGCTACAAACCCAAAATTGTTTCTGAGTATCTATATAAAAGGGTGAAAAAAAATGAATGGTATGATTGGTACATATACACACTGCGTGGTACAGAGGAAGACCAAAGAATACTAGTCCAGAAAAGTTTTCTGACATTTTGAGCTGTGAATCAAAATATTCCTATCCATCTCTTTCCTTCTCTTTTGCTTTTGCCTGTATGCCTCTCTATATTATCTATAGATTAAAACTGGGCATATATTAAATCAATGAATGCAGAAATGTAATGCCTTAGTAATTCTGATTTAATACTGTGCCTTGTTAAAATTCACAGTTCAACACTACACTTAATTATAAAGAAAGAAAAAAGAGATTTTATGCCAAAACTCAGTTTGACATTAGCAAAATACCCAGAAGATCCTAGTGTGACCTCATTATCATAGTTTCTTAAAGCTCAGATCACAAGAGCCTACAAGATCAGTCACAAAATCCAAACAGGGAAAGCAGTCTAGGTTAGTCTAATTTGAATTTTCTCTCTGATGCAGAGGATATCTTTAAAAAGCTTGTAATCTCTATTTATTTCTTTAGTTTTGTTTTAGATTTAAAATGATCCTTGAATGCTGTATTAACATGTATTTTAAGAAACTACTCATCTTTCCAAGTGGTTTAATGAATAAACTTTAAAGATCTAAACCTCACAATAGTCAAATTCCCTTAAATCATTCTGTTAATGTCATTCTCATTTTAACTAACAGCAATTTATTTATGGGCAACCACAATAGGCATGTTCATATCTGAATTGCTCAATGAAAAACTACAACTTCAGTACATTAATTTTTATATTTGCATGTGCCAGTGAAATGTGAAATAAAATAGCAATTTTTATTTTTCACAAAGAAGTCAGTAAGTAGTTCAGTGTAAGATGCAAATATACTTTACAGCAATTATTTAGTTATCAGAGCCCTTAAAAAAAGTAGTAGCTCAAACTCTGAGCAGTCCCACAGATATGACCCCAAACTCCTAACCTTCCACAGAATTAATCTGTGGGTCTTATAAATTATTCATATAGATATAATTACAGCAGTTATAATTACAATTATTAACCATCATTGGATATCTTTGTGGATTTGTGCATGAAATATCAGTGAAGAATACACATTTTTTACAGATAGTATCCTGTATCCTGCCTCCCACCTGTCAAGTCCCACTCTATGGGTTTTACTGTCTATGATCATGGAGTCTAAGCTCTGGAATGGCACAACTGAGTACCCTCAATTTACACCTCTGAAGAAACTATTGTGAGTAACTAATGAGAAAGTTTATATGGTGGCATCACACAAGGGAAGAAAGGAAGATAGAGAAATAGTGATTTAGGAAAATCAGTTTGAGAACTCAGGGTTTGCTTGTGTCCTGGGTTAATTAAGATGAAGTATGAATTAAATTTAGAAATACTTGAATAATATATGTATGGACAGAAATAAGAACTTTACTGAGAGAAAAGAACAAAATTTAATATAACAAATATATATATAAGCTTGAACAACAAAAATAACAGTATCAAAAAAACCACAATGGAACAATGACAACTGTAGACAAGTGGGAAAATAAACAAGGATGACGGGAGTGCTTTGTTCAAGGGACCCACCAGGATTCCAGGGGCAGAAGAATAGGGTTCAGGGTAGGAAAACTAGTGGAGTAACAGCCAGTGATCCTTTCCTGAAATGTCCAAGGGGCAGCAAGAGACATCCAGCAGTCAGCAGGGGAAAGGCTGTGCTGAGATGAGGAGTCAAAGGTTCACGTGGTCCTGGGCAAAATGGTAACAGCAGAGATCAGAGGTGAAAACAAGGCATCCTCAGTCCAGAAGGTCCATGAACCCCTTCCTGTGAACCCAGCAGCTGGGAGAGAAGACTCAATGAGGAGCTTAGTGACATGGTCTAGCTAGGGAGTGTAGGGCTGGATGATCCTGGGTCCCTTCCGGCTCGGAGTGGCCTGCTAGACTGTGAGGGAACTAGGTTTGTGTTACCACTCTGGGATGTGCTTTCGGTGTCTGTATGGGTGTTAGATGGTGAGTTGGACTAGATGATCCTTGTGGGTCCCTTCCAACTCATAATATTCTGTGAATCTGTGAGTCTGTGAAAACTCAGTATGAGCCAGCAGTGTGCCCAAGTGGCTAAGAAGGCCAATGGCACCCTGGCCTATATTAGGAAAAGTGTGGTCAGTCGGACTAGGGAAGTTATCCTTCCCCTGTGCTCGACACTGGTCAGACCACATCTTGAGTACTGTGTGCAGTTCTGGGCTCCCCAGTTTAAGAAGCATGTTGATCTGCTTGAGAGGGTCCAGAGAATAGTGACAAGGATGGTGAAAGGACTGGAGGACAAGCCCTATGGGGAGTGACTACGGGAGCTGGGGGTGTTCAGCCTGGAGAAGAGGAGGCTCAGAGGTGACCTCCTTGCTGTTTACAACTAACTGAGGGGAGGTTGCTGCCGGGCGGGTGCGAATCTCTTCTCTCAGGCTGATGACACCAGAACAAGAGGACATAGCCTTAAGCTACAGCGGGGGATGTTTAGACTGAATGTTAGGAAGAGGGTTTTCACAGAGAGAGTGATCTGTCATTGGAATGGTCTGCCCAGGGAGGTGGTGGAGTCACCATCCCTGGAGGTGTTTAAGAGAAGACTCGGTGAGGAGGTCAGTGACATGGACTAGTATGTGGGGAGTTAGACTAGATGATCCTGAGGGTCCCTTCCAACTCAGAATAACCTGTGAACCTATGAAGGGGGTGAATCATGTAGCAGGTCAATCCAGCAGCCATCCACTGAAGGCAGCCATAGTCTGGTTAAATATTCAATGTATCACAGAGACCTTGAATAAATATGCTCTACAGCATTATAAATCTTACCCACATGTTTAAACATACTGAAGAGTTTCCTTGATCACTTAACTCTCACTTTGGTAAACAACATATTGTTACTGTGGTAGAGTATATTTTTTGAAATTGAGTCCGTTTATGTTACTTCCTTTGGGATCAGACACTTCACCAAATTTAATGGTCACACACACACAGTGTTGTAAATTACACACTGAGATCAATGTAAAAAACCCCAAAAACATAAGTGGTAAAAGATCTCAGAATATGACTCCCTGGTTATTATCTTTTGATTATGTTAAGCATGTGTTTTAAGACAGTGAATATTATCATATCATGCAGATTTTAGGCCGTTTTGATGTTGTGGCCCTGGGAAACCTCTGACTGAGAATGTTTTCCCAGTGCAGCTATCGTTCCTAACTCATGATCCTCCTGGATGGCTCTATGGACAGGCTAGAGGGAAAAGAACAGGGCTGCACTGACCGTGGTCAGTCCCATTGGCTTTAATCTGTACAGTCTTTTTAAATACTTCCTTTCTTCATACTTCTCTGTAGAGGGATTTTTAGAAAGCAGAGGACACAAAGAGGTATTTGCCCTGCTGCAACAGTTCAGGGCTTTCCATGGTAACCACGGTAACGGCCTTGGATCCGGCTAAAGAAAGAAACTACAAAGATAACTTAGGAGAAAGGAATGCAGAAAGTCCAGGCGGGCTATCCTAGAAAAGTTCTCCAATCAACTATTAGTAAGGCATGTGCAATTAGGCTAGAAACCAATGTTAGAATAGAGTTACACTTGTGTGATATGTGCACTAGACACTGAGGAGATAAAAAGGGATGGTTTGTTTACAATAAACGAGCTTTAACCATACTTCTATGAAGATTCGTGGTTGACTTCTGCCTGACTCCACTTCTCTATTGAAAGTAGTTCTTGATTACTCCAGAATGTGTCTTCTTTCCACTTTTTTCTTCATGTTATCTGCAAAAAGATTATTTTTTGACAAATTGGTACTGTAAATCAAAGAAAAGATGGACCTTCTTCATTCCTTTACTGGAATTTATTGTTTCTCCTCCTCCCATTTGCAATCAGCTATTAGAAAGTTCTAGACTGAAATTGAAGAGAGTGCTGAGCTGACATGAAGGAACAACATAATCACAAATCTTACCTTCTCTTTCACTTCTTTTGCAGATTTTAGTTTTGCTGGTTTGTGCTTCTGTTGACTTAAATGTTTTTAAATGAGCCTTTGATTATTTGGTCAATGTTCATATGTAGTTCTTTTCTTGAAATTGCAATTTAGGGTACTGATGATTAGAAAATTTTTGTTATTTTTCTATATATGTGTGTGTGTCTATATAAAATTAACAGTCTAGGCTGTATTCATTTGCTAAATTAGGTGCATATTTTTTGTTGTTTGTTGATGTTTGTTTATTTTTATATGAAGCAGTTAAGCTCCAAACTTTAAATTAACTTTAGACTGCTATGGTAGTTATTAATGGTATGTCTCCTTGATCTTAGGTCATTCTGAGCATCTTGAATCCATTTGGCTAGATGATCTAACCACTTTTACAAGAATGTCTCATAGATACTGCAGTTTATTGTTTCATAATAAAATGAAATACAAATTGAAATAATGCTTTTTGATTCTTTATCTCTTGAGAGTGGTCTTCATGAGTCTATGATGGAGATTGTTTTCTGTCCAAAGAAAATTTGGCGCTGAAACAGAAAAAAGTTTTTGTTTTCTATTTAATTTATCTACTTTGGAATACAAAGCAGTCTCGGAAGTCATGGGGGGACAGATCTGGGTAGGTACCACAAATTTTGCAATCTGCAAATATTTTCACAGAGAGAGTGATCTCTCAGTGGAATGGGCTGCCCAAGGAGGTGGTGGAGTCACTGTCCCTAGAGGTCTTTAAGAAAAGGTTGGATGAAGTTCTTGGTGGCATGACCTAGATATTAGGGTAGTGTGTTATAGGTAGGATGATGTGTTGGTAGTAGGATGGCAACAGGTCAGGTTAGGTATCAGGTTTGACTAGATTAGATTAGGTAACAGGTGATAGGTTGGACTTGATGATCTCTATGGTCTTTTCCAACCTTACTGATTCTGTGATTCTGTGATTCTGTGAAGATATTGAACCCATGAATATTCAATTACCCCCTGCCAGTAGCCATGTGCCCTCCACTAATTTTGTCTGGAGGGCAGTCCTGGGACTGTGGCTTGCACTGTAGCACCTCATTAAAGCAGACGAGGTGCTTTTGGTGCCTCCCGGCTGCAAAATCCAGGGTTTGGGATGTTATGCGCAGGCGTGCACTCTCACAACTTGCTGAAAATCCAAATGCGACTAATTGAATATGCAAACATGCAAACCAAAAATATGCAAGGTTTCTCTGTATTTTCTTTGAGAGAAAAAATCTTCAGAGATAAGAGTTTATCTTTTAAGCACCTTGAAATATTGTAAATTGCTTTAAGATACTAAATAACAGTGACAACAGCTAAAATTCAATATAACACATGGCAAAAGATAATAAGTTTTCCTTTGAAGAAAAATTCACCAGCAGATCAGGAATGACTACATCCTAATGCCACTGAGACATGAAGTGGGAAAGTATAAAGGAAGAAAACAGCCAGATCTGCTAAATTTTTTCACTCTATTGTTGTTTTAAAATTTTAGTAGCTGTTCCAACGAATCACGACTCACTGTTAAACATCTGCATTACATTTTAGTATCCTAATGTGATTTAATTACAAAAGAGGTATAACCTCCTGTAGGTCTCCTTCTTGTAACTGCTAATGAGAAAGAGGCAATAAACTATCCTTTATAAATCAATAGGTGAGAAATTAAATATGATTGCTTGGTCTTAGTTGGTCCCACAGCTAATGGAACTATGAAAGACATGATTAATTAGAAAGGTGTTTTAGAAAGGTTAATTAGTTTACATTTTAAATTATCTGCTGAGATAATGTGGTAGCTAAAAAACCAGCCTGCATCACAAATTAGCCACTGATTTTTCTGAAGTTTTAAAATAAACGCATTTGGCCACTGCAGCTGACAGGTAAATCTGTTTATTATCTGTTTATTATGTCACTCTCTTGAGATATCACTGTAGAGTTAATCTAAGTGATAAGAATTTCAGGATAAGATTATAATCTTTAGTCTTTTTAGAAGTCATTGAAATTAGGTGGGTGGGGTTGTTGCTTGGGATTTTGGCTTTGGGGTTTTTTGGGGGGGTTGTATGTTTGTTTGTTTATCTATTGTTTTGTTTTTAAACTAATTTTATTAAGGAAGTCATGCACCCAGAATAATATCTCAATTGACTAGGTACAATTTAGTCAGGAAGATGGCCTATGTCATCTTACCAATGAATTTATAATTTGCATATACAAGTACAAGAAACAAATGAAAAAGACACCGATGTAGATAATTATAATAATATAAAAATATTGACTGGCTTGAGAGAGAGTTTTCTTGGCTGAAATAAACATCACTTTCAGGTATTTTTTAAAAAATAGTAAGGTATCAGTGTTCCCTAAAGAGAAGTGTGGGAGAAAGTTTGACTGCATGTGTACGTTTGAAAGTGCACATATCTAAGAAGAACATGTCATTACAGTCAAGAAGTGATTGTAGTAGAGAAGAAATTATATTTAATGGTATGCTAGGCCTTCTTTCGGGGGCTAGTGAAAACCCTTGAAGACAAAGATAAGCAGTTCGTGTTTGTGAGACAGAAAACCTGGGGACCTGATGCAAAGACAAGGATCTCATGGAGCAAGGAAATGAATGGGCGGTGTTCTTGGCAAGTATGTAAGAAATGGATTTACTTCTATGAAAGCCAAGGAAAAGCTATATAGTAGATGATTTGCAAGGCTGATAAGAATCTAAACTGGATTTGCTTGGAGAGAAGGATAGAAAAGAAACAGTCAGATTTAAATAAATTTTGAGTGCTTAAATCTATTTGGTGCTTATAGTCAAAACTAATACCTCTGTTACAAATTTAAGAAATATTAAGTTAGTGCTATTGTTTCCAGAAGAAAAATTATTAACAAAATTATTTGAAGAGTGAAAAATACTCAGATGGCAATGTCATATGTCAATTACTGAATGAGATTTTGTGAACATTCACAAATACCTAGAAAAACATCGGAGTACTAAAAAGTGATCTTTAAATATGCAGATAATTGTGTGGATATGTTTCATTTTCAAAGAACGATGGCACAAATCTTGCATTTTATTCATTGCAATTCATTAAAGGAATAAGCAAAAATGGTATAGAGAAGCACACATAAAGCAATGCACTATATTTATTATTTATAGATTTTGTGAACTGCCTTGATCACTAACTAGAAAGATAAGAAGCAAATAAATATTCAGAGCAGAATAACAGAAGCAGGAGGTCGCCATAAAATGATCTCTGAAGCGGATTCTTATTTTTCAGAAGTGATTCAAATATTTAAATAGATTTGGGTTATATCAAAATTGAAAATCTATTAGATCATTATAGGCCAGACTGTTCCTGAACATGGTCCTGTCTTCCCACACAAACATTTTCTTTGTCACATTGAAAGAATACCTTAAGCCAATTCTCTTATAGCTTCTTTATAATGTTTGTCAGAAACACAATTTTGTTTGTTTGTTTGTTTCTCTTGTCTCTGCCATCAACAGAATTTAACTATGTCAATTCCTTAATCTGAGTGGTTTGGCATTTTTTTTCATTTTCAGTATCACTGGATTTCCAGTATTCACTTCAGAATGTGATATATCTGTCCATCACTGTCTACATTTGTGATTTTCCTCTCATATTCTTGTAATCTAGGACCAAAGCTCTCAAATTTAACCTCCATATAAATATTTGTTAATTGTATTGCGTTCCACTATTCACTAATTCTCACAAAGGTTGGTGGGTTGGTGTGGTTTTCTTTTTTCATATTTTTTTTTCTACTGAGATCCAGAAATTACCTGATAAATCCAATGTGGGGGTCATCTTTCAGTGAGAGCTTACTGAAAAAAGGCCTTTCTCTCTGTTAGTAGGAGCTTAAAATTCAAGATTCCAAGTCATGTGAAAATTAAGACTTAGGTTTTGGAGCATGTCTGCCATGCTTATTGGTTCCCTCATGATATTAATGATAAAAGTAAAAAAATTATAAAATACAGATAACCAGAAGCAGCAGCAGTCCAAATAATGGTTTAGGCAGTGATTTTGCAAATATTACTAGAATCTAGATTTCTTTATTATGCAAATAGTACTACAAAAGTGTCATGGTTTAACCCCAACCACCTACCAAGGCCCACACAACCTCTTATTCACTCTCTGCTAGCGGGATCATGGAGAGAATGAGAGCCATAAAAGAGAGGAAATTCGTGGGTTTAGATAAGACAATCTAATAGGGAAAGCAAAAGCCCAGACACAAGTAGTTAAAAAAAAGGAATTCATCTATTGCTTCCCATGGCAGCCATGTCCAACAGAACAGGGCCTCATCACACACAATAGTTACTTGGGAAAAAGAATACCATTGCTTCAAAAGTCCCTCCCTTCCTTCTTCTTTCTCCTCTTTATAGAAGCATGACGTGATATGGTATGGAATATCTCTTTGGCCAGTTTGGATCACCTGTCCTATCTGTCTCCTTCAACCTCCCATGCTCCCCACAACTTTCTTGCCAGCATGGCAGTACAAAAAGCAGAAAAGGCGTTGGCTCTCTATAAGCACTGCTCAGCAATAACAATAAATATCTCTACATTATCAACTCTATGTTCAGGACAAATCCAAAACATAGCCTCATATTAGTCACTGTGAAGAAAATTGACTCTACTCCAGCTAAAACCAGAACAACAAAGCAAATATTTATTGATGATATGGATGAGGGAGTTGAATCCATCATCAGTAAGTTTGCAGATGATACCAAGCTGGGGGCAAATGTTGAACTGCCAGAGGGTAGGAGAACCCTTCAGAGGGACATTGACAGGCTGGAGAGATGGGCAGGCTCCAACAGTATGAAGTTTAACAAGACTAAGTGCCGCGTTCCTCACCTCGGACACAACAACCCCATGCACCGCTATCGGCTGGCGGAGGAGTGGGTCGAGATTAGTGAAGTGGAGAGAAACTTAGGTGTAATGATCGACAGGAAACTCAGTATGAGCCAGCAGTGTGCCCAGGTGGCTAAGAAGGCCAATGGCATCCTGGCCTGCATCAGGAACAGTGTGGTCAGTCGGACCAGGGAGGTTGCCCTTCCCCTGTACACAGCGCTGGTCAGACCTCATCTTGAGTACTGTGTGCAGTTCTGGGCTCCCCAGTTTAAGAAGGATGTTGAGCTGCTTGAGAGGGTCCAGAGAAGGGCGACAAGGATGGTGAAGGGACTGGAGGGCAAGCCCTATGGGGAGTGACTACAGGAACTGGGTTTGTTCAGCCTGGAGAAGAGGAGGCCCAGAGGTGACCTCATTGCTGTTTACAACTACCTGTGGGGAGGTTGCTGCCAGGTGGGTGCGGACCTCTTCTTTCAGGCTGACGACACCAGAACGAGAGGGCACGGCCTCAAGCTACGCCAGGGGAGGTTTAGACTGAATGTTAGGAAGCGGTTTTTCACAGAGAGAGTGATTGCACATTGAAATGGACTGCCCAGGGAAGTGGTGGAGTTGCCGTCCCTGGAGGTGTTTAAGAGAAGACTCGATGAGGAGCTTAGTGCCGTGGTCTAGCTAGGGAGTGTAGGGCTGGATGAACCTGTGGGTCCCTTCCAGCTCGGAGTGGCCTGTTAGACTGCGAGGGAACTAGGTTTGTATTTACTGCTCTGGGATGTGCGTTCAGTCACTGTACGGGTGTTAGATGGTGAGTTGGACTAGATGACCCTTGTGGGTCCCTTCCAACTCATAATATTCTGTGAATTCTGTGAAATACCTAGGCATTTATGCAAAAGGTGGCTATGAGGAAAGAGTCCAGGCTGATAAAAGAGTTGGAATCCCAAAACCAGGCACTTGTGGGCTGATTGTACCAAAAAATGGAAAAAAATAGTTGTACCAGAGACGTATGTTTTAACAATGAAAAAATGCAAGCTAAAAGCAATCTGAAACCTGACGAGTGACTTTACAGTGAAGGCAGTGTTCAAACAGTTGTTTCTGCACAAAATTGGGTAATAAAACCTGTCTCTAAAAATTGAGGGAAACTCAGGAGGCTGAGGGGAGTATTAGAGCTCACAATCTCCTAAAAACTTTGTTGCTATGTGACTTTACATCATTGTCATTCTTGACATCGAGAAAATATTGTAGCTTGCACTAAGTGTTTTGTCTGACAAAATCTGGGAATCTGTACGACTTGAATTTGTACTGCATACTTTGACAATACTGGGACAATATTTAAAGCCAAGAATATTTTAGTTGAGTGACAAGTCTAAATATATAAAAATATTCTTGAGTAAAATAAAGTCTGTGGAAGTTTTTGAAGACTCAAAAAATTGAATAAATTGTCATACAATTAAAATGAAAGGTATTATTTTTGACCAAATGAAGTGATTTTCCTGTGATCTGGAGGGTTTAGAAATGTTCCATTCAAAAAGAAAAAAAAATGTGAATAAAAAAGGATTGTGAAAATTTTAATCTAAAAAATTTACATTTTTCTCTGATGAAATTAGTTAGAAAAACTCATATGAGTGACAAAATTATTTTAAGGCCATTAGATTAGTTTGCTTATTTTCTTCATTAATGATTTTACCAAAAATGTTTCCAAATTACAAAATTATTCACTTATGATATCTCTCTAAGTTCTGAAAAAAAATATATCTGGTAAAGAACTGAATTTTTTTTATTTAAGTATGTAATTTATTTTCATCAGGTTTTCTTTATTTCTTTGTTTTGAGAAGAATTAACTTTTAACTGCAATCCTGTGTTATATAAAAAGCCTGTTCCTTAACCTTTTCCCCTAACAGTTCTTACATGAATGTTCCTTGAGCTTCAAAGAGGAAATAATACTTCTCCAAGAAAATAATTTCTCTTATTCATACACTGACATTGGATACTGCTTGATGGACACAATTCAAGCTAAATCTCCATCTAAATAATTTTTTTAGTGTGGCAAGAATATAAGTCACTTCTTCCATTTTGAAGGGTTAATGAATGATTCCAATGTCTCTTCAATGGTTGACTGTAAAGTGATCTCATGACAAACATGTGAGTTTTGGTAGACACAAATGATAAACCATTATTTTTGGTCCACTGGATCCCATGTGATGAATTTGGTTTACTAGCAGTGAGATAGACAAAAGAGAACATTTCCTGAAAAGCCAGGCAATTGCTCTAGTATACCCCACTATAAGTTTAAAACCATTATTTGTTCTGCCATCTAGCTACATTGCTCATTAATAGGTTTATTGTGATCTTACTTCTAAGATCATGTAATAGGTGATGTAGAGCCAAATGATGATAACTAGAAGAATTCATAGCTCTTAATACCTTTCATATATGTATATTCCCTGTTAAGTTCTACAAGTACAAAGGACAATGATCCCAGTAAAAAAAATAAAAAAAATAGGTTTTTATTATTCTTACATCAAATTCTTTTATTCTGTTTATTGAAAGATTAATTTACTTTATACAGGAAAACTATATCTATGAAATGAAGAATTTGACTATTTCTGGTGACTCATAAAAATGTCTATATGAATTTCTTAATAATTATATGAATAATTTCAATCTGAATATTAGATTAGGTTTATGAAGAAAGAGATGAGTTTAACTGATTTTCAAGTTAAACTAAAATTAATGTAATAAACTAATAAAGACATTTAGAATAAGCTAATCTGGGAATATTGCAATGCAAGCATTAAGAAATGTATTACTTAGACATCATATTATGCAGTATATACAACTGAGCACATACAGGACAACTTTCAAGATATGGGCTCAAAGGATCTTACATATTTATCCAAAAAGTAGTTTTCAGTTTAACCTTTCACAAGTTCAAAAGTTCCTCCGAGGTGGAAGGAACCCAAGAATCATCTAGTCCAACTCCAAAATAGCCTCCCACCAACTAGACCATGTCACTAAGCTCCTCATCGAGTCTCCTCTTAAACACCTCCAGAGATGGCGACTCCAGCACCTCCCTGGGCACTCCATTCCAATGAGAGATCACTCTCTCTGTGAAAAAGTCTTCCTAACATCCAGTCTAAACCTCCCCCGGTGTAGTCTGAGGCCATGTCCTCTCGTTCTGGTGTCGTCAGCATGAGAGAAGAGATCCTGACCCACCCGGCGGCAACCTCCCCTCAGGTAGTTGTAAACAGCAATTAAGTCAACTTTGAGCCTCCTCTTCTCCAGGCTGAAAAACTCTAGTTCCTGCAGTCACTCCCCATAGGTCTTCTCCTCCAGTCCCTTCACCATTCTTGTCGCCCTTCTCTGGACCCTCTCAAGCAGCTCAACATCCTTCTTAAACTGGGGAGACCAGAACTGGACACAGTACTCAAGATGTGGTCTGACCAGCGCTGAGTAGAGGGGAAGGATAAATTCCCTAGTCCGACTGACCAGACTTTTCCTAATACAGGCCAGGATGCCATTGGCCTTCTTAGCCACTTGGGCACACTGCGGGCTCATATTGAGTTTCCTGTAAATCATTACTCCTAAATCCCTCTCCATCTCACCACTCTCCAGCGACTCCTCCCCCAGC
>WEKX01016706.1:5357-31206 GCA_013390025.1 Pitta sordida | reverse complement strand
TGTCTTACTGTTAAAAACAGAGGCAAAGTATGTTTTTGTTTTTTTTTTTTTTTCCCTTTCCTCATCACTACTTACTACGTTCCCTTTTGCATCCAATAAGGAGTGAAGGTTGTTGCAGCCTCGCTTTTTACTCTTGATGTACTTATTGAACCATTTCTTATTGTCCTTAACAGAAACGGCTAGGTTGAGTTCCATCTGGGCTTTTGCCTCTCTGATTTTTCTCCTGCATGACTTGACAACTTCCTTAAACACACCCTGACTTACCTCCCCCTTTTTCCATTGGCTGTACATCCGCCTTTTTTCCCCTAGTTCTTTCAGGAGCTCTTTGCTCATCCAGTCCAGCCTTCTGCCCCTCTGACTCATTTTTTGGCACATTGGGACCACCTGCTCCTGTGCCTTCATGAGCTCATTCTTAAAGTTGTCAGTTCATAGTCAGTTATTGTTTCAATTTCTGCGGCTTTCTTTTCTTTTAGTGAACAAATAGCTTTACAGTTGGCCCTCTTCCACTTTGCACCTCCCATATTGCGGCTTCACATCTTAGCCGCATGATTTTTCAGCAATTAAAGAGGCCCATTTAAAGACTGCATATGTGCGACCTTACACGCATGAATATTCGAAGTAGGTAGTCATGAATATGCAAATCCCCCCTCACTCCCCCACCGTGTCAATAATCCAGGGTGCACGGGCACACCACGGTGGCTGCAGCAGAGCCGAGCCAGGCACATGCCACTCCCGCAGCAACTTGGCTCAGCTCAGCTTGGCTTGGATTGGCTAGGGTCAACTCGAGCACCACCCACCCTATTCCCGTTGCTCAGCTCCAAGTGAGTAGGCTTCACGCAGTTACGAAAGATTTACACATTCTCAGGTTACACATGGTGTCCTAGACTTTCTTGGGGTCTCTCCTGAGTATGGAGACACTAGATCTACCCACCCGGAGAGACACGAGGACAGTGGCACTGGTGGCTCCCTGCATCCCTGTCTGCGGCCGAGCGGAAAAGGGGTCTTTCTTGGCATGAGGTGGCCATGGGCACCAGGAAGCACCAATACGTTCACCGATACACAGCAATGTAGTGCCAAAAAGAGCACTGGAGCACTGGGGGTCTGTGTCAGGGTACGGGGCAAATTTGCACATTAATGAGCTACCACTCTGTGTGGAAGGAGGGCTTTGTGGATAGGGGACAAGACCCGCAGTACCGTGGTATAGGAGACTCAACTGTATTTTATTCCTGTGCAACAAGACTCTTCCAGTACACTGTGTCAACTTATATTTGGTTCCACTATAGACTTTGATGTGATAACATCAGGCATAAGCCAATATTGCAAGTGAGAAGCAAGAGAGGTGAGTGCTCTCTCGTGTTAGGAACTACTTATATTATTCAGTACTTGAAGACCCTGGTTAAACATAATTGTCTGCTTGTTCTGACATCTCTATAAATTTAATATAAACATAGCAATATGTAACTGAATTTAAATTCAAAGTTATAATTCACATTTAGATATTCATGGGAGCTATATTTTTCAAAAGGTGGTAATTATTCATGACTGATTCACATTTTTAGAGTTTAGAATTCTGCTAGCTCATTTTTATGCCACTTTCTATACCCATATAAATTGGTGGTTTTCCACTCTTGAATAACACATACATGTTCTGCAATAGATCTAACAATGAAACATAAAAAGATTTCATTTTTCCCTCAGTAGGATTGCACATTGGAAACTAAAAAAGTATTTTTCAGGAGTATTAACATGTTCCTAAATTTGAAAAATAAATTAAATACATTAGGAAATCAACCAATAAAAGATTTTAAAAAATAATAGATTTTATAGCTTAATGATCAAATCTGATATGCAGACAAGACTCCGGTGTGCTGGATTCCTTCTTTATTTTATGCAGAAATGAAGTTTCCAAGACCTGATAAACTATTCAGATGCTCCACTGCTAAAGGATACTTGATTACAGAGGTACTTTAAATTTAATTATGTCTCAGTTTTTTACTGTAAAGATTTCTAAAAGCCTCACAAATGTTTCTAGATTTCAGAAAAGATGAGAAAGTTATGTCTCAGAAACTGTAAGGGAAAGCAGACAACTGACAGCTCCAATACATATTGAAGCACAAGACTAGATAGGTTTTATTAATCTGAATAAAATTATTAAATTGCATTTTAATACTGTGATACATATTGTTTCCTGGGAATTAAGAGACAACTTTCAGGATTACTGGATTAGGATTTTTTTAGGATTACCATAGTGATTTTTTATGTTTGGCAGCAGTGTGAAATGTTTTATCTGTAGTACTGTGTTTACAAAGGTCACTAAAAATGTTAACCTTAATGACCTTTAAAAACTCAGACCTTTGCCAAAAAGTAAAAGATGTTCAGTGACCAATTTATTCTTCAAGAACTTCAATATACTCATTTGATTCTGCAAAAGTGGCTTGTCCAACAGTACACTAGCACAAATCTGCAGGCTTTAAGCAGTCCAAGAACACCATTTTAACTGTATACACCTTTGTATACAGGTAAAGAAAAAGAAAAATTTTAGCTAGCCGTGTCTCCATGACTCATCATGACCTGCAGCACCAACCTTGCTACAGTTCTAGAACTTCAACTCAGAGTGACCTGTGACACTGTGAACTTCTGAACGGAGTATGACGTTGGAAAGAATTAGCAGGTCAGATGTGTCAGTGTTTTTACTGGTTTTCCTTGGTTCACTTAAAAATTATTTTGGTTTCAGAAGATTAATGTTCTTATCTCTGAACACACAGACTTCATGAGGTTTCTGACAATCCCAGCTCCTGCAGTCTCTCCCCATCAGACTTATTCTCCAGTCCTTTCACCATCCTTGTCGCCCTTCTCTGGACCCTCTCAAGCAGTTCAACATCTTTCTTAAACTGGGGAGTCCAAAAACTGGACACAGCACTCAAGATGTGGTCTGCCCAGCGCCGAGTACAGGGGAAGGATAACTTCCCTTGTCCGACTGATCACACTGCTCCTGAAACAGACCCTCTTAGCCACCTGGGCACACTGCTGGCTCATATTGAGTTTTCTGTCAACTGTTACTCCTAAATCCCTCTCCACTTCACCACTCTCTAACCACTCATCCCCCAGCTGATAGCGATGCATGGGATTGTTATGTCCAAAGTGAATAATTTCACATTTGGACTTGTTAAATGTCATATTATTGGAATCTGCCCATCTCTCTAGCCTGTCAAGGTCCCTCTGAAAGGCCTTTCTACCCTCTGGCATTTCAACATTTGCCCCCAGCTTGGTATCATCTGCAAACACTTGCTAATATTAGACTCAGTTCCCTCATCCATATCATCAATAAAGATATTGAACAATGCTGGGCCAAGCACTGATCCCTTTGGGACTCCACTAGTGACTGACTGCCAGTTGGATGTGGCACCATTCACCAACACTCTCTTGTTCGTCCAACCAATTCCTAACCCAACATAAAATGCCTCTGTGCAGTCCATGCTCCAAGAGTTTCTCCAGAAGCTTACCATGAGAAACCGTGTTGAAGGCTTTGCTAAGATCCAAGTACACAACATCCACTGCCTTTCTACCATCAACCAGGCGAGTCACCTGTTTGTAAAAGGAGATCAGGTTGGTCAGGAAGCACCTGCCTCTCCTAAATCCATGCTGACTAGGTCTGATGTCGTGGTTATTTTGCAGGTGCTGTATAATAGCATTCAGGATTATCTGTTTCATGACAGGTCAGGCTGACAGGTCTATAATTATCCGGCTCACCTTTCCGAGTGTTCTTGTGGATGGGTGTCACATTAGCCATTTTCCAGTCTTCTGGTACATCTCTGGTAAGCCCGGACTGTTGGTAAATTATAGAGTTGCTTTGCGAGTTCATCTGCCAGCTCTGTCATCACCCTGGGATGGATCCCATCTGGTCCTATGGACTTGTGTTGATCCAAGCCACTCAGTAAGTCTCTAACTTCCTCCTTCTGGATTACAGGGGAGTTATACTGCACCCCTCCCCATCCTCCAGTCCAGAATTCCAATTGTCCTGCAGGTAATCTGTCTTACTGTTAAAAACAGAGGCAAAGAAAGCATTAAGTATCTCTGCCTTTTCTTCATCTCTAGTTATTACATTCCCATTTGCATCCAATAAGGAATGAAGGTTGCTGCAGCTTCTCTTTTTACTGTTGATGCATTTATAGAAAAATTTATTTTTGTCCTTTACAGGAAAGGATAGTTTGAGTTCCATCTGGGCTTTTGCCTCTCTAATTTTTTTTCTCCTGCATGACTTGACAACTTCCTTAAACACTGAATCACCTCCCGTTTTTTCCAAAGGCTGTACATCCTCTTTTTTCCCCTAGTTCTTTCAGGAGCTCCTTGTTCATCCAGGCCGGTCTTCTATCCCTCCAACTCATCTTTCGGCACATAGGGACCACCTANCGGCACATTGGGATCGCCTGCTCCTGTGCCTTCATGAGCTCATTCTTAAAGTATGTCCAGCCCTCCTGGATCCCGTTGCCATTAATGGCTGCTTTCCATGGTACCCTTCTAATTAAATCCTTAAATAGTCCAAAATCTGCCCTCCAGAAGTCCCACATGGAGGTTTGGTTTGTGGCCTTTCTTGTCACACTATCAATTGAAAACCCTATTACCTCATGGTCACTGCATCCCATATTTCCTCCGACCACAACATCACCAACCAGCCCTTCCCTATTTGTAAACCGTAGGTCGAGCACAGCCTTGCCCCTGACAGGCTCACTCACTAGTTGCATCAAGAAACAGTCATCAACTATCTTTAGGAACCTTCTGGACTGTCTCCTCTCTGCTGTGTTAAGTTCCCAGCAAATATCAGTCAGATTGAAGTCTCCTTCAAGAATTAAGGCAGCCAACCTTGAACCTATCTCTAATAGATGAAAGGGCAATAGGTCTGCCTCTTGCTCCTGGTCAGGTGGGTGGTCTGTAACATACTTCTGTATGGTTGTCTGTAACATACTTCTACCAGGATTTCAATTTTATTGGCTATTACTCTTACCTTAACCCATAGGTTCTCGACCTGATCATCCTTGATGTCATGCTCCAAGATGTCAAGAGTTGCTTTAATAGATTGGACACCTTTGTCGCCTCTTGTTTCTTCTGAACAGTGTGTAGCCTGACAATGTAGCACTCCAATTGAGTGCATCATTCCACTATGTTTCTGTGATGGCAACTATGTTGTATTGCTCCTGGTGCACCAAGACTTCCAGTTCATCCTCTTTATTACCCAGGCTCCGTGCATTAGTATACATGCCCTTAAACTGGATTGGTGAGTTTGTATTTGACCCATATTTACCAGTTTCAGTATCCCCCTGAGTGACTGAAGGAACTCCTTCCCCCTACAAACCTTGTTTAAAGCCCTGTCAATGAGTGTTGCCAGCCCGCGGGCCAAAACCCTTTTGCCCTTAACTGATAGATTCTGCCCACAAGAGTCTAGCAAGGCAGGTTTGGCAAAGGATACCCCATGATCATAAAACCCAATATTCTTCTGGTGGCACCAGTCCATGAGCTGTTTGTTAAAAGGAAGAATTCTCCTGTTCCTTTCAGGTTCCAAATCTGTCACTACAGAGACCAAGCAAAAAATTACCTGTGTTCCTGTCCCACTAATCAATTTACCAAGCTCCTTAAATTCCTTCCTAAATTCTCTGAATCCCTTCTTGTTGATCTCATCACTGCCAGCTTGGATGATCAGCAGGGGATAATAATCAGAAGGTCGAATTACGTAGTTCTGGCAACCTCTCAGCAAAATCCCGTACCCGGGCCCCAGGGAGACAGCAGACTTCCCTGCCGGATGGGTCTTGGGAGTTGGACTAGATGATCCTTGTGGGTCCCTTCCAACTCGGAATAACCTGTGAACCTGTGAACTGTGATACTCAGAAGATTGTCTGGCAGTTGGGAATCTCATATATATCTTAAAAATGGATAAGGAGAACCTAGTGGACTAAAAGTTGATCAGCTTCACCTTACACCCTGGAAAATCAAACATCTCATCCTCTTGGAATCCGTTACCAAGTAAATGAAGCCTGAGAAGATAATCAGGAGTAACCAGCATGGATTCAAGAAATTTAGCACGCTGTGCTATTTTTCTTGTTATTTACATCAATGAAAAATTCATTTAGATATAGACAATTAAGGTAAGTATATATAATGTAATATGTTTAAATTAGTTTTTGAAGTAGCAAGTATTCTGCCATGCCTACATGAACCTACACTGATTTTTTTAGGGGGGTTGTAGTGTCATAGAGACCATCTGTACAGGAATAAGTGGAACGATAAGCTATCACCAAAACCCAGTGAGGCTATGATGCAAAGGTTCAATTATCTGACATTCTGTGTTCAATTTTAAAAATATTTCATGATAGATGAGATGATCAGAATTCTCAAAATGAGGTTAGAATGACCTTTATATTTTTGGATTAAATGGATTAATTTGTACCCTTGTGTCCTCGCTTTCAGTCACAGTTAAACGGCCTTGTTACAGCTTCTGTTTTACTAAGTCACAATTAAAAAAAAACAAAAAGAAAAAAGCTAGATTTAGAAACTTTGGTAAGTAACGGGATTTTGAGCTTTTGACACAAATATCTTGACAGCTTCAGCAATTTTAAAAAGTCAACTTACTCCTGTCTACATGTGGACATAATAGTAGACTCATGTATCTTTAGACAGCTTTTTAGGCTCCTGTGTGGTAAAACTTGGTCTTAATGATGCTATTGAAATGGTATTATTAGATTACAGCCTAACCCAGGTTCATCTTGAAAGAAACACTAGAAAGTTATGGAAAGCCTAATTATCACAGAAACCAGCATTATGACTTCAAGGGGATAATTATAAAGAGGAGATAAACTCCTGAGAAACCAAGAACCTATTTTCATGTAAATGCTACCACTCATAATGAGTGAATGGAAAATGACCTGGAAAAACTGCAGAAAGACAGAAATGCTTTTAATAACTTGTCTTCTAGAATATGCTGTGACCTGTCTTATGATCTTTAGCTCCTTTGTTCTTTTCCTGCAGCTCTATAAAAGAAAAAAACAGTATTTATTTTAGGAAACTGAAACCAGTAGCTCTTTTTTTTTTTTTTTTTCCCCTCTCCTGTCACCATTAGCAAACATAGCTGTTGTACAGATCAGGGATCATATTCATTTAACAAGTTATATCATCCTTCAAGAGTTAGCAGACAATTTTCCCTCAGTGAATACTGGTTTTGTTCGTACAGTGTCAAACCAATAATCCAAACAGGGCTGCCATGTCAGTGAAAGAAAATGCAGTGGCCTTGAAAAGACACTTTAGATGTTGGAAACAAGAAAAGCCCACTGATCATTCAGAATTCAGGCCTCAGACTGGATCTGCAATAGAAGAGATGAGTGCTTTCTATCACTATGCTGCACTGAGCAAGAGGAAAGGTTTGGAATGGCTTCCAGGCAGTCTCAGTACAAGCTGAGTAAAACAGAGACTCATGGGTCAAGCATTCAGCCTTACTGCTTCTATGACATTAGCACATGCAGCATTGTTTTATTTCACGACTTACATCTCTGATATTGATAATGTAATTATCAATAATTACATTATGTAATTGTCAATAATGTATCTTGGATTAATAATGTAGTACCTACTTTTTTAGAGGAACACTTGTCTCAGTACAAAACCTTTTGGTTTGTTTTTGTTTTTTTTTTTTTTTAGAGGTGGCAGAATTCAGCTACAGTCACTGAGGAAGAAGAAACAGCTCCTACACACAGAACATTTTCCTTTACATGCTCTAAATTCAGGTAACATAAATAGAGAGAATAATCAGAAAAAATGTTTCCAGAAGCTCCCTATTTCTGGCAAAATAATAGAATTTAATACCATTATTCCTGCTTTTTAATTGAATGGATTCTATTTCGGGGGTGAAACCCTTGAGTAAATTTAACCTAAATTTTAAATAATTTTGTTCAGTACATTCAAAATTTTCAGTTTATTTATTTCTGGTTATGTATTTTATAAACAGGAATATTAATATAAAGTGGAGTGAAATGATGGTAATATTTGCTCTAGAATAATTTTTTTATGCACTTAGAGTTTATTTAGCTTCTACATATGCAATAAAAGTCTAATTTACAACAGCCAGGGGAAGAACACCACTATTTCAGTGATTGTCAAAATTTGGTTTGACTTTTTTTCTGTGTTTTGTATTGTTTTTATTGTTCATGTTATTTCAACTGTTAAATGCTGACTTATGAAGGCTGTGAAGTGAATTGCTGAATTACTCTGAAAAGTTACTCTATTGTGCATTCCTTACGACTATCCATTTTGAAAAGCAAATTCAAAATCATTTTACTTGTGACTGGTTGACAGCCTTTTCTGCTGAGCTCGGATTCTTTTAAACAGATCACAAGTAAGGATACATTTATTGCCATAGAAAATGCTTAAGAATAGAAACAAAGAAACGAGAGAGAAAATGTGCCTTGCCTATAATGGCAGCCATGGTTGTACATCTTCTTTTCATTAGTCTTAACTCTGATATGCAATTACCCAAATCATATATAAGAGGTAAATCTAAACTAGTAAGAAAACAATGCAAACACACACAGACTACTGGAAAGTAATGGTCTCCAGAATTTCAGGAATTTAAGGCAATTACTGTCTCAGAAATATTTCACTGTTGCCTAAATACATAAAATCAGTGAGCAAGCTAATTCATCTGTATCATTCACAATCTACTTGCAACATCATACTTCAGCAAATGAAAAAACTTGTTTGTTTGTTTGCTTGCTTATTTATTTGTTCAAGATTAAAATATATAGATACACGCAGGTTGGAAGCAGTCACTTACAATGTGAGATCAGGATGTTTTCTCTTTTAATGCTTTATCACTAAGGAGGCATACTCTTCTTTCCATAGACTTTCACCACTAGAAAGGCATATCTGATATGCTCAGAACCACAGATTTAAGTTATTGTCCCAACCAGCCTGTGGTGATCAAGCTCATGGCTGAATCACAAGTTACCACTGACAGCTCTGGTCAAATACAGTAAATCCTCAATGCATTGTGACCTCTACATTGCGATCCCGGGGATTTGCACGGGTCCTTTCTTGGAGCCAGTGTCTCTGTCCCTCTACATCTCCTGCTGTTCCTGTATTGGACAAGAGACTCTCGCCTGTCTCAGCAGTAAACTGGGGGAACCCTGTTCATGTGTGCCATGGTTCCTCTGTTTATGATCTGATAGAATTGTATAAAGTGTATGGCTGGCTAAGTAGTCTAGAACCAGGTATTTAAAGACAATTTGATGCTTCTATGTAGTTATGAGCAAAGGATGCATTCGAAGGTTTCTAGAAGAGTCGTTATAGCAATCTGGATAGTTTTCTAGAGGCACTGAAAATAGTAATCTACAAATGAAAAATTAGACCAGTTGTTTAATAATATTTTTCAAGACATCTTTTCCTTTGTTTTTTCCTAATATCTCTTTCATACCACTATGTGTTTTTAAGACATCAGACATTCTGAGATGAATTCCACATTATACCACATCCCTATTTTCTGAGAGTATCAAAAAAAAATTAAAATCACAGAATATTCCACATTGGAAGGCACCCACAAGGATCATGAAGTCCAAATCTTGAGTGAATGGTTGTAAGTGAATCAATATGTGATCTTGGTGTTATTTTAAGTTTCAATGTATAACTAGTCCTTCCATGGTTGAGTCTTTCAAGTGACCTGTTAGAATCAAACTGCTCCAGAACAAAGCTGTTAATATTTTAACTTCATCAGCATTTTCTATCAGAAATTTTTTTTATTTTTATTGTAATCTTTTTCTCAACTCTTCATATGTCTTTCAGCATATAATTTTAAAATTAACCTAAAATAATTCAGTAGCTTATCCATAGTTCATACAGCATCCAAAAGCATCCATATGCACTTCTTTATCTAATTAAAATTCAGTCAAGTCTCCTATAACACAGACCTGTGGTTTTATTTGGGATCCATGTAGCCAGTACTTCTGCATTGAATGGCAGCCATGCCACTGCACAGGCAACACCCACTGCTGCCTGCGCCACCACTGCCACCCAAGCCACTGCCCGGACTGCCACCGCAGACGCCACCGCCGCGGCAGGTTGAGCATGTGCAGTTGAAAAATGGGTCTCCTACATCACTAAAAAATCAAGCTGCTAAGATCTGAAGCTGCAATATGGGGGGCGCGAAGTGCAAGAGGGCCAACTGTAATGAAAAATTAAGCATTTTGCAATTAGCATACTCCAATATATTTAGTTTCCAGTTGAAATTGAAAGAAAAACCCCACCAGAAAGCAAACTTTTGATTCATAGGTGTCAGACAATAAAACAGGTTGCAGAGAAAAGTCTTAGAACTTACTGCTACCATGATAGATAAAACAGATAACACAGTAGCCAAGATCTGATGAAAATGCCACCTTATACCCTACTTCAAAGGTGTTTCATGACACTCACATCTTCTTGTCTTAAAAACTTAAACTGCCTATTCACCACACCCAATCATTCTTCCAAGCATCAGCCAGTACTGTAAGCTCTCCTTTTTACCTTTTCTTTTCTTTTTTTTTTTTTTTTAACATACCCTTAGCTGTATGATTTGCCAGCTTTTACAATCACATCTTCCTTTCCCAACTTTTTTTAATTGAACACAACTCCCTGTGTCTGTGCTCTCTGGAAATGAAAAGAGAAGGTGCCTTACTATGCCTCTCCAAAACAATTGTCACACACAGAATCACACAGTATATTATGAGTTGGAAGGGACCCACAAGGATCATCTAGTCCAACTCACCATCTAACACCTAACACCCATACAGAGACCGAAAGCACATCCCAGAGTGATAACACAGTCTAGTTCCCTCACAGTCTAGCCGGCCACTCCAAGCCGGAAGGGNGCGGTGCATGGGGTTGTTATGGCCGAAGTGAAGAACCCGGCACTTAGTCTTGTTAAACCTCATACTGTTGGAGCCTGCCCATCTCTCCAGCCTGTCAAGGTCCCTCTGGAGGGCCTTCCTACCCTCTGTCAGATCAACAATTGCCCCCAGCTTGGTATCATCCGCAAACTTGCTGATGATGGATTCAATTCCCTCATCCATATCATCAATAAAGATGTTGAACAGTACTGGGCCTAACACTGACCCCTGTGGGACTCCGCTGGTGACTGGCCGCCAGTCCGATGTTGCACCATTCACCAACCACCCTCTGAGCTCGCCCTTCCAACCAGTTTGTAACCCAACATAAAATGTTCCCTTCCAGTCCGTGCTTCACAATTTTCTCCTGAAGCTTATTGTGGGAAACCGTGTCAAAGGCTTTGCTAAGGTCCAAATACACAGCATCCACAGCCTTTTTGTCATCAACCAGTCGAGTCACTGGATCATAACAGGAGATCAGGTTAGTCAGGCAGGACCTGACTTTTCGAAATCCGTGCTGACTAGATCTAATGTCATGGTTGTTTTGCAGTTGTTGCGTAATAGCACACCAGACCGTTCCATGACTTTGCATGGGACTGAGGTCAGTCGTCTTCAACATCTTTTGCAGTAAACCAATACGTATTTCTATAATCAAATAATGCTTTGGGCAGACCATGTATGAATAATAGGTAAAAAAATTGTAGCAAGATTTTATTAATTTTTCTTCATTTTTGGATGAGGTGATGGATCTTCGAATTGGACAATTACAGCCAAGTAGGGTTTTGCATTTGTCCAATATATGTATTTCACAAAAATTGCTGAATATAATACTTTGGTTGTGGGTGAGCAATATCTTGCAGAAATACATCCAAGCTTCATATACAGGCTTTAAAATATGACATTATGTATAGTTGTTTCTGCTAATCTCTGGAAAAATGGATAAAGAGAAGTGTACAACAGTACTGAACATTGAGTACTTCTATTCCTACTGCTCTCAAATGAACTTCTGCTATGGTTATTTCCTTGTCCCCAGCAAGTTTCACAATTTCAATAAATTCAATCAATCTACAAGGTAATTGTAGAAATAAATTTTTCAAGAATCACTTGTAGAATCAAGAGATTGCTCTTAACCTTAACATAATTGTCAGCAGAGTTCCTTATTGAGTAATGTTGAAAGCATTTCTGGAAGTCCATCAGAGGCTCAGAAAACCGCAGAGGGAAAAAAGGTGGTAAAAGGGAAACTGAGGATAATAGAAAGTGTTGTTTGTAGGGTCCTTTGCTTAAAAGGAAAACCAAACCAAAACAAAACCTGGGCTGCAAAAGATACTGTAACATTCCTTATGTAATAATAATTAATAAAGAGCATTATACTTGATTAATGATAATTCAATTTATTGTATATTTAAAAGATTCAAGTACTATTTGGCATATATGTGTTAACAAAGACATTTTACATATACTTGGGTAAGACCTGAATAAATAATCAAGACTTTCACTTCCAAATATGATAGGGAAATTAAGGACATTAAGGCAAAGCATCCTATTATTGCATAATATTATATAAAATACCTGATAGAAAGTAAGTTCAAACAGAAATATCTATTATGACTATTAAAGCACAGCATGTAGTTTCAAATGTGTGTTAGTGAATACATTTGCTCAAAGATTTCCCTGAACTTATTAGTGATTTATTGTGCCCTTGGAAGGACAAAACTGCAGCTTGATTGAAATAGTGTCTCTTTCTTTAAAGAAAGAAAATTATTATACAGCAGAATATTAATCATGTTTTACCCAACAATTGTTAGCTTCATTGGTATTTTACCTATCAACAATCTGTGAGACTTCAAAGAGATGACAAATTATATGTCATTGATTCTGGTTATTGCCATTTGTAACTGACACATTACAAAGGTAGAATTAATCATTTGATTGTTTGAGATTTGTTTTAACAATGGAATTTCAGACTGGGTTGTCTCTGTTTTCCTTGGAATAATTTCGGTTTACCTGGTAAACAGTTCTTCATGTCAGCAGAAATAGTTTAAAATATAACATTGACTCTCCTCCAGTTTTATTTTTATCTATATTTCATTGTTTTCTTTTACTGACTTTCTTTTCTTTGTTTTCTTAGCCTTGATTGTATTAAACTAAATATAACATCAGTGTGAAATACTGACATACCCATAAAAAATGAGATTTTCTTTAAAGAGGTTTTATTTCCCAGAAGCTCAGTTTTTTCCTTCTGTCTTTCAGTCCCAGTGTGTTAACTATTTCCAGCAGCTATTCCATAGCCATATACGTAATATAAATTCTTTCTTGGGGACAAAAAATAAGAGTAATTGATTTCTAATAGCTTTTTCCTTTCAGGACCCTATATATGGGATTCTTTAAAATCATTAGATTAGACATAATAATTTGACTACGTGAGCTCAAATGAAAATCCTTCTAACATTCCCTTATTCTGAGTATTCAGAATTCTGAGTACATTGTTTAAGAAGCGTTTAAATAAAGCAGTTCCCCACTATGCTTCACTTCTGTAAATGGAGAGGTTCGGCATTGATTGTCTGTCATACAAGTTCAGCCACAATCAAATAATTAACTCAGGACTTCAAAAATTCAAAAAATTCACACACAGAATCACAGAATCACAGAACATTATGAGTTGGAAGGGACCCACAAGGATCATCTAGTCCAACTCACCACCTAACACCCGTACAGAGACCGAGAGCACATCCCAGAGCACAACACCAACCTAGATCCCTCACAGTCTAGCAGGCCACTCCGAGCCGGAAGGGGCCCAGGGTCATCCAGCCCTACACCCCCCGGCTAGACCATGTCACTAAGCTCCTCGTCCAGTCTTCTCTTAAACACCTAAATTCTTCCACAATATTTGACCTGGGGAAAAATAAGAAGTCTAAATGGAACCTGGGGAAGTGTAGTTACAGATTCAATAGTAACAAAACATACAAGGAACAGCAAACTGTTCCAAAAGTCAGAAGAATGGTCGAGAATGTAAGCTTCAGATGGTGCATTGTCTCTACCCTGAGAATCCTGGAGGTCTCTCAAAATTCAAAGCATATATAAATAGAGATGAAGTAGACCTTCTTTGTTCAAAACATAGCTGAGGCACAAATTTCAGAGACAAGTAGGCTCTGCTCACTAATAGTTCATCTCCTGGTGCTAATGTCAGTGGAGTTGAGAGGAAAAGATAAGTTTCTGAAGTTCGCAAATAGACAAACTTCAGATTTACCATTTCAAATCTGCTTGCCCACTGTTAGTCTGTGACAGGACACTCACTGAACCTCAGGTTGACTTCTGCCTTGAAGTTTGTCTAATGCTCCATAGGAATGACATGGAATTAATTAACATTAGGAACAACTCACCAATTTCTTTTTCAGGTAGTTTTGCACAGACAGAGACAGGATTACAAGTGTTTTTCACTGCAATTGGCTTTCCTGTACCAGCAAACCAAAGCATTATATGGCACCAGAAAAATTAGATAGCTACTACCTTTTAGAAAATAAAGGTAAAAACCAAATTAAAAAAAAAAAAAAGAAAAATTAAACCAACCAACAAAAAAATCCCAAACCAAAAATCAAATAAAACCCAAAACCCAACATCTCACCCCCTCCAAAAACCCCAAAATAGGCACACAACCACCAAAAGAAACACTAAGCATATTCTGAATTGAGACATTAATTTTGGACTCTTTCTTTATTATCATTCAGCTTCTATGCTGGATAATAAGAACTTGAGGTTTTATTCTAAACAGGTTAAGAAGAACAAGATTACTCAGTCTATTTAAAAATCAGCTGATATCCTATGACAAAGCTCCTATGACAAAGCTTACCCAACAGACTTCTGTAATATGACATGGGACGACACCAAAACAAGAGGACATGGCCTCAAACTACACCAAGGGAGGTTTAGACTGGATGTTAGGAAGAGGTTTTTCACAGAGAGAGTGATCGCTCATTGGAATGGACTGCCCAGGGAGGTGGTGGAGTCGCCGTCCCTGGAGGTGCCTAAGAGAAGACTGGATGAGGAGCTTAGTGACATGGTCTAGCTGTGGGGGTGTAGGGCTGGATGGTCCTGTGAGCCCCTTCTGGCTCGGAGTGGCCTGTGAGCCTGTGAGGGAACTAGGTTTATGTTCACCACTCTGGGGTGTGCATTCGGTCTCTGTACAGACGTTAGCTGGTGAGTTGGACTAGATGACCCTTGTGGGTCCCTTCCAACCCGTGGTGTTCTGTGATTCTGTGATTTAGTTGGATTTAGAAAGGACCATTGATACTCAGATCACTGGGTATCAATGGGTATCAACCTCTGGCAATAGGTCAGTGTTTAGATATAAAGTGTAAATTAGTCTATTGTTGGGGGGTAGGGGATAAAACCAGAGTACTTTCTTTAATAACATATAAAACCAAATAATTTAAAATTCTGTACTTCTCTATATGCTTTTTTTGGTTACAAATAAAAACTTGGCTTATAAGAGGTGGAATTGTCATTCAGATACAAGCAACTTTTAGTAGCTTCATTTAAGTCAGTATGGTTGATTCCGAACAGTTACCTATGCAATTCTGAGAGTTTAATACAAATACATATACTTTAGTGAGAAGAAAATAGAGTAAAACGGAGGATGTAAAACCAAAATGGTGAAAATATCTTTGTTCAAAGAATTATAGAATCATAAATTCTTAAAATCATAGAATAGTCTAAGTTGGAAGGGACCTTCAGAGGATATGTAGTCCCATTCTATACAAATGAGCAGGGATGTCATCAACTAAGTCAGGTTTCTCAGAGCCCTGTCCAACTTAACCTTGAATGTTTCTAGAGATGGGACATCTACCATCTCTCTGGGCAACCTGTTCCAGTGTTTCACCACTTGCATTGTAAAATACATTTTCCTTATATTTAGTTTTAATCTACCCTCTTTTAGTTTAAAAACATCACTCCCTGTGTTATTGACAGCAGGGCCTACTGAAAAGTTTGTCCCTATCTTTCTCATAAGTCCCCTTTAGCTACAGAAGGATCATACTAAGGTCTCCCTCGAGCCTTCTCTTCCCAAGGCTGAACAGCCCAAAGTATCTCAGCCTGTTTTCATAGGAAAGGTGCTCCAGTCCTCTGACCATTTTTATGGCCCTCCTCTGTGCTCTCTTCACACATCCATGTCTCCTGGCCCGTGTTGAAGACACCTGAACTAGACACAGTAATCTCGCACAGTGGAATCTGGCCAGAGCAAAGGATGGGGGCGGGGATCACCTTCCTCTGCATGGTGAGTCTGACATGTCACCTCGCAGCTTGTCACAGGCAAGCTTGATATCATTCCCCTCTCCCTTCAAGTCTAGTTTAGAGGTCTGTCAATGAATAAATGACTAAAGATTCTTTTCCCCCTTTGAAAAACATATATCTTGTGTGGTGAAAACATTATCAAAAACCTCTAAACTGGGATAGTGATGCGAGTCACAAGAACCATGCATTAATAGTCTGGGTCCACCTATTTCTTCCAATGTTGCTGCTTGCAATATTGTGCTGCAAAAAGGGCAAAAACTGTGCTGCAGATGCCCTTATCAACCATCTCAAGTCCCTGAAATCTCTTTGCCCTTGGGCTACACATTGCAGCTTCATGGCCACTCACTTAGAAGAGAAATAATGTGTGATATCCAAAGGCCCTACGAGACTAGGAATTTCCATAGCAGTGTTCTTAAACCTAGGGAGGATGCAGAATTCCCTAATACAAGGGTCTCTCCAGCATATTCGTCCCTCTGTTCCTTTCAAAAGACAGTCACCTACAGCCATAGTTTGCCTTTTTTCCTCTTGGATGTGGTTGTGATTTGGAGGACACCTCTTTCTAACCTTTTCAACAATAGGGAAGAACCCCTCAGCAGGTCTCTCATATTATTCCACTGCTGATGAAACTGTCAGCCCTTCTATAAAGGATTCACTCTGATAGTGTAGGAAATAACACCTTTTATTAAAAAAAATTGTGACAAGTGATCAAAGATTTATGGTAGTCAGTGATAGGATGTGTCTGTGAAACACATGTAAAACCATGAGATAACAATATAAGGCAAAGCATAAGCACGAGTTCTAAAGCAAAATTGTTGACTAAAAATATGAAGCAAAAGCAAGTTCTAATGTTTATAACAAGCAATTAGTGCACATCAGTTATTGCTTACCCACACAGACATCCCTATATGAAATGGAGAAGAGAAAGTCAGTCAGTCGACTACCTCAGCAGTTTGATGGAAAACATCTCACAATTTTTCCCCATTTCTAAACTCCTTATATATTACAGTAATATCTTGAATTTTGCAGGGACCCACACAGCCCTGGAGTGCTGGGAGCATTCCCAGCCACCCTGTGGCCACTTCACGGCTTACAGTAGTGGTGGCGCAGTGCAAAACCCTTCTGGGACTCATGGGGCTCCCTCTGCCTTGGCATTCACGTTTCACATTAGATATCAGGCAGATCTGTATATTTTAATGAAGGTGCCTGCCCCAAGAGGGTGACTGATGGGGGAATTGGCAAAAAAAGCAAAATGCATTTAAACTTGGAGGTGTAGGTGTGGCAGCGCCCGGCACCAGTAGTTGCCATGCTCACAATGCAACATGGGAACCAGGGCGAGCTGGGCTCGTGACATGACCAGGGGGAGGTGTGCTGGTCCCCAGGTTATGCTGCCAGCACAGCTCGTGGTGGTTCCTGGGTCACACTGCTAGCGTGGCTCACCCTGGTTCCAAGGTCCTGCTGCCAGCAGAGCTCATGGTTCTCCCCAGGTCATGCCATCAGGGCAGCTTGTCTGGGTTCCAGGGTCTCACCACCAGCACATCTCACAGTATGACCTGGGGACCAGTGTGAGCCATGCCTGGTGGAGAGAGACTAGCCATGGCCCCTCCGCAAGTGGCCATCATAAAGCGTTGACACCATATAACCTTTACAACACATAAGGGAGGGACTCTGAGGGGTTCCCAAGCAAGCTGCCCTGTCCTGCGGGCTGTGGCAGTTCTGCCCCCCAGTGTGGGCTGGTCCCTCCCTGCTGGCCGGCAGAGACACTCTAGGCATGTGCTGACCATATATATATGGCTCAGATATATCTCTGAGTCATTTTCAGAAAAAAAAAAGCCCATGCAGGTCTGAAGCAGCGATTGCAGAAGAGCAATGTAGCAAGGTATCGTTGTATTTCTTTTGGTTTTGGGTGGGGGGAGAAGGGAAAGGAGGTTGAGGTACTATAGTCAATAAACTAAATTTGAGGTGTGAGACAGGAATGTATTGTTTCTTAATGGGTAGCTGACAGAGGTCAAAGGGGTCATCACATTCCTATCCGGCAACCTCTTTGCAAAATAGGCTGTGGTATCTTCACATCACTCCGTTCTTTGATGTACTAGTGTTTGACCCTGGCTGGATGCCAGAGATTCACCCACAACCACTCCTGGAGGAAAAAAAACTTATCACAGGCTAAACAAGGCAAGCTACAAGTAAGGAATACAAAGGATTTATTTATTAACTAACAAGATCAGAGATTAATGAGAGAAGCACCATTTAAAGGCAACCTTTTATCCCCCACCCCCTCCTTCTTCTTACAACAGATTTCATATTCCCTTTTTTCCTCCAAGGGAAAAAGGGGGAACAGGGGTAGGGGAAAAAGCCAGGCAAGTTGGTATTTCTGACCAGTTTGGGGCTAGAAAATCATCTCTGTGCCTTTTCATAAAGTTCTCTCTCCCTCTCATGAGAGGAAAAGTCTTTCACGACCCCTTCCCAAGTGAGATCTCAACCCACAGATGACAACTCTTCCATTCTGTTTTGCCTGAGAGTCACAGCACAGGATGCAGGTTTTTTAAGCACTGGCTTCACTGCTTTATATATGAACCCATCCCAAAGTACATAGAGCAGATGCTACCACAATGCAATTCTGTCAAAAGCGTCTGTCCAAAGGATTTCTGCCAAGCTCTCAGCTCCGGATCCGTGTTTCTGGGCTCTAAAGATATCTGCAGCTTCGCACATGATCCTCCATCTTCATCTTGGCCTCAGGTGTATTCTGCATCGCAGGTTTCTCTTTCTCTATTCCATAGGTTTGCAAGCAGACAGTCTGCATCTCTATGGTCTATTCTACAAGCAGCAGCGAGATGCCTGGAACGCTTCCTACCCCTCCTCCAGCCAGCCTAGCTGTGTCTTCATACTGCTCAGCTTCTCCCAGGCTCTAGTCCAGCCATCTACTTTTCTGTTACTGCTTTTTTTTTTCCTTTCTCAAATATGTTATTCACAGAGGTGTCTCTATCTCTGTCTGCTCAACCTTGATCTCCGTGGCAGCGACGGAGGCCCAGGCAGGAGCTGTTAACTCACTGCCAGAGAAAAACCCTAAACCAGGACAAAGTGCTTATCAGAGTTTAGGGAACCTTTGGGAGGCTACACAACCCTGGGTGAAACTGTAACTGGAATCTCTGTTTATAACTACGGAATGATGGCTGGTCCTTCCTCTGTATATCTTATTTTATTTTAACTTCTGACTTTCTCTATGCTCCCCAAACTATCACGCGCAACATCAGTTAGCTGGTCTTCCACATCCAGAGCCTCATGTCTGTTGTACAGAGGCACTTGAGAAAGCAAGTTGTGAAAGAAGAGTGTTTGTCTTCCACCCCAAGCGTGAATTTGTCTCCATTCACTCTCTTCCTTTAAGCCACTGCCTTGAACTGGGAGTGGGAAATACACTGGAAAGGTTTCCTCATAGGATGGAATCAACACAAGTATGGCTTGCCACCGAATGGAGCCAGAAGGCTGGGTAGATGACACTTTCAATCAGTAGACTTCTCAAACAGAAAATATCACCTACTCAGTAAGTGCTAAAATATAATGAAATGACAATCAGGAAGGAAAACTAAACAAACAGACAAACAAACAAAAACAAACAGACCCCCACAAACAAACAAGAAACAAACAAAAAATTAAAAAAACAAACAACTACTAAAATTAGGAATAATATTAGAAGTACATTTTTTGCCTAAAAAGAGATTGTTTTAAAAAAGATCTCCTTGTATTTGCCCTTGCAAAATTAATAACATGTTTAAAAAACATGCTTTTGACTTTTAGCATTAAAAGATCTGTTCCTGAATAAGAGAAAAATTTTTTATACTTATAAGAACAGCACATTTATTCCAGTATTATAAAGAATAGGTTTTCCCATGCATGGGATCTTTTACTTCAACATCAGAACTGGTTGTTAATGTATGCTAATATTTACCCTTTCCCATATACTCCTGCACCCATTTTGTATGTGGAACAATAAAAATCGGTACAGCATCTAAGAAAATTTGCTGGAAATTTTTAAAGAAATATACCATTTCTATTCAGAACTTTTTTTAGAGGGGAAAAACATTCTTTAAAAAATTCAACCAAAAAAACTCGACCAGGCAGAGCAAATGGAGGGTCTGCTTTGCAAAATTCTTACAGTAAAATAAAAGACCAGGAACTTCGGAAATCCTTTGGCAATGCAGTGTTTCTGTAGGTTGTAGATGCAATTGGTATTGCAAGAGAAGATGACAAAGATGCATCACACACAGTTAACCTTGCAGGTATGATTAGATTGAACTGTACGATGCTTTTTGTAGCACTCCTGTCTCTCTACACAGAATTACAGGGAGAAAAATCTTTTCTTCTATAGCAATATAAGAACTATCCTATGATTTTATGATACTGCTAAGTGATATGCACATAATTTTCAAACTGTGTTTCATTTTCTAACCTTGTGGTGCTGTGAAATTCAAGGACAAAAAGAATAATCTGGTCTATGCAGTTTAAGAGTCTTTCTGCAATAGGCATTTCTAAAATTCCCATTGCAATAAATGGGATTCCTTTCCAAGTTTATCTTTCTATTTTTTTGTCAAACAAAGCTGGTATCTGCTACCTCTGCATTATATCATCATGACACCAAGATATTACATTTATTTTTACACCTTAGAGTAGAAGTACTTGTTTATAGAACTGTAAAGAGTTCTGAAATATCTTAGTGGTTTTGGATCCAAAGAGTATGCTTTCTATATAACATGAACTTTACAACACACAAAGACTCCTACTACCTGGTCCTGTAATATATGCTTGTAACTTGATGGAACTGGAGGCATGTATTATTTCAGAAAATGTTACTGTTTATCTAAATACTGTCAAATGCAGAAAGAACTGACACATAAGTGTTCTTGCAAAGGATTTCTGATGAAGTGCAATCAGCTATCAGTTGAAGTGGTATCAAGTCAGACAAATTATACTCATCCTCCACAGCACGTTGTCCAGAATAATGATGCAAAACACAATGACATTTTAGGAATTAGAACAAGAATTGTAAGTACATCTGATTTCTACTCCCAGTTCCAAACTCAAATACTTTGAATAAATCATGGGTGTTTTCCATTATCAATGCTGTACGCTAACTTTTCATGTTAAACTAGGCATGAGACCATTTGAAGGATTTGAGTACCAGAACTAACACAAGTGAGAGGGCTGAAAGCTTCATCTTTCTGAAAAACTGGTTGTCAATGAACACAGTATTGATTAGAAGTCTGTCTTTCTGCACACAAGTTTTGGAATTTATGCTCAGTTTGTAAATGAGATGAAAGCTTACAAACACTATCATCCAATTCACACTTTAGTATTCAAGACAGTACACAAAGTGGATGTATTGTGGAAAAACCTCTTACATCGCAACCCAGGGGTGGAAATCACATTTGGTGGATCAATCCAGTGTATAAAGTGCCTTGTGGCTAAAGATTCTGTATGAACAGAAATTAGTCTGTTGCTGTTGCTGTTATTATATCTTCATAGGGGTCTGTGAAGAAGTGACGAGAAAATAAGATAAATACATTCATCTTCTAGATTTAATAAAACTATCTTTCTCAGATGTGCAAGCCTAGCCCACATGTGCATCTCAGTAGTGTCTGAGAAGTGAGTGAGTGAAGTCATCAATGACACACTATCATCAGTGACACACTATCAGTTTCACACAACATTTTTCCAGTCTGCCAGTTTAGATAGAGCAGGTAGAAAGGAAGTGTGAGTTTTCTTCTGAAAAATAACCTGCAAAGTACTATTTCAGTCACAAATCTATTGATATGAATGTGTTTGTCACATAAAATACACAGTGGCAAAATTCTGCTTAGTGAAAATTATTGAGTAGTCACAATCATGGAAATAGTTTAACAGCTTCCCAAAACAGTGAATAGTAAATTCTACAATGATTTCAAGTGTAATGTAACAGTCTAGCAGATGATGACTTTACTACTTTTGCAGGGTTTTTTATTTGTAATTTTCTTTTGTTATACAAACGAGACTCCAGACTCTATGAGCTTAAGATAGACTTATTTTATTCCTTTTGCATATCTACTTTAAGACGGGTGTTTTATTTAATGTAGCTACTGTGTTTTAATTAATTTTCTCATAAATATGTAACTATGACTTAAATGTTTTGAAAATTTCTTTAAATGTATATTTTTTATAACTTATGTAGTCTTTGAGAAATTGACTACAAAAATGTGAAAGTCTCCCTTAATCTAGAAGTATTTTCATCTTCCACAAGGACTATTAGTTCTTTTTCTGTTGTTTTGTTTTCCACAATTTGCTCACCAAGTTCTCTTACTCTTAAAAACTTTTATTCTTAGCGGCTGCAGCAACTATTTTGACTGCAGTAGAACATTTAATTGGGCCTTTACCTTCTTCAGTGCTACTGCACATCCTTGCCCTGTGTGATGTTTTAGTCAGTCTATTGGCGCGATAGTAGTAGTAAGTAGTAGTAAGACCTATAGGAAAGATTATATCATAAAGAACAAAGGATTTCTGGGTTATATTGTCAGCTCCAATACTGAACTATCATTTGGACAATTCATTTGTGTTGGCTTTATCAAGTGTAGATAACTTTACAAGCAACATCAAGTATGCCACAGACCTAATACATCTTTACTATGCCTCATTTTTCTGTTTGTATTCCCTTGTGCCAGAAGGCTTATGAAAAATTCAAATGGTTCTACTGGGCTAGGATAAACTGCCCATTGATCAGATTTTCTTTAGTTAATGCATTGTAAGACAATGTCTTCCCCACAAGATTTTTGTTTGGGGGAAGCAGAATAGCCAGACAGCTCCTTAAGTGAAAGCTAAAAAAAAACGCTTTTCTGAGCAAAGATCTGCATCCACAACAATATTACCTAAAATCTGATTAACCTTTTCCAGAGACCTATGCAACCCATCCAGATTCGCTCACTACTGGGCCCTGAGGTTTGAGAGTCAGTCTGGCCCCATGCTTAAATGGTTGTGCAATTTACAACCAGTCTAGCTGTAGAATTTCTCTTTACCCTTTAACCAGATGGTCCAGTGAACTCAGTGGAGGATCAGAGGCAGAGAACATTAATAGCTTTTGATGAGTCATGGAGTTTTGGTAGACGGCTGTTTATCTCAAGCCATTTTTTCCTCTGTCTTTGCTTCCTAATAGCCTTCTTGACATTTTAATCAAACAAAGAGCATCCTAGTGATTAGATTATGCGTGAAACAACTCAATTTCTTCATTTATTAATATTACCAAATATATTTATTCCCACAATTCACAGCAAGGGACCAAGGGGAACAAAATATTCTCTGCTTATAGAATCATCTGTCAAACATTGACCCTGAAAGCCCTATTTTTATTGTGAGGGAAGAAAACTCACTAAAAAGTCAGTTGAGATATTTGCCTACAAGTTTAATTTTTTAAGCTATGATTAAATAACTTAAATAATTAGGGTTAAATGAACAATATTTTTACATATTTTGAAACAAACATTAGGATATACCTCAACAGTGCTGTTAGTCTCTAAAGAGAACTAAATATATCTGCTACATTTTTGTAACTCAAAAGAGAGTTGTCAGCCGTATAGCCTATGAGAAACCACGAACAGGTGAAACGGCAAAAGCATCAGGAAGGGATATCAGATTTCTCAACAACCAAAAACCAAATTATTTTATAATCTGTCATCTCTCTTAAGTCATACTATTAAGGATTCCATATTTTGCTGCTTTAGTAGGCATTCTGTAGAGCTGGTACCCTGCTGGGGTTTGTACTCGTATAGAAAAGGAATATAAAGAATAAAAGTTGACATAGAAATTATGCAATGTTTTAGTTTTTAATGTCATGGCTTATCTATATTACACTGTATTGTATGCTTTCTAAGGACTGTTATATTTTCTTCCAGTATGCAGGATTTCTTATAGAACATAATCTCAAAACTAAAAAAAAAAACTAAAAAAAAAAAGTCTAAAGTGTCTAAATGAGGTACTAAATTGAATATCTCCTATCCCACTGTAGGCATTCTAAGAAACTTATAAAAACCTGAAGTATGTATTATTACTCATGGTGGAACCAGAGCTGTATTACGTATTACTTTTCTATATCCAACTTACAAGCTATTAAGAATGTGGAGTATCTTTCTATGTTTAGAAAGAAATATTAATGTTAAATTAAACTATTTTATTTGACAACATCCAAATAACAACTTCCACATTCATTGCAAATGAATGCTAGAAAGAAAAATATTCATTTAAATATGTTTTCCCTAAGATATGGAAGACCCATAAAAGCATGCAGGAAATCAGCCTGAAAAATAGTGTAGGACAGAGAGAAGGAACAGTTATAAAATAATAAAAGAATTAACACAGGAATTTTCCAGAAAATTCTGCTTAAAGCAAGATGTTTTCCTGTATCAAAATAGCATAAATTTAATTTTTAAAATTTACATTAAAATGTCTGACATATTTTGAACAATTATCCAATTTTTTTTTCTCCTAAAAAGCCTAAATACCATGAAAATGTATGCCTAATTTGCATTTTTAGAAATACATGGTGCCTTGAATAAGTAAATAAAGACACATTCTAAAACATATGCAAATAAAACATTACAAATTTGAATTTACTTATTAGATATCAAAACATATAATACACATCACATATAAGTTGTGCCAACCTTGACTCTATGGAGCCAATTCATATTTTTTAATCAAATGTGGCAGAAAGAGGACCAAAGTATTGTCAGAAATGTTTCAACTATTACCAAGATGAATGCAGAGCATGCAGAAGATACTTACGCTATGGAGAAGGTAGCTGGGACATACTATTAGTCTGTAACAGGAAAAGGCATATCAAGAACAGATAGGCTGACTGGGATGGAGATTATCCGTGTGAACTTGTGCAAAATTATGTACAAATCCATGCTTCACCCTTCTGACTGTCCTTCTAGTAACCATTGCTACTGCTATGCCTCTTTGATAAGTAAGTATAAGTATTTCCCGTTGTGTTCTAATACAACTGTAGTTTCTATGATCACAACACAGCTCCTGGATCTCAGGGACAGCTTATACCAATGAAAGCGGAACTCTCTATTCTCTGAAAAGCAATGATGCTCTTTCCTGTCCCCCACCACCTAATCAAATGCCACCTCTTGAGCTGCCCCTGCAGAACAGGTTTGGCTCCTGGATTTTGGGGATCAGGAGGATGATATGGAAGGAGGCACTTCACCTGGTAAATCACTAGGAACTACCTCTTCCACCAAGCAAATCAGAACTTTTAGTATCAAAAAGAAAGGAGGATAGTGGTTATCGGTGACTCCCAAGCTGGCAGTGACAAGATCAACAAAAAGGGATCCAGAGAAATTAGGAAGGAATTTAAGGAGCTTGGTCAATTGATCAATGGGGCAGGAATGCAGGTAGTATTTTCTTGGTCCCTGTAGTGGCAGGTTTGGAACCTGAAAGGAATAGGAGAATTCTTGCTATTAACAAATGGCTCAGGGACTGGTGCCACCAAAAGAATATTGGGGTTTATGATCATGGGGCATCCTTCGCCAAACCTGACTTGCTAGACTCTGGTGGGCAGAATCAGTCAAATAGGAGCAAAAGGGTTTTGGCCCACGGGCTGGCAGGACTCATTGACAGGGCTTTAAACTAGGTTTGAAGGGGGA
>WEKX01016705.1:115000-204611 GCA_013390025.1 Pitta sordida | reverse complement strand
ACGCCAGCACCGGCCGCGGGACTGGCAGCATGCGATCCAAGGGCAGGGCGAGGAAGCTGGCCGCAAGTAGGTGCAATACCCCTTTCTCTTGGCTTTTCACCCTCCCTCTCTGCCATGTTGCATAGACATGTCTGGTGCGGCGCGGAGCTCGCCGGCAACCTGCAGCATCCCCTCCCCGNCGGGTTTTTTTGGGGGGGCAGGGGGGGTCAGCGGGGCCGCCGGGCAGCGCGGAGCGGCTCCCAGCTCGCTGGAGTCACCCGCTAAACGTTGATGTAAATGTTGTAATTTCAGGCGCTTTTCCAGCACTTTTTTTTACACAGTTTGGCCGCCCGAAGGTCTGTGTTCCGCGAGGCGAGGGCTCGGCTGTCCACACGCAAAGCCCGACTTACTTAATTATTTGTCTTACGCTCACTCCATCTGTTTCTCCTTTATGATAGGGATCTCTGCTTTTAACTGCTGCGGTGTTGGGGCTCTCTCATTTTTTTTTTTTTTAAGAGGGATTCAACAACAAAACTTCGTCAGCCTCCGCGTCCCATTTTAAAAGCAACTGATGTCTTTATTTTCTCTGACACATCTGAGCGAGTTTCAGTTGATATCCATGGCGATGGCAACTCACATTCCCGAAAGAAAAAAACAAATGGGCAGGCGAAAAAAAAAAAGACAGATGAAATGTTGCATAAGTTGCGTGACGTAAAAAGCAGATGCTTATTTACTCTTTATTTGTGAAGTGGGAAAAAATAGAGGAGTGCAGAAAAGGGAAAGCAAAAGATGTCTTTGGATCATCATCAGTTTTTCTGTGAACCTGAACAATAGCAGCAACCTGCGTTTGATTAGATGATTTTAAAGTGGATAATCCAGCGCCCCCGATTTGAAAACAAATACACTGTTAAATCTCTAGGTTGCCATTCCTGCTTTGGAGCTAATTATGGAAAGAGAAAAGCTCACGTCCCCGACAAAATCCACCAGGTTTCCTTGTCTCTGCCTTGCTCTGCTCGCAGCGGTGCAGGACTCCTGCTGCTGCTCCTGCTCCGGCTCCGTGGGCGAGATCCGACCGACTGCAAAGTTTGTGCGTCTTGGCTTTCGCAGCGGCAGCACAAGCACTTTCCCCCCCGCCCCCTCCCCGACAGATGCCTTGCATTAAATAATCCTTCGGCTACAATCGACTCATAAAGGAAATCATATTTAAAAAGCCGGGGTTTATTTATTTTTTTGTGTTCCGAAAAGCTGCTTCTTTCCCCCCCACCCCGAAGAGCGTCTCAGTTTCATGGCAAGTGGAAGGAGGGTTGGAGGCGACCCCTGTAATTTAGTCGTTTGAGAGGGAAAGTTTTTAGCCTTTCACTTCTTTCTGTCTGAGTTAGGAACAGGAAATATTTTGTAGCCTTCACCCTCTTACGTGGAAAAAGGTATAGATCGGGATCGAACGCACCTCTTACGTTATTTCACTTTTACTGCTTTGTGCGTGAAACAAAAATCGCCCCGGTTGTGTGAGTGTCACCGATACCCAGGAAAGCCTTCCCCCCCCTAATTAAGGGAGAATAACTGAAGCGTATTTTCTTGACCTCAGAGTAAAACTGCTAAAAAATAATTTTGAGGCTTTGCCCTCCCCTTGAAAAAAAAAGAAAGTAAAAACAGAAAAATAATTCAGAAGAAACAAAAAGAGCCACGCGGGGAATAGCTGGCGATTTTTTTTTTTTTAAATGGCCAGCTGTAAAAATAAGGGAAAACACACGCTCGCGTCTGTCTCCTCGCCACGGTGTGGGGAGGCAGGCGGTGAGGAGCGGGGTGCGGGATGCGGGATGCGGGATGCGGGATGCGGGATGCAGGATGCGGGATGCAGGATGCGGGATGCAGGATGCGGGCCCGGCCGCCCGCCCGCAGCCGCGCTGCACCTGCGCGGGCATCCCCGGGCCCCGGGGCAGCTGCTTTTCCACTCGGGTGGGTTTGTGCCCTCCTGGTGAAACCGTATCCCCGAATAACCCCCGGCCCAGCGCGGGCCGCCGCAGCCCTGCAGCCGGCCCGGGGTAGCCCCAGCCACCCAGTAGCCTCATAAAGAGACAGAAGGTGATCAGATTAGGGGAACACACGTGAATAAGGAGGCACTTGTTACTTTTACACTTTATCACCACTTTTTTACAGGCAATTTAGTGCAGCCAAGGTAGATCCAGATCCCTCTAACCATCTGAGATAGTAAAATAACACTTTCCTAAGTTTCAGCAGGTTTTCCCGCGCCTGTAATTTGCCTCAGTCTAGTACTTAAAAGGCTTGATTGAAAAACAGAGCCGGCGAGTTTATTTGCCTGTTTAAGACTCTGTCCGGGAATTTGTTTTCGAGCTGGGAGAGGTTTGCCGTGTCCCGGCTCCCGGCCCTCTCGCCGAGGCTGTTTANGCACGGCACGGCACGGCACGGCTCGGCAGCAGCCCTGGCGCGGCGCTGTCCCCGGGTGGCTCCTGCGCGACGGGTGCGGGCACGGGAGGCTGCGGGGACGAGCCAGACAATCCCATTATATGCCGGGCACATTTTCACCAGGCACTTCATTAACCCTTTTCAGGACGGAGAGCGCGCGTGTGGCTTTTTGCTCCCCTCTTTTCTTTTCTTTTCTCTTTTTTTTTCCCTTTTCTTTCTTTTCTTCTTTTCTTTTTTCTTTTCTTTTCTTTTCTTTTCTTTTCTTTTCTTTTCTTTTCCTTTCCTTTCTTTTCTTTTCTTTTCTTTTCTTTTCCTTTCCTTTCTTTTCTTTTCTTTTCTTTTCTTTTCCTTTCCTTTCTTTTCTTTTCTTTTCTTTTCTTTTCCTTTCCTTTCTTTTCTTTTCTTTTCTTTTCTTTTCCTTTCCTTTCTTTTCTTTTCTTTTCTTTTCTTTTCCTTTCCTTTCTTTTCTTTTCTTTTCTTTTCTTTTTTCTTTTCTTTTTTCTTTTCTTTTCTTTTCCTCTCCTTACTTCCTTCCTCTTCTCCCCTTTCTCCGCTTTCCCCTCTCCCCGCTTTCCCTCTTTCTCCCACCGTGTCTTACTCAGGGCCAGCAGCCATCACTGAATTCGGGACCAGCTTTGCGGAGCTGCTCAGAGCTGAGCTCTACGGTGCCTCGTCGGCCACACCGGGCCGGCCGTGGGGCTCGGGCAGAGAAAGGACACAAAGGAAAAGGAGGGTCCGAAATGAGAGCTCGTTATTAATACAGCCCTGCTTGTAAATGAAAAATGTAACCCTTGTTAATTAACGCTGTTTACATGGGGTACAAGAAACTTAAGAAATGTTTCTACAAAGGGGAAGGAACTGTTTACAAAACTCTTTCAAAAGTGTGACATATTGCTGCAGTTCCAGCACTAAAAAGCCAAACACACTTACACGCCTTTGAAGTTGGCTGGCTGAGGCAACATTATTTGACTCGGATTCAGATATTGCTTGTGGGTATAACTAATGGCTTTTACCTAGTTAGTGGGCTGGGAGGGGCGAGGGTCTGGGCACCGTGGCCATTGGGTCCCTCTGGAGAGCTGGGGTTGGCTCCCCGCCAGCTCTGTACAATGTCAACATTGAATATTTGAATTCCCAGACTCTATTTAACAACTTTCTAAATAAATAAACTCATTGTGTGTCTGTGTTTAAAATTATTTCACCTCTTCCATGAAAGCTACAGCATCTTATTACACCGGCCTCAGGCTGCTTTTCCCTCTTTTCTTTCCAAACAAACACAAACGGAGCTGAGCACGGGTGGGTTTTTTCTTACTGTCTCGTATCTCCCCCTCTCTCCCCTTCTCACTCTCTGTCTGCCTTCTCGGGAAGCACGAGTGGAAGCTGCTCGGACATCCCACCACATCCTTAGTGGGACGGCTCTGTGCACCCTGTTATCTAATCACAACTAAACCCAAAGCCAGGTTCACCAAGCCGGTTAAATATTAATCATTTCTAAAAGGAGGCCCATGTGAGTGCCATTGCTGCAGCAGTGCCCTGTACACACTCAATCATTTTGGCTGCCGTACCCTCGGCGGGCTCCAGGGACAGCTTGCATTGTTGCTGCCATAAATGGCTATTAGTGTTCATATTCACCTATTCACCTACTTAAACAAGTGTACATAAGTGTGGATGTGGCTGTGCTCACCGGCTGTGTGAGCACACGTGTGTGTTCATAACATACTTTTCTATTTATGCCACAGAGAGATAGGTGTGTGTATTTATATGTAGTATCTGTGTAAAATACCTGTGTCTACCTCTGTGTGCGCATGCAGAGAAAAGAAGCAGGTAAATCAATATGATATTTGTAATTGCAATTAATGTACGTACAGTGTACGGTTTGTGGTGTGCAAGGGCTCCCGGGGTGCTTGTAGTCTTGGCACTGGCATCTGTACATCCCCACAGGCTCTGGAAGGTTGTGGATGTGAACAGGGAATGGAGAGTTGATCTATAGCAGCCTGTATGTTGTTCTCTGGGATGCTTCCCAAGTGCACTAATTGTGTGCTTCCATGGTGGGAGGATTCCTTGCAAAATATTTATTGGCTTCATGTGTAAGTAGAGGTGTGTGGGTAGAGAAGGTATTTCTGCCTGTCTTGGGGAGCACGGCTCCCTGATAAAGTTGTCTGGGTTGCTGAAGAAGAAAGTGGGATGAATTTTCTGCCAGGACAGGTATGTGGTGGATGAAAGAAAGTGTTGGTCGTTGCTCCAGCTGAGGGTGGATGAGGAAAGGGCAATGGGGAAGCAGATGGAGTTTTAGAAATCTCAGCTAATGAACCCTTGTCCGCAGAAATTGCCTTGCTTCGCAGTAAACCACTTTTTAAACAAATGTACTTCAGCTTCGGAAAAGCTTGTTCAGACACTTAGGTTTCCAACCAAGAATTCATAATATTTGTTTATTTAAAATTTAACTAGGTTTGCTGTCATTTTTGGAGCAAGTCGGTGTTCTTTTGCTGTAACTTAATACAATCAGTTTTACATCATTTCAGTTTAGTTAGGCAAGGAGTGGCTCATGAAGAGCAGAAAGAGGTTTAAATCCTCATGGTTTTCAAGCTAAGAGATGCAAGTGTCATGTTATTCAATAGATAGAGCTAGAACTGCACAAATGCAGATTAGAAATACATTTTATATTTTAAATAGTGAAGGTATTTAACCAGTAAAACAATTGACTGAGACCTGGGTGGATTTGAACATCACTGGAATTCCTTTGTCTTAATTGAGGTTGGCTGTTTTTCTAAAAAGATATGAGCTAATCCAAACAGGAATTAATTTAGGGAATTCCTGTTGCCTGTGTTGTACAGGGGGGCAGACCAGACCACTCTTCCTGGTTTTATAATCTATGCACCTAGTTAAAGCAGTGCCATTTCAGACGGAGACACAAGCTCAGGGCTGGGATCACAGGAATGCACTTAAAAACTAAATGGCCATTAAAAAACTCGAGCTCAGCTCAGGCAGCACAGAACCAATATCTGGCCCGAAGTCTTTTCCACCCTCAGCACTGCTTACCTGGGTCACAGGCGTCCTCAGAGCCGTGCTGGGCTCAGGCGTGCCCTGTCCATGGGTTTGAGGGCAAAGGCAATGATGGGGTTTGCACTGATGGGAAGGAGGAATAGAATGGAAGTGCTGAGGGTGGGATATATTGGAGGGTCACAGGTCTGGTCATGTGCAACTGGTCATGGACCACACAAGACGAGTATAGCTCATGATACAGACCAACCAGCATCAGGAAGTACCTCCAGGTAGTTACTCTTACTGCAGAGGCTGCTGGAGAGAGATGTTTTCCGAACGGGGATGGAGATGCTAAGGAGAAGTAGATGTTGATGTTCCTAGGACTCTGCCATTTAAATAAAAAATACAGAATGCTCAGGGTACAAAGCAACCCTGCTTTATCACTCATTGGCTTTATATTCCCTCCCCTCATGTTTGCCTTTCCAGGCTGTGCTGAGGCAGTGCCTTCTCCACTTCTGCTGGAAGAAAGGGCAGCCATGGATATGTGTGGGAGGAGGGAAGCTAGCCTGCAATGAATATTGTATTTGGTGCTAAATATGTAACAAAGAGAAAGAAATGTGAGTTAATCCAGCAATAAGAGTTGGGAAGTGAAACACAATTCGTTTTATTTCAGGGTTTAATGCTGTGGTCTGTTTCAGTGAAGCATTATCTTTTAAAGTGGGATATATACAACGACATAACCCCCTCTACCTTAAGGGAATGTCAAAGTTTGATCTCCGAATAAAGGAAATTCAGAGTTAAGGCTGAAATGTACCACATGGCCTCCAAGTCCCAGGAACAACAGGAGGCAAGGAAGTAGCTAAAGCTACGGGCTGCACTTTAAAATGAGTCCAGCAACTACCAAGCCGCCAGCGCTCGTTGCAGATACGCAGCATGGTTTGAGCTGGGATTTGTATTGCCTAGAGAGAGACTGGCTCAACAAGATCTGCAATGATCCAGAGTCTTTGGGGAAATTTTGGCTGAACTGTGATGAGCATGAGAGTTTTATGGTGGAAGGATTACAGGTCTGGGCTAAATTTATGCAACAGAAACACTCTGTCTCCTTTGACACCAATCGCTTTCATTTAGAAAATCTTATATTGGAGCAAAATTTTGCTCGAGAAGAGAAATATCCCCAGTTACAGTTTTAGTCCTTTTCTGAAGAATTGCTTCTATGTCTGAAGGGGTGCAGTACGTTTTAGCCCTGTTTAAGCTCCAAACTAAATTTAAATTGCCTGTAAAATAATCCGCAGGATGGAAACTGCCACACAACCGTAGCCCTTGCTCCCTGACCCAAACCCATATTCCATTGCAAAGCACTGCACTGCTCTGTTTTGTGATTACAGTAAGTTAGAAACCAGAAGAGCAAGACTTCTATGAATAGGTTATTTTTGGCAATTGCATCACCAATTATGTATAAAATTTCAAAAAATATGAGTTCTGCCAGTTTGATCTCTGAGAAGGATACAGAAAATGAAAGCTTTGAGACTGCTGTAACATCATACTATTTTGTCTATTAGATATCATTAGATTACCAGAACACTGAGACCTTCGTATCAACCAGTCTAACAAAAATTTCCCAGGTGGTTTAAATTAAAAAATTAGCCATAAATATATTTTGTATAATGCAATTTATTACGGATGTTTATTGTGCACAGTGGGAAAATGTTTGGTTTCGGATGATCTTACTGTATAACATGTGCCCTACTGAAACTGTTTATACTGTGGCAGGCTTTAAAGCCCCAGTCTAATTCCAAGGGCTACGTATTCTGAAAGCCACAGGAAGGCAGAGCCCTTCCCCTGGAAATCCAAAGGGGCAACAGCATTTTGTGTGCAACATGTGCAACCAAAAACCTGGCGGTAGGGAAAGAGTTGAATGGCACAGAAAGCAGGAGGCTGGTTCAGGGCAATATCATGGAAAATTGGATAAAAACGATAGCAGGGTGGTAGGCTCACCTGTGTCCAGGGGATGTTTTCCTGCCACATCCCATGTTTTCTCAAGCCTCCTCTTATTTCAGCTGGGTTTGGAGAGTGGGCCTGTGTACTGATGACCACCCATGGCTCCAGATTTGCCCTTGTGCAGCAGAGATAAGGGACTGACCTGTCCTCAGGGGGTCCCTGTAATGGACACACCCACCCTCTGCGGGGATGCTGCGGCAGGGAACTGATGGTTTCAGGAAAAGATCTCCCGCCTCCTCTCCTGTTCTTTTGCACAAAGTCCACATGCTGGCAAGGGTGAAATCATTCCTCAGTTTAAAAAAAACAAACCCTCAAAAACTTCTCCCCCCTGCCCCAAGCTCCTTCACACATGTATTAACACCAAACTGGCAAAGCCAATGGAAAAGGATTTTGCGTTTTGGCAGCAGAGCTGGCTCAGAGCTCACTGTGGGCCTTAGCCCAAACCCACTGGAGCTGAAGGAGCTTGTACGACTTCAACGGGCTTTGGGTTGGGTCTGGCCAGGAGGAATCTGTGGCTCTTCATCCTTGGGGTGTGTGGGGGTGGGTTATCAGCAGCTTTTGCTCTGTGGTGAGCCCCAACACGTGATGCTGTAACAAATACCTGGATTTACATCAGTGTAAGTGAATTAGGTTGGCCCTATAATCTGGCCTCATTTAAGAGTCATTTTAGCCATTACTATGAAATATGAACGGTGCTGCTGGGGGGACTGTAGTGACTTTGAATACTTGTTTCCCACTGTGCCCCATCCATTCCCCCTCCTCACCATCTCTCCCAGGGGTTGAGGATGGCTGGGGGCATTTGGGATGCGCAGGAGGGGTCCAGCACCCCTGGCTTGTGCTGCAGGGCTTTATATCCCAAGGACTCTGGTTCTTCAAATAGCCTGAATTTGTACCTTTGGAACAGAAAGCTTTGCTGCTGAAAGTACCTGGTGCCTCTAGTAAGTGCTCCATTTATTGGCTCCCGATTTCATCTCAGACAAACAGAAGGTATGTGAGAGACAAGCACTGACCGCTGGAAAAAAATCACCCCAAACATGTCTAAAGCACAGCTTGAGTCACTGGTGGTGCCTATATTTTTGATTTAAAAACCATTTAACATTTCCAACATTTGACAGAAATGATTAACCTTCCCCTCTTGAAAACTCTTTGCGATTTGAACTTTCTGTGGCACATTTTATTTACCTGCACCTCGGTGAGGAATTAAGCAATGCTTTTGGTGAGTTTTAGTCTTTCCCATTCTCTTCGTGGCTCTGTATAAAGGAAGAAAAGGAAATATGTTGTTTGAAATAATTTTGAAGTGATGTTTCTATTTGACTTTTTTTAGGCTCTTGATGTATTTTTGGCTGCAGGGACTGGCATGGAGCATTGGTCTAAGAATACATTAACATCGAAAAGCAAAGGGATATTGGCTGTGTCTGAGTTAAGCACAGCTCTGTACTTTTCCTGTTTCATTGTTACTGTGTCATGATAACAATAATTAGCAGAAATAATGAAGACTTGCTAATTGTAAAAGACAAGCAGCATGAGGTATTTGTCCTGATTCAGTTCAAATAGTGAGCAATATTTCAGTAGTCACTGGCTGCTTGTGTAAGTGCTATTAAGCATTTATGCTCTGCCTGAATAATTCGTGTCCAGGAGTTTGTGGGTCGTGGTGCGATGGAAGATACCTGATAAAACCAGGGAAAATGGGAAATGAAGAAATAATGCACTAGGTCACTCCACAGGATGCAGATCAGGCACATCTTGGGGAATAAACCTGTGCAGTGTCTCTAACATCAGTGACCAGGCTCAGAACGAGAGAAAAAGGGAAATTATCTGTACTGAACTAATGTCCTGAGTGAAATCAAACCAAGACTGAGCCAGTAGGGATGGTGTGGAGTCAGATCCAGGATGGGGTGCAGGAAATCTTCCCAGCTGGGTCTTTCACCATGCGCCGTGCTGAAGGATCAGCCGTGGACCAAACACTGAAGATTTATTTCCATCCTGACATAATTATTTATTATGACTTGAATTAAAACAGCGATCACAGAAAGCAGCCAGGACTGGTTGCCTGTTGTGCTGAGCTCTGTGCAAACACGGGCAGCCTGCACAGAGTTGAGGTCCTGAGAAAGGATTAAACTTCGGGCCTCCTGCCCTACATGTGCAATTACAGCATCATTGGAGGCAGCAATAAAATCCCAAGGAGAAATGGATGCTTTCAGGAAAACCCACGGAGTCAGGGTTGCGGAGTGCTGGGCTTTCCACTTGCACATGGGTGGACATGCCTCAGCTTTAATCCCATCAGACCTTTCCCCCTGCCAGGAAATGCCCCCCCCAGCCCCATTTTAGCCGACCCTATTATTTTTGGCTGTGTCCATTAATCTTGGGTGATCAAGCTGCATTAAGCTTTGAGTATCCTTGCAGCATCACCTGCTTGCTTTGAAAGAAAATAGCTCTGAGATTCCCAGGGAAGGAAGAAGGCAGCACGGGCAGGTAATCCAGCCCTATAAAATCCCTGGGTTGTGGTTCCAGCTCGCTTTCCACGTGGGCGCTGCAAGAGGGACCTGAGCAGCGTGGCTGGCAAGTGCCAGTAACCAGAAAGTCCCTCAAGCCTATAAGGTTTATTAAGGCTCTTTTTAAGTCCGTGCCAACAAAAAGGGTCCACACAACCTCTGAGCGAGGCTTCATAAGCTCGGTTTTATGTTCGGATAATTTGGAGCCAAACCGTCACGGAGTTCACATAGCGAAATACCCCACGGAGCATCGCAAACTGCGAAGGAAATACACTGAGGAAAGAGAGGACTGATAATTTTATGGTTTTCCTTGAAGTCAAGCAGTAAAGTGGGCTTTATTTAGCAATTTCCTAACTTCTGATTGCAATTTTGTGACCAGCGTAATGGTTTAAGGTATAATAGTCTGCAAATAGGGAGAAATGTCAGAAACCAAGGTGCTACAGCTTTGTGCACGGCATTTGGACATGCCGTGGGAGGTGCCCAAAATGTTTGATTTTTGGATCAGACCACTGGGCAGGACATGGCAACAGCACTCAGCTCTGCTGTGGAAAGCTGAATGTTGAGCCCAGCACGGCTGGGTAGTCCTTGGAAAGAATAATCCTTTAAACCAACTGAAGGGCATGACCCAGGTCCAGGGATGAGATACATAAACTTTTTGAAGGGCGAAACGTTTCTAATTTGAAAATCATTTAAGAGCCCAATTTTTTACAGGTGTGGCAATTATCACAACCTCAAGGCTCATCTTCTAATCCAGGCTGTTAAAACCACTTGTTGCTTATCCTGTTGGCCAAAATATGTGTGTGTAATTCTAGGTCCAGAATTCCTTTGATGGAATTTACAAGATAAACCTCCGCTGTGTTTGCTCCTCACACAAATAAGTGTTTTACACTTGACATGGTTCATCTTTTAAAAATCTATTTTACATACAATGTCATAATTCACACCCACTTCTTTTTGGGAAGCCACTTACAGAAGGGAAATTAAAGGTGGCTGGGTGTTACAGGGAGTACTGCTGATACATGCAACAGCTCAGAATGTTGAGGGAAGTGGTTCTGGGTATGGGAAAAGATGCCATCTTGACCTTGGCTGTTTGTTTATTAGACACTAAATCACAGACATTTCTTCTTCCAGTTATTACTGGTCTGAGGACTCAAATATAACCTTAAAAGCCCTTTCTGGGGTTTTAAACAGAATTTAGACCTCATCAGTGCTCAGTACTGTTTATGCAGCCTGAATGAGAAAAGGGAATGCAGAGACCAGTGTGGGAAAGGGAAAAAAAAGGTGAAGAAATTAGAGGATTAAAAAAAAAAAAAAAGGAATATTCATTCCAGCGGCTGTATTTCCTTTTCAAAACATTGCTCCTTTTGTAAAGGGGCATCTGGTGCTGCAGAGCAGGGAGAATAAGAAAATATTTGATGTCTTTTACCCATCCTATGCATATGACAGCCAGTAACCATCAAACTCATCCTGCCAACCTTCTGTATTCCCTGGAGGGAAGGGTTATCTCTCCCTATCAGCTGCAAAGGTAGCGCTGAAAATAAGGTGGAACTGAGCAGAGAGTAGGCAGGGATGTTGGGGGGAAGAGTACAGGGAGATGGGACATGCCTGATGGATTGCTGTCAGACCCCTGAGCAGAAGGAGGCAATCAGCTCGTTTCTGTGCAGGAACCATTCAGGACATCTGTTTTAAGGGACCATCGGTGCTTTTCAAACACTAAATAGGCCCCAAATATGCTGGTCCACATGCATGATCTCTCAGCAAGCTGACAGGGCTGAGTCACCTCTCTGCATCCTGACCCTCTGCTTCGGCTTTTGTTCCAGAGGCTCAGTATGAATTTAGGTGCTGAGATTCCTCCTCAGATCCACATATTTCCCTCGTGTTCCTGCTCTGCAGAAGTAGCTGCTCTCTGTGGGTCGGTGAGGATCCAGCTGAGGCTTGCGAGGGCTGGAGGGAGCCGTGTTGCTTTAGGCTCCCTGCCTGTGGAGTGACATATCAGAAGTAATAAGTCTGAGCCCGAGCTGATGTGTAACAGCATCGGAGAGCGGGCTGGAAGGCTGAACTTCTGCAAAAAATGAAAGCAAGGAATTTAACAGCAGTAAAAAAGAGGTTAAGGAGGGAACAAAAAGGAAAGGAAATAAAAGTGATACGAATGGCTAGAAAAACAGCTATGTCCAAGTATTAACTTCTGCTGCTGGATTTTGACACTGGGCTGAGTTATTAGAAGTACACAGTGAATATACATTAAGTTGGAAGAAGATACTTAATTTCAGAAATTATCTGGACCATCTCGATGCAGAAAATATATTAGCAAAAGATATTTTATGTATGTTCAAATCTGCCAATAGCTTGAAGACATACTCTGCAGGAGATTAGCAAGAGAAAATATGTTTTACTGGTGGGTTTTTCAGCCAAACTCTGTCGCTCTTGGAGCTTTTTATCCCTTTCTCCTCCAAGATACCTTTTCCCCAACCATCAGAGGAGCAGGAGCAGACAGACCTTTCCCCAGCCTGCCCAGCCCTACCTGCTGTCAGCTGCAGGAGCCACACAGACAGCCTGGCTCAGAGGGCTTTTCCTCCTGGCATCTTAGAGGAACAGCCCCAAAGCCCAGAAGCTGAACTCGTGTCAAACCGGTGTGAGACCAGACCCCACTTTGGCGGGGCTGGACTCAATGCTCTGCTGGCTCTTCCTCCTGGGACCTGTCCAGGATGGGGAGAAAGCAGATACGGGGCAATCTTCACTCTGTCAAGGTTTTCTCCAGTCTCTAACACTTAGAAGTGGAAAATATTTTCAGTTCTTTAAATAATGGTTTTTCTCACCCTTTTGTCTTTCTGAGTGTCCCTAGGGTTTGTACTCTCCCATGAACATCATTTATTTCAGAGCAAAGAATCACAGTGAGACACCCTGGGCTTTAATTTCTGAGAATACCTTTATAGGCTTGTTTTCATGGCTATGTAACAACATTATTTTGTCTATCCATCTCTCATTCCACTTCCTGAGATACTGAATTATCAGGACTAACCATCAGTCACTCTTGTGTTTTCTAGTCCTCATTGCCAGTGTTGGTTTTTAGGATATTTTTCCAGAACTATTACAGCCATGCTGAACTTGGTGACTCTTAGAAAATTATATAACATGTTTAAAAAACCGTTGAGAAGTGCAGCACTGAAGAGAAGCAAAATTCAAACTTGAGTTGTATATCATTACTGGCTTCCTGAGTGTTTGTAATTATGCACTAATGAGCTGGGGCTGTGCCCCACCTGGTGTTGTCCTCTGCAGTCTTCCAAGCACCCAGGCTGTCCTGCTGATTTCTTTCTGTGATTGCACCAGGATTTCTCAGATTTTCAGAGGCTCACACAGTGTGTTCATGCACCTGACACGTCAGACGGCCTGAGATGTGATGGGCCATAGGGGTGGGGAGAGATATAGGACTGAATAAAAGATAGAAGATAAAATAAAGGTTTTGAGGGTGTGTGGTCTCTCTCCTGAGCTTTTACCTCCACACAGCTGTGCAGGGACCTGCTCAGCTGTGCCATATCACAGTGAAATTGGACCCTCTATTTTAGACTTGTTTGCAAGGTGGTTGCTGAGTATGGAGCTTGGGTCTGTGTGGGGCAGAAGACAAGTTTCTTCCTGGTGAGTGTTTTGCTGTTCATCCTGCAGGAATTATTGGAAAGTGTTTTGCACTCTGCTCCATGTGAAATTTTGTGTTAGTGGAGCCACTGCCTCAGGTACTGCTCAATTAATGGTGGGTTTGGGTCATTGTGTGATTTGATTTGGGGGCTTTGGTGAACGGTTCTGCTGCTTCTTTGCTGCCTCAGTTTCTCTCACCACTGCCTGCAGTTGAAACTGGGGATGTTTCTATCTCCTGGGGACAAATATATAAACTAACAGCAGTCTCAAGGTGTCATCCCAGAACTACTGTTGAAAAACTGCTATTTCTCCTGGAATTTGGACAGAGGCTGCAAAAAATGGTCTGATATTTCCTTGAGAAATACCTAATTTTCTTTTTAAAATTTTTTTCTTCTGTGAAGTTTCCCCTTGTTTAGTGTTGTGTCTATTGGCACTGGTTTTTTTCAGTGTTGGTTACAAAATCCCAAAGCAATAGGAGGAAGAGTTTTTTTCCCTCCCCTGTGTGCTTTTCAGATCATGTTTGAGATTAGCTGAGGGGAATGACAAACCACTCTGTTCCCAGCAGTCTCCCCATTCCCGGCTAAAATGTTATGGGAGTAGGAGTTGGATACTGTGTCTAGTTTTATTTTCTGTTACAACCTTGAGTGCCAGCGTTTCCCCTGTTTCTTCTTCCAGCCTTATGGTTCTGTCATACTCTTTGTACTTTCTTTGATGTATAGAAATACATATAAAAATGGGAAAAATAATTAATTTCTGCCTGCAGATTCAGATAACACACTGGCTTCTGCTGCTGAATGATGTTTTCTTCAGTTTCTTGCTGCCCTGGTCAGTGGGGTGTGGGAAGGGAGATGAAAGATTATTTTGGGGGTGCTCAGAGACTGTCTCTTGAAAGCTCACAGTGTGCTGCGTGTGGAGAGAACTTTGCCTGCCGTATTTGCAGTGGTGGAGGTGATGGAATAGCACCATCTCACTCTGGCTTTGGTTATTAAGCAAGAAAAGATGTGCTAATCCTGACAGAGTGCTCGATAAAACCAGCAGGGCCGGGCTGTGCAGTCCCACGGCGGCTCTGCTGACCACAGCAAGGGCAAGGTGTGTGTTGGAGGCTGTTGAGGAGCATCCTCTGGAGAGGGCAGGAATTGCTGAAAGGGATCTCCAGCTTCTTGTGCTGCCCTCAGCACCGGGCTGGGGGGATTTCCCGTGTCAGGGGTTAGTGTTTCTTACATTTATGGGAACCACAGGCTTGCCAGAGCCAGCAGCCACCTCTGCTCTGAGCAATACCAGAAGCAGGAACCTGTTGATCCATGCAGAGCACGCTGGAGCCGCAGAGTGGAAGGTGGTAACTTCTGTTCCTGATGGTTTGGTTTTTTTCCATGTGGAAGGGGACTTGCATGTCTGGTGCCTCAGGTGAACAGGCTGGTGGTGTTGAGGCTGGTGCCTGCACATATGTGAATGTGAGTGGCACAGTGAGCTCCAGCACCTCTGAACTGGCTTATCCATAGCTGAGGATTCAGCACATGATGTTGAAGCTGGACCTGTGAAGTCTGTGAAAAACCTGGAAATTAATTTCTGACCAGACCGAGGCATCACTTGCCATTTAAAATTGTAAATCCGTGTTTATTCAGCATTAACAGATATAACCTAAATGAGTTCCTGTGCTGTCTGCTGGCCCATTAATGGCACTTGTTTATAAGTGCTTTATGTTAACAGCTATTTGATGTGCCCATCAGTTTTTCCTAGGTTAATGTTATATAATAAAGTGCGTGCTGGCCAAAAGCAACAGTAATACGATAAACAAAAAATCCAAATGCTGGGTGAGAAATGTAATGGAGTGAGGGCTGAACTCTGGTGGGAGTTTGGTTTAATCTAAAGGTTAAAAAATGTTATAATTTGGGTTTAAGTAAATTGGCTCTTTAGTCCCAGAGGTCTTGCTCTTGTACTTCTTGTGCCTCCAAAGCTTCCACTAATGCCGATGGGAGTCTTGGGCGCACAAGAAATGCGGGTTCAGGTACTAAAGTTACAGATTGGCTTGGACCAAAACCCCTAATCCAAATACCTCCGGCTTTTGAAAGCATTTGCCAATTGGATTTGAATCTGGACACAAACATTGTGGCTTGAGCTCATCTGAGCTCACTTACATCTGTGTAAATCTGTATATGGCCCCGATCCAGCAAAGCACGTAAATATGTGCTTAATTTGACTTCAAGGGGACTATTGTGCGCTTAAATCTAAGCATGTGTTTAAGTGCTTTGCTGGACTCCAGTCCAAATGCATGGGAGTCAATGAAATGACACCAAATAGTGCAGCGTAAGTGAGATCTGAAATGAACCAAAATGTTTGCATTTCTACCTGGAAATGAACGCCCTGTTCACATCCTACGTATCCTGCGTGCGCTTTGTATTTTCATCCATCTGCACATACTGTATTCTTTACAGTAACCTGTCCATTCAGTGCAGTAAAAAGAGAAATATACTTTGAATTTTCCTGCTCTATTACTCATATTTCATGAAATGTGCTCTTATGCCAAGTGTCTGTTTATATATATTTATACATGTTGTTTCTTTATTGATATTGGCAGGATACAAGAAGAAAAGGAATATTTTACAGTTAAAAACTTGTAAACAGTTTTATCCCTCATTTGAAACCTTTTTTTAAAGAGTTTACCTGATGTGGTCAAATTACTTTAACTTGTTTTTGGTTTTGCCAGTCTGACCAATGTGAAAAGTATTTGTTAAAAATATAGGTTTGTTTTCAGCTGCAAATACACATGTTAAACATGTTTGTAATTAACTGACATGTGAACATGCCTTTACACTCAACAACCAAATGCCACTTTTGTGCTTTAAATCCCACTTTTAGTGATTGCCACGCTACATAAAGCTGTCAATGAATATTTTCACATGAATACATTAATACCAGTTAAAAGATTGTGAATTGCTTGTCGACTGCTGCAGCTCATTGCAAACAGAACACAAAAGGGTTAATTGAGCCCAGCCCTGCGAAGGTGGCAGAGGCATAGACTAGAGCTGGGAATTAAACCCAAAACAAATACAACAAGGAATAGCCCTCATGCCTGAGTATGACAACCACAATGCAGACATAAAGAGGTGTAAGCTGCAAACGTCTGTAGGTTATTAATGAGGTAATAGAAGCAAAATTAGGTATCAGCAGGGTTTGGCTCTGTTTGAATAAAACTGAGATCTTTTATCTTGGAATATGCAAGGAAAGACTCATAAGCTGTGATTTGGTGGTCTAGGCTGTGCCCTTCTTGGTTATGGGAGTTGACTCATGCCTTTTAAAATCACCAGTGTTTTCTACTCAGGGCAAAGAGATGTGAGATCAGATGTAGGGAAAGGCTGGTGGGGAAAAGGGAGAAGGTTTGCATGGCAGTTTGAGGAAAAAATGCTTTTGTGTGCCTACTTTTGAATCAAAAGAGTATCTTGCACTTCAGTGTTGTACATCTGGAGAGCTGATGCTGTTGTCTTGCAAAGCCAGTGTGGCAGTGCTAAAACCCCTTTGTGTCCACCTGACCCCTGCCCAGGCTGAGGCTGGCTCCTTTTTGCTTTTGCCAGTTTTTCACTTCAGCCTGGATGAGAGAAAAGCATGGTCACAGACCTCTGATCAAGGCTCAGTATTTGTTCCCTTTAAGAGAAGACTTTTTCTCTAAAATAATGGAAAAATATTTCTGTCCTGGCTGTCGGAGAAGTTGACAGCCAGAGATGCTGCTGATGCATTGCTTGGAGTCATCTGCCCTGTCCCAATCCCTCCTCAGCCCCACTGTCACCAAAGTAAGTGGCAAAACTCTCATTAACTTTAATGATGCAGAATCGACCCCTAAATGGATCAGGTTTGACTTTAAGAAAAATCACTAAAGGATTCAATTACACTGTAAATGTATTCAGTGGTTGTGAAGTGACTCTGGTGTATGTACAGCCAAACCCTGAATTCCTTCTCAAGTAAGTGTCTGGGTGAGGATTGATTACAAATCCTGCTCTGAGTTACACCCGTATAACTCCCCCGGAGCTGATGGCATTCCTCCCTGCTTGCCTTGCAGGGATAGTGGAGGGAGGCTGAGCTGCACCGTGCTTGCTGCTTCTGCTGTGCTTGGACGGGAGCTGGGAGGGATGGAGCCTGTTCCTATGGCTCTCTAAAGCTCCTTGTGACCTGAAGCAGCACCTGTGGAGTGATGCAGGCTGCGCCAAGGGTGGCTTTGGCCCTTCAGCCTTTGAAGAGCTCTGAAATGATGTAATCCCAACCCTGTAAACTGCTGCGGGACCCTCGGGTTGAGAGATGCCCTATAAATCTCAGTTGTTGGGTTTTGTTACCTGCCCGCTGTGGTACATGACTAATGACTTCAGGTAAAGAATGGGCATTGGAGAAACGGGTAATTAACAAAAACATCCTTCTGTGTTTTCTGCTCAGCTTCCGTGACTGGCATTTTCAGAAGCCGGACAGATGTGATTTGTAGCCTCCCTTTCTTCCCAACTCAAAGGCAGGGCTGGTTTGAAGCCTGGCAATCCCTGAGCACTTCCCTAGTTTCCTGCCCTTGCATTTGGGGCAGCCAGGGCTGGTTTTCCAGGGAGTCACTGGTATCTGCCTTGATGTGATGTTTTCGTGTTGCAGACAGGTTTTTTTCTGTGATGTGGGCTGCTTTGAGAGTGGCCTGGTGTGAGTGCATTAGCAAAGTGAGCCTGCTATAAAATATTGCAGCATCCAGCTGCCCCGTCAATAGGTCAAGCCATTTGTCCTATCCAGACAGGGTGTCTAGTTCTCCTGGCAGCGTCCCTCACTCTGGCATGGGAAAACCTGTTTTGCTTAGCACTAGGGAAACAATATGTATAAATAGTAATGCTTGAACCTAAATTCCCCGTTGTCTTTAAGCAGAGGGTGCTGTGTTACTGGTTATTTTATGATAGTTTTTTTTCCCTTCTCCTCCCCCCCCTGCTCCCCGAAGGACTCAAGTCCCAGCCTGCAGAATAGCTGCCGTTGAGTGGAAGCATTCCTGCTATTTTCCCCTCAATTCAGAGGAAGCAATGCACTTGTTGTGTTACCTTGGTGAATCGAAAGTGGTTTTCACTTCCCTTAATTAAGCCTGCTTTGGCCCCTCCAAGATGGAGAGCAGAGCGCACTCAGGAGCGCTGCCGCTGATTTGAATTCCTAAATTCCTCTCCTTGCAAACTTCAAAGGCAAGTATATTGCTCTAAGAGGCACCAATTATGTAAACCCTGGGCTATTCAGAATGTTCCATAATTATTTATTTTCAACGAAAGAGGTTTTAACCCAAACTAGACAGAAAACTGGCATTTCTCCAGTTATTAGATTCTATTGAAAAAGGTATTAAACAATAGGCAGGGTAACATGGTAGATTAGTGTCCCTTCATCTTCCTGACCTGGGCATGTGTCAGAGCTGTACTGAGCTGACCAAAATTACTTTGATTTGATGGCCATTAAAGGTCAGGAGCAGAATGGGATCAGACGTCTCTGTTGAGGCTGAAGTACACAACATTATATATTGATAGTAATTAAGTTGTTTCATTTAATAAGTGCCATCAGATTTAAAGGCATTGTTACAGTATCAGGGCTGGGAGAAGGAGAGGCAGCTGTGATAGGGCTTGGGGAAGAGAGGGAGAGAGAAAGGGTTCTGGAATGAGTGAAATATGTCCCCAGAGTAATTTTTTATTTTATAAACTGAATGCAAACCTGATGGAGAACTATGGAAATGAGAAGTCATGCTGGATACATACACACACTCTCTCAATATTCCTATACTGTGGGTAATGAAAAGTGCCTTCAGGGATGGGGTGGCCTTACCATTCATCAGTGCCATAGCCTTAAGTGGGTAATAACTAAGAGCTCCCATATCTAGTGTGTATATAAATTCTAGCTCCTCAGTATATTTGCTGCAGACTGTATTTAATTTATACAATTCCTTAGCTTTAAAGCTGTCAATTGATAACATTCAATCTGCGAGCCTGTCTGATAAAAGGGAAGGGAAGAAGTACTCTCGAGTGACTAGAGCAGGAGAAGGGTGTGGGGGCCAAAGATGAGCACAAGTAACAGGGTGGTGCTTCATCTGGGCTTTGCTGAGGTCCAACAACATCACCTTTGCTTTGCTCTCTACCTCTTTGGGACACATGTTGGTCTTGGCAGGTGTTGAATGTCTCTACAGGCAGCCACCTGCTGTGAGGATGAAATTATCTCCCACCTCCAACTGTGAGAGTGGCATCCCCCTGTGCTGCTGACCCCGTGAGTTTGGGAGATGCTGGGAGTGGTGTCTTCTCTGCATCCATGTTCCAGAGATGCCTGTAGGATCAATCATTATGTTTGTGACGGGTTTTTGGAGGGAGCAAGATAGGAAAGAAGCCCCCAGTGCAGCAAAATCAAGGGAGGTGGGTGTGTGAGGGCTCAGTAGGAATCAGCTGTCCTGTGAGTGCACAAGTGCATGTTGGACTTGGCCAGTGCATGATGACGCAAGAGCTGCCTCTGCCCTTGGATTCAGCTGTGATGGGGGATGTGAGTCTCCATGACTGAGTGATGTGCCAGTCACTTGACCGTTATAAAGACAGCCAAACTCTCACAGTCCAATAAATTTGTCAATTTGAAGGCAAAATGGCCAAGCAGTTTGGAATTCAGCTTGTGAACCCAATATTGTATGTTTTTCACCGCACGAAACAAACTGTTATTAACACAGAGCTTTGTTCTTGATCCATATTTCAAATGCCCTTGTGTCAGGGAGAGACTAGTCCAGAGCTTGGCTCAGCTCCCCTTCATTGTAAGATGTACTGGTTCTTCCTGACCCCAAAGCTGCAAAGGCTTCCCAGCACCTGCTGTCCCACATGGGGCCTCTCTCATGGCACAGTGACAGCACCTGTGTGGGTGGCTGCAGTCACCTCTGGGACTTGCAGAGGTGTAGCTCTGCAGGCACTGGTGATTCGCACTGGTGGGTTTGGTCCTAGACCTGGTATGAGACACACACCTCCAACTGTGCCCCATTTTGGGCTCTCTAGGCTGCAGGCAGTGGAATCACCTGGTGCTGTTGGAGGGTTTGGCCAAAGTGCTGGGCAGAGATGTCAGTTGGGGTCCATCACAGGTGAAGGTTGTGGCAGAACAGGTGCCAGTCAAGGCAGATCTTCAGGAGATCTGGCATCTGTTTTCCTGGTAGATGTTTACACATCTTGCTGATAGAGGGACCAGGAGGTTTAATGTGGCTTTCAGGGTAATTTCTTCCTCTGTATAGGACTCGGAGAGATGTCATGCCTTGCAAGTGGAAGCTTTTTAAAAATAACTTAATGTATTGATTGGGAAGGAACAATAATGAGAGTGGACTGGATGGGGAGTTTGTGGATGAGGCATGAGGAGATACTTGTGGTGGGTACTGGTGTGGACTTGTGCGTTTGCTGGTTTGTGTGAGAGGAAATCCCACTTGCCATGATGGTCTGTCAGGCAATTCATTGCAGACTGTCTTTGCAACCTGGCTTCCAGCCTTCACCTGAGACTCCAAATGTAGAGCCTTAAAATGCAGTCTGACAATCTTCTCTTTAGCTCCGAGCTGATGCACTCAGCAAGCAGTGCTGTAATTAATTTACAAGGAAGAGTAACCTGTTAGTGGCGCCTGCAGGAGCGGGACAGATGCTCTTACAATTGCTAAAATAGCTGAGTAGGATGGTCTGAGTCCAGATGGTGTTTTAGGAGTTGAACTGTAGTTTTAAATAGCTTAAGTCTCGAAGTTACTGTTGACTGGAGCACAGCTCCTGCAAAACTCACTGGCTTCAGGCAGCTGGGAGTGGAAATGATTGTGAGCTGGGAGGTGCCGGATCCAGCCGAGAGCAGTGTGGGACGAGCAGGAAGCTTGGCATTGGGGCAGGCGTCCAGGAAGAGGATGCAAGGAGGAGTGGGCACTGCATTCCTGGAAAGCTGGTTGTGAGGCAGCGCTGCTGCCCGTGGGCGGACATGGGAGGGGAGGCAGGGTGCTTGTTTAGAGAGTGGTAACCTGCAGGACAGAAGACAGATCTAAGTAGAAATATGCTGGCTGGACTGGATTTGGGTTTGCTTTGACCTCAGATTCATGAATAAAACATTTTTTCGGCTTAGCAAGGTCCCATCCATGCTCCTCACTGGAGACACAGCTTCTTAGTGAAGCTGAGAACTTCGTTCTTGTATCCACTCTCTAATTCTCATACAAACTCTTGCTGATCCCTGCGTCCATGACCCAACCTCTCCAAGCAGTCCATTTTTCAATCACAACTGGGCCCCTTATTTGAGCAGAATAACTCCATTAGAAGAGGGTTTTGGTTCAATCAATAAACAAACCTCGAGTAAAGATAAATAAACTTGAAACAGGCATCATAATGAGGAGAGCAAAATGGCTTAGCAGTGTTCGAAAATTTGGCAAAGAAGTTTTCAGCTGGCACCTGCTTTTCTCAAACTCTTTCAATGGGAGAAGAATCTCCTGAAAAAATTACTCGAAATGACCTAAATTACAGTTCAGGCCCAAGATAGGAAACCAAAAGAAGGAATGTTTGCCAGAGAAGGGCTGCAAGGTCTTGGAGAGCTGTGATGGAAATAAACCTGTTGAAAGCTAAACAAATCCGTGTATCGCCCCAGTACAAAAGAAGGAAGGAAGGTGATCACCACGAAACACGGGTGTGCTCCATGAATCCCCTGTACCCTTCTAAGAATACCCTTTCGGTATATGGGTCAGGAAGCAGCGTGGCTTCAGCCTGGATGCCTAGCGAAAAACAAAGTGATTGTTCCGTGGCATGTTAATGTAGCAGGTGCAGTTTTATTTAAACAAGAGGTAGCTATTGTTTTCTGGAAGTGTGGTGATTTACAGGGCTCATAGCTTATCCTGGAGGATCAGGGTGTTAAGTCATGTGCGTGTATGTGTGTTTTAGCCCAGGGTGGCCGTTCTCCTGCCTGCGCCTCTGAGCCAGCAGGAGCTTAAAGGGAACAGTGCCTGCGAGCTCAGGGATGTTAAACTGCAGTGTGATAGGTAACCTACTGAAAGTGGGGACCTGGATTTGGAATGAAAGGAAGGTGTGGCCTCCAGTCCATGTTATGGCCTTGGAGGCTTGTGTAGGACCCCAGATGATCTCAGTGGGATTTATGTGTGAGGATCTGTGAAAAGAACCTGGCCTGATAAACACTGTTTGCCTTCTAAATTGTGGGAGGGAATAGGAATTAGTATTTCGATTCCTTACAGTTACAGTATTTCAATGTGGTACCTCCACTGCTGAGCACAGAAGGGGCAAAAATGCAGCATGTGATCTGGCACCTCACCTCTCCCTGTCCTTATGGATTTTGTTTTTGTTAAGCTTCATCCTGAGCAGAGGGGCAGCAAGAAAAGCCCCTTGTCCCATAGCAGAGACACTGAGCTACATGGGCTGGAGAATAATCCATTCCCAGCAGAGAAGCCAAGCTGGTTTCCCTTCCATGGGGCATAAAACCATGGCAAGAGGCTCCTGCTGAGGCTTGTTGTTGGGTGGTTCCATACCTTTAATCTGATCTGTCAGCTCTAACAGATGAAAAGGCTATGGAGTGAATCCTCTCTTTGCACCGTGATGTGTTTGTGGGGTTTTGCTTTGGCTTTTTGTAGGAGCAGGAGTCAGATAACCCCAGTGCACTGGGCTTGTCTGGGAACTGTGTCTTGTCCTGCTTAACTCCACAGCACACTTTAATTTTAGCTGTACCTCATCTAAATCTCGCTGCCTTTGTGCAGGGTGCAGGTATGGATGCAGCCAAGCTCTTCTGCAGCTGCTGGTTATTTATGTCTGTTTATTTTCCCTTTTCTGCCTCAAGAGCATCTTTCCAGAATGGTCAGGTTGTTCTCTGTTATGCTCTGAGTCTATCCAGTCTCTCAAATTTTTAAAATAGTGTAAATAGGAATAGCTAAAATAACAGCCCTGAAAAACCTGCTGTATTATTCTAACCAGGGGGTGGGAGCCTTTTTTTTGTTTCTCCTCTTTGTAGGAGGAGAGGGTCTGGGCCTGATTCTTAAATTTTACTCTGCTGTAGAGTAAGAATAGCTTGAATGGAATGCATACATTTTTATCCAAGTGGAAACGTTGCAATGAAACATCTAAATGAAGCAAAAATTGTGGCTAATTGATTTACGAATATTATATCTGTGGATACCAATGCTCTGGAGTGAAAAACATTCTGTTTATGCTTCCTTTGAGCACTGGGGTTGAACATGTGAATGTGGTGTTGATAACACCAAGTTTGCCCAGCGGTGGGGTCTGCCCTGTGCAAGACGTGGCCAAGCTCTCAGGAGAACCCCGGCCAGGTTTGGGATGCTCTAGAGGATGTAGAATGGGAGCTCAGGTCCCTGTGCTGTGCCCTGTGCCTGTCAGGCTGAGCCCCTGGACCTCCCTCCCTGCCCTATCCCTCACTCGGCTCAGACCCAGGGATGTGGAAATGGCAGCTTGGTGCTGTACTTTCACTTGTGGTGATTAATATTGCTCTAATATTTGTCTGATGGCAACTCCCATCGCCGGGCAGGGCAGTGCCCTGTTGTGCTGCTCATTGTACAAGTTGTAGTAAATGACTGTCCCTTCCTCAGTGAGATCACGGGCTAAAATTAATAGTGATTTTGACATGCAGCGTCCTTTCTGACTAAGGGCTGTTGTTATTATTCCTAATTTTTTTTTCCCATAGAAAGAGAACACTTCATTACTTTTGCTGGAGAAATCCATGTGATCAGTTTCCTTTCATGCAACAAAACACCCTCCTATTCTTCTTTAATAAACATTAACTGCTTAAAACTGTGCTTTGCATGTAGAAAACACTGCAGAAACGCCAAGTATCCTTCTTATTATTTTTCCTCATGGAGCTTCCAATTCACTGAATCCACCAAGCCAAGATAACACCATCTCAGAGGGCCAGCTGTGCAACAAATTTACAGTCTGGGGGCTTATATCTTTCCAGGCAATTGTCTTCAAACAGACAGTGCATTTCTGCGTGTCGGAGTCTTAGATTTGGAGTTTCTTCTGAGAAATGGCCGAGCCTGCCACCACTGAACCCCTGAGTGACAGCAAGTGCTTTTCAGCTTCTGTTGTGATTTTTTTTTTCTTTTTTTTTTAAGAAGGTTTGGCAGCCTGAGCTATTCTCAAGGATTTGGAAAAGAGCCACAAACAGGAATTATTGAACAATTGCTCTGTGAAACTTAAGATAACAGTTTGTTCCACCACAGTGGAATTGCTTTGTGGTAGAAGGAAATTATCTTTTTAGCTCTTGATTAACATTATGTGAGAAAAATAAAATTAAAGCCTGATTGTATCTGTGGTTGAATGGAATGCGTGTTCGTGCGAGGGGAAGAGGGGACAGATGTTTGTGGGTGACACATACAGACATGAATGTTTGTGACACCTCAGATTGTAGGTGATTCACAGATTAGGAATGTCTTTAAAGTTTGGAAAATTCCTTATTGCTTCTTTATGGTGAGATTAATGCTCGTTCTGCGCTCAATGTGAGTGCAAATACTGGATCATTGAGTGTGAGTGCATACCATAATTTGCAGGATGGAAAGTGTATTTTTTGGGGTGTAAACTAATATTATTATCATGAGTTTTAGTTCTTTTGGTTGGTTCACAGAAGGAAACAATAACTGTATCTCCATAGTTACTCTATAAAATAGTACACTTGAGTTAACGTTAAAAACGTGAGTTTATCACTCATGTTTATTAAAAGTAAATAACATTGAGAGCCCAAGCACATCTTCAACATACCAGCCCAAATCCAGCTGCCTTGGAATCAGTTGGAGCTTTTGTCCTGTTGGGGAAAGCATCAGGAGCAGGGCCAGGGTTTGGGGTGCTGATGGCTCAGGGCTGCACCTGTTGAGCACATTCATTATGCGAGTGCAGGATTTTGGTTCAGCAAGCTCTGCCTCGGATCTCTTGCACATGTAATGGGGGGGAAATGCATTTAGGGGTGCTCCATGAGGACTCTGTTACTTCTTTTCCATGAAAATCCCATGGGCATAGGTAGGAATTGCCTTTTCATATTGAAGGAATGGTTGCCCGAAATGGATGCTGTAAAGGAGTAAAATCCAGCGACATGCAGGAAGGTGATTTGTGCAGGGCACATGGGGGTTTGAAGGTGACTTGTGCAGGGCACATGGGGTTTTTAAGGCACCTTGGCTTTTCCAGAGCCCTGGAGTTCAGCTCTGCAGTCGCATCTTCTCGCTTCCTGCCTGCCCCGGGAGCCCCACCGCTCCCCGACAGCGGCGGCTTTGACACCCTGCGACTCGGAGGGAAGCTCTGAGGATGCAGAATTCCAAACATGAACTTTCTGAGCCGGCCAAATTTCTGCTGTGATCTCCCAGCACAGTGCCTGTGCTTATCAGTGTTTGCAAGACACGCTGGGAGATCAAAATATGCCCCTTTTGAGGCGATAGGAAAGAGACAAGATGCTTCTTTAATCATGTCTGATAAATTCTCACTTGTAATGAGAGCCCTAATTAAGGGAAATTACCTATTGGAAAAGAGTTAAAAGGGGCCCCCATACTCCTTCCAGCAAACTTAAAGACAAAAGGAAGTTCCTAACAATGGGTCACTGGAGATGCATTTCCGCTCTGCTTTAAAAAACAAGGTACTGTCTAGCTGATGAGCGGTGAAGGCGAGCAACGAGGCTTTGATGAGCCTTCTCCTGCTTCCTGATATTGTGACCCTCTTAACAAACACCGCAGACGAAAATCAGCATGCCTTCGGTATGCTGTAAGAGCAGGCAGGCTATCTGAAGAGATGCCTCACTCGCAGGATATGGTTTAAATCCTGTTTTGAATAAGGTTTACATCCTTGTCACTGAAATAATATTTTTGTACCGTAAAAATCAATGTGAAGAGACGGGCGGACAGGTCCCCCAATATGTAAACAACCTATCTTTGATGTCACTTCTTACTGACTTTTTTCTTGACCCCAGGAATACCCAAGAGTTTAGGTGTTTAATTTTGCCTTTATGTGTATCTTTACAATGCCAGAAGGTGTGCACTGTTCTTGATTTCAAAACCCCAGGGTGGGAGGTGCATGATCTGGGCTCTGTTTTGTCCTTTTTGCTCTGAAATCAGCACTTTTGCTTCCACTTGGGTGGTTGGGGAAGTTCTGGTTTTCCAGTCAGCTCTGTGATTAGAATAAAAACAAGAGGGATTCTCTCTGGGTGCAGGGGGTGGGAGGGGGAAAGAAATAAGAAGCTCTAGGTCCAAGAGTTTTGGTCACTGTGATCATCTGGAATGAGCTTTCCACGTATCATTAATTTCTCCTTGATGGCTCTTGCTGGAGTGAGCTGAATGTGGTGCTCCAGACATACTTTACATACTGATCTTTCCTTGGGCTGGTTTGCAGTCTCCAATCTCAGCGTGTCTTGCAGTAACATATCTACACTCCTTCTAGTGTATTGCTAAATACACTGAATTGCAGATGCTGTTTGTAGTAAAGCAACAGAAAGCTGCGTGTGCAGTGAAAACACTGGGGTTTGCTTGCAAGGTCAGTGAATCCCACCTCCAGTATCAGATATTAGTGCTGGGACTGGATTTGCAGTCTCTTTGCAATCCTCTCATCAGGACTGCTGCATTCAGCATGCAGAGCTCTTAGGTTCCATCTCGGAGCCCTGAAAACATTTGAATTGGCGTTCAAATATTTCAGCCTGCATTGGTTACTAATAAAAAGAGCATCACTGATCAAATCCTAGCTTTGCTCCATGTTATGCTGTACTTGTTTATTTTTTCTTTCTGTGAAGCAAATCATCAGCAATTTTCCCCATCAGTAAGATTTTTTTGTTGAACGAAACCACAACCACAACCAGCAGTGGCCTGAGTCATGTTATTTCTTTATTGTTAGGTATTTGTAATGTATTTTTATTACTCATGATATGAATGTGGCTTAGGCATGTTTAACCACTACATTTGCCTCCTAACACCTCTGTGGGATGGGTGTTGCTACTCTTGTAAAATAAAAGTAAACTGGGTTGCACAGAAATGAAACTATTTTCCTAGAGATCATGGAGGAACACAGGGGGCTGAAACGGGGATACAGCCTGTGGTTTGGCCAGTCCTTGTCTTAACCACGAGCTCCTCTGAGCTCTCTGGAGTGAAACACGGGGAGGGGTTGGAGCCATGGGGAGGGATGGGGCATGGGCACCACTCCAGCTTGGAGCTCCTCAAGTGGTTTGCATTGGCATGCCAGGAGCTTTGGAAGGACACTTGCCTTTCAAATTAATAGCACACTTGAGGATTTTCCAGGTACTGCTAGAAAATTACGTGAGCACGCTCCCAAATGTAAAACCAGATGTGCTGGGTCAGACCACAGGCCTCTCCAGCCCAGTGGCCTGTCTCCTGCAGTGGGTGGCCGGAGCAGGGCGTAAGGTCAGGAGCCATGAGTCATGGGATGTCCCAGAAAACTCTCCTGTGTTTGGCACCAAAGTCTCCCTGGTGAGGAGGTGATAACTGCACACACCGAGTTGTCACCACGAAACTACTCTGCACGCTCAGCCACGTGTTTTTGTAGGTTCAAGGGCAGCTCACTGGAGTTCCAGCTACCTTCTGAAAACATTTGGCTGTTGTGTGGTTTGTTGCATTGGGGCTTAGCCTTTAATCTAAGGATGGAGGAGCTGGATAGAGTGCTGGGCATGTTTGTGGGCTGGGAGATGGTGAGTTTGCTGATGCAGAGCCCTGTCTTGGGTGTGTGATGGTGTAAATCACATCTCACCTGCTGAGCTGATATCTGAATTACCCCTGGAGTTGGTCCAGTCCAAGCAAAATCCTCTTAAATATTCTTTTGAGCAAATTCTCCTGAAGTTCAGGTGTTGGTGACGCTGGCAGGCCACATGGACACTGGCTGATGGTGTCACAACACTCGATTCATTTGATGTCATCCAGGCAGCAGCTGTTTGGGGTCCAGCCCTGCTGGCACCTTGTGTAGGCTTCTTTCTAACTGCCTGGAAATCCATTGCCTCCCAGCAGGCAGAGTTGATGAGCAGCAAATGCTGCTGCCACCAACTCCTTTGCTGCCCTTAGGAGTCCATCTGATCCCTACCTCGTGGCACCTGGAGTATGATGGTGCTTGTGATGGTCCCCTGGTCTCTGGTTAGTGAAATGGGTGGAGCATCAGAGACAGGTATGAGTCCTTGCTCTGCTTTTACTTAATAATTAAAAAGCAAGAAACTTTAAATTCTTTGTTTTTTTTCAGAGTTACCCTCTGTGTAGAGGAGTTGTCTGCTTCATACATGGAATTGTGGGAGGTGGGAGAGTGTGCAAGCAATGTGTATTTAGATGGACTTTTGATCTAATTTGAAAATTGGTTTGTTTTACACCACCTTCAATTGTAAAAAGGAATGATTACCCCAAGCAGGAGCGCCTGCGTTACTCGCCTTTAATTATGTTTGCAATACATCACGGTGATATGGGGGAGCAGAAAGCCTTTCTGTACCCAGCACATTTGCCTTGTAGCATATGGTCCTATGGAAACTGTTTTGATTCAAAGCCCCCAGTAGCATATGGCGAAAAATCCGCCCCTGAAGTCAAATTGAAAGTAGAGGCTGGTCCTGGGCCCCAGAGGACCCCATGTCTCCTGCCAGGCGGCAGGACTGGAGTCAGAGTATGTGTCACTGTTTCACTCATCATGAAGATTTTATATTTGGTTTGGGACGCTGGTGCATGAGGTTCTGGATGTAAAAGTCAGAAGAGATATGGTTCCTGTAATGTCTGCAGAGATCCTTGTGTCGATAAGGTCAGCAGCAAGTTAATAGATTTTTATCTTCTCATCACATGAACTTAATATAGTGCAACTGTTGGAGGGGAGGGGAGAAACCTCCCTGCCATTATTTTCTGGTGTGTTTCAGGGGGTTTCAAAAGACAGTGTGTGACTTAAAAGCCCCTCTATGCTTAAAATGAAAATTTAATACTTCAAAATTAGTAATAAAAATATTCCAATATGAACTGAAGGCTAGATGTTGTGTAGTAACCAGAGCGAAAACTAATTAGAGCTGGGTGAAGAGGGATGCATTTCTCTATGGCAGTGATGGAATGGACAAGAAGGGGGATAGAAGATTTTCTATTCAGTGCTCCCAACATCACCAGACTGAGTTTACTTATATGATGCCAAAGCACCGTTCAGCTCTGTGCTCCTGCCATGCAGAGTGATGCAGAAGCAGAACTAGAGGGTTTACACTACAAAAATAGCCATAAATGCTACTCAGTGTTGTTCCTAAATTGAAGCACCTATGGGAATGAAGACCCTGACAGAGCCCTGGGGTCCTCACAAAAGCCTTGGCAAAGGGGTTGAGCAGTGCTGATAAATGTGGGGGCTGCTGCCAAGCTGGGTATGAAATAGGAACCAGAAGCGGGAAGGAGGAGATGGGGAGGTAGAAAGATGCTCCATGGCCATAAATATCTGTCACCACCAAAATCTGGTGTTGCTCACGTTGCAGCCACCACGATGGAGGAGAGATTCTGTGGTGATCAAGGAGGGGCTGCTCCTGCACCAGCAGTGGAAACCCAGGGCTGAAATACAGCGTCTCTGTCAGGGGAGAAATCCATGGAGGGACACCGGCGGGTCACGCTGACTAGTAGGGCTCAGCGATCAAACGTGTCACACCTGTCTTGGCCACGGGTGCAGGTGTTCTAGGTCAGCTCTCGCTGTGGTTATCAATCGCTGACAGTTGACAGTTTAATTTTACACCACAAGTACCTCATTACTTGTGTAGGCACTTGAAGAACATGTGGGCACTGGGTTGGATCAGTGATCAATGACAAAGGTTGCGCAGGGTGCAAGTGGTAGCAGTAAAAGTGAAGGTCTCCGTGCATGAGTTGGCAGTGGTGGGGATACATGACAAGGGGAGTTTAGCTGACAAACAGTCTGTCAGGGCTGGAAGAATGGAGGCTCGCCGGAGAGCTGGCGCTCCATTATAAAACACAGCTCGCCATTTAAAAACAGAGGGGGGGGAAAAAACAGGAAAGATAAAAAAGGCCCTTGCTTTCAAAAACTGTTTAAACAAATTTAATGCATGTGCGGGACTGTAAATTTTTATCCTACAAGCATTCATTTCATGACATGGAAGCATCCAGGTGTTCAGGAATTTTGTATTGAAGGAGAGTGGAGATGCTATTTCTCAGATATACACACGTGTGGTGCTGCTGGTTCAGGTGGCCCAGTGAGTGCAGATTTGAGATGTCCAGTATGTAACCAAGTCTTCCCATGTGAGCTTCCTCTGCATATCAATGGGACGATTTAGGACTAAATCTCTTGTGATGGATTTCTCCTGCCGCAGGAGGGAAAAATTTGTTGTTCCAAGATGCTTAAAAGTGTTGCTTTAATCAATCCAAATTTCTCTTTCGCCGCTCATTTTCCTTTGTGGAGTTTCTGACATTCTTTTCCACATGGAACCTACCTGGCAGATCATGTCACTGGGGTGGTGACGGAAAGAAAGAGACATATGGCATTGGTTTGGTAGAGCCGTGTATCTTGCATTGGGATGTAAATCTTGTTTGCTTGAGAAACCGCACAAAAGACACTTTGCTCGAGGTAAACGCAGCCACGTTATTGAGTGCACCTTATAATAATTGATACGGCGGGAACAATATTAATGGAAATAATGTGAATTTCACCCAAAGTGTAGTAAATAAGGAAAAGACTAATAGTCTTCGCCTTTTGCTGAATTGAACACATCTTAAAAAAAGGTTCTTGATTATGTCTCACATGCTGATTAGGTGTAGGCTAACTTTGATCACATCACCTACGGTTCCCACTGAAAGGACACGTGTGGTGCGAGTCGCGGTTTTAGAAATTGTTAAAATGATTGAATAAGCAGCTCAGAAAACGTACACCTTTAAATAATGAGATGCACGCTCTCTGCTGGTGCTTGTATTGATTTAATAGCAGTGCTGGAAAGCCCTCCCAGTGTCAGGTGTGCAGGCAAACAGGTCCTTCTCTCACCACTTGCCTGCAAAGCCGAAGGCACCGTTGTCTTTGCTCTTTGTTTAGTTCCAAGATAAGTCCAGTCTCTAGTCAATGACAGTGGAAATTAATGAACCTCATATTGGAGATGGGAAAAAACTCCCAATAAATTGTAGTGAAGGACCCAAGTCAATGCTGGATTCAGATACCCTGAAATATTAATTTTGGAGTCAAATCTGGGTTTCTGCAGAGTCTGGTGTTATGGTTTTTATTCAGCACTTTCTAATATTCATTTTAACTTCACTCTATGTGGTAGAAAGGGAAGTTTCGTTGATATGCTCTTAATGCGTCTAGTGACAAAATTACTTTTATGAAATGCTAGTGGTACAGACTGTCACAGCCATCACAACAGTGAGCCTGATTTCAGCTTCAAACCAGACTATCGGTATTCAAATAGGCAATTAAGACGATTTTCAATTTTTTTCCTATTACTGTGCACAAAAAACCACTTTCCTTGCCACATCCATGACTACTTTTTTAGTGAAAATAACCTCCTGTAAAATTTGAAATGGGGTCATCTATGTTAAAAGGTCATATCTGGTGGGTAAATACAGTATATTACTGGTGGCCTGATGGGTGTAGTAATTCTGAATAATCAGATGTTCTTGTTGGGACTAGACTGACTGTAAATTTGATTATTTGGAAAGGAATATTCAAGGCAATATGAAAACAAGCCTCTGGTTTAGCATCCAAAATCGCTGTGTTGTGTCCTGATGTTGACTTGAACAGTCCCATTAACTTCAGTGGGATGAAGAGTGTTCCAGTAGGGCTGTCTTCATATTGTGTCTTGCCAAACGTACTTTAAATGGTCTTGAAATCAATAGATATGTGAACCTTCCTGCTGTCTATAGATCTATATGTAGATCTATACATCTAACCAGCCATGTGCTGAAGGCAAAGAGGAACAGACCATTTGTGGATGTGTTGAACCATTTAAATGCTGTGGCATTACAGATGTGAGAGTGGGAAGAAAAGATGGGAAATTACAGGAGAATGAAGAGAGGGAGCTGGGAGGAGAAAGGATGTGGGAGAGATAAACAGCCTTTTCTGTCCCTGGTTAAAGGATTCAATGTGATGCAAAGGTCTGGAAGGGTTGTGATGGGGAAATGAAAGAGATGGAGGAAGTTCTGGGCTGTGAGGAGCAGTTTTTGGGTCACTATTAGGCCATGTTAGAGAAAATGAACTCTGGAGAGGTAGAGGGGAGGAGCACACACTGTCAGAGAACTATGAGGCAAAGAAAGGGAAAGTAAATGAATTCAAATACATAGTAATGATAATACAAAGGTCTGCTCTTATAAGGCTTGGGAAAACTGGGAGTTTTTTGACTGCAGGTCAGCCTGCACCAGGTAGGTGTTCAGGGAGCATCCAGTGTGGTTGCCACTGTATAAAGTAAGGACAATTTAGGCAAAAATATACAGTATCAGAAAGTATCCAGAAGAAAAAAGACCATCAGAACCTATAGTCATCTATAGTCTGTGCATTGCCCCTGCCCTCACTGAGGTTTCACAGTCAGTGGGGGCAGGAAAACAACCACCATGAGCTTTTAAGGAATTATTGTGCCATGTTTCCCCTTGTGGGGCTGGTGCAAATCCAGGGCAATCCCACCCAAGCTGGAGGTTGCTCTGGCTTTCCGCTGGGTACAGGAGCTTGGGTTTGGCCAAGGCAGGCTGCTTACACGAGTGTGACCTCATAACAGTTGGTGTTGCCCTACACTTGAGGTGATTGAGTGAAGAAGTTGGCTCAGTTGCTGCTGAGGAAACACAGTGTTCATGTTTCCAAAACTTACTTTAAATATAGGGGATTTTCTTCTCACATTTGTTATTCAGAGCTAGAAAGGGGCTGGTCTTTTCTAGCTACACCAAAGTGTTACTTTGGGCGTTGTTTTTTTGTACATCCTTTCTTCTATACCCCAAACCATCTATTTCTACATTTTCTACAAGCCTTTTAAATTTAACAGGAATAAATCCTGTGCTCTCCTGCAAGTAGGTTTAGCTTTGCTGACCCCCAAGCAGCATTGCCCATTGTCACCAGTCAAGCAAAAGGCCCAGTGTATTCAAAACTCATATTAATGAATGCCTGTGACAGGGAGGGTTCAAAAGGGCCCACTTAATTTTCCCACCTCATGGGACCAGGGGCTGGGGAAGCTGAGGAGGAGCTGAGGAGCATGGGCTGTCAAAGATGGCACACACATCAAGGCACATGCAAGGCCTTCCTCTGTTTTTAATCAAATTATTTGCAGCTTTTGCTGCTGATTTGCATGAAAGCAGAGTTCTGTTCGCTGTCTGAGTTCAGCACAGCTCAGGCACATTGTCTGGTATCGTCTTCTCCAAATGGGATCAGGATGGTTTTTGTATGAGCAGACAGTACAGAAAGGATGCGCTGGGGAGCCTGAGAGGTCAGGCAGTGAATTTTGGGACCAGGGGCCATGCAAAGCAAGTGCTGCCTGAGCTGAAAGATGGAGATGATGTGGTCTGATGTTGCCAGTGGGAAAGGAGCGCAAACACCTACACAATGGTGCTGAAGCGTCCTGGTGGTTGGGCACAAGGAATATCCTGTTGTTGGTTTGTTCTTGCCTTGGTGCTCCAATCATGAGGATCATGTTTTGGGTGGGAGAGAGCTGCAAAGACTGTGCCTGCTAACAAGCTCTGTGAACAGTAGCATGAGGCTGGATGTTTTTCCTTCAAAGGCAAGAAAGAATACACTGTCTATGACAAAATACAACAAAGGAATGATGCTGAGAAGCCAGGCAGGATTGGGTGTGGGGCAGGTGAGGAGGTGACAGGTCAGCCCCACACCAGGATGCTGCAATGGGAGCTGCAGTTTGGCACCCTCTTTGCTAGCAGGTTAACACTGCTGCCATCCAAACAGATTGCAGGAAAAGGTTTTAAAAAATGCATTTTATTTTCTTTTGTGGGTAAATGAGCCACAAGTCCCTGTGGGGGAGGCACACTGGTCTGCCCTGGGATGCTCAGCTCTCTGCAGGGGACGGGGCACGGGGCAGAGGGAAGCAGCGAGCGATGCACTGGCCCACACCAGAGCACATCCGCCCCGGCGCTGCTCCGATGCTCCCCATATTTGGTGGTCTTTAATTTGGCATTACGTACTCGGTGCTTGTCTGCAGCTCGTATGATTCAAAGTTCTCCATGGGGTCTAATGTACAAGGCCTGGCCTGTTTTCATTAGGTTTCCCGAGCTCTCCTCCCTTCTCCCCAGTGTTGCCGCACAAAGACACTTTTGTCAGGCGATGTTGGACTCTCCTCAAAATCCAAGCACTTTCAGGAAAGGACTTGGAAGTCTATCTTCTCAGTTTCCATATCCCTTTGCCCTCTGCTCTGGCATTTGGTTTGATTGGTTGTAGAGTCTTCCTTTTTTTTTTTTTCCTCCTTTACTTCTTTTTGTTGATCTGTCTGCTCCGGAGTCTATCTTGCAGAGAAAAAAGTGTATTGCAAATCATGCAAGCCAGCTCTCTGAATTATTGTACATCTTTAAGTATTAACTCCTTCAGTCCTTGGTTGGTTTAAGTGCTAGGATCAGAATCACGATAGGAATGTTAAAGGAGTATTATTATATTTTATGTTCACTGCCACAAGTTTAGTAAGAAATGTAATCTCCCCTCTCTTGCTCACTCTCTGTCTGCCTCTCGAAGGGAAAAAAAAAAAAGAGGAAAACTGGCACCAAACTTCCATTTAACTTGGCAACTTTTTCACTAATGTGATTTGATATGCTTTACTAGAAAGGGTAACGTGCTAATGTTTCAGAAGAAGCCGATTTTCTATTAGTGAAAGTATGGTATATAAAAGATCAGGCATTGCTATTAAACTCTTCAATCAATGAATTTATAGCCTATTCTAAGTGGTAATGATATAATGGAATGCAATCATTTAATATTGGAAAATATGTTTGGTTTGACATTTCGGGGATTCCAGGAAATACTGCCATTTATACAGCTACATCTGTGCAAGAATTAAAAACAGGGGGAAAAAAGGATTATAAAAGGAAACCCAGCGAGATTGTTTGAACATCGATTTATCCAAGATGCTTTCATAATGTATTCTATAAAAATCATATCGGATATTTTCATATCTATCTGTTTCCTCAGAATATGCATCATGATTTATGGACCCTGAGTACCAGTACCATAAATAAGGGGATGGGGTACGACTTTGTTGAGCACATTTCTAAGCCAGTTTGGAGATTACTTTTTCAGGGGCAGAGGTGGAAATGGTATTTCTGCCTATGGGATATAATTATATTATGATTAGTACAGAAGAGGACATAGTTCAGCCCCAATGTTTCAATTAATAATGTACTGTCAGTTCTGAGGGATGATAGGAAACTGTATTGGATCAAAGATTATCAGCATCAACTGGGGCTGCTGCTCTCTCTGCTTTTTCCTTTCCTCCTCTTTTTTTTTTTTATGTGCCTGATTGACTCTTTGCAGTTTTTGGAGCACAATATTTTGCTTAGAAGTAAAATATTACATTCTTGCAAGCCTGATTAGGTTACTTTTAGGGGCTGGAGCTGGTTCCTTGCAGTGTATGAGCAGATGTTAAGCTCCTTCCATTATATTTTAACATCTAACATCTTGCATATACCTTTTAATTGTTAATGTGGTCAGGCAATAAATTCAGTGTCTTAGGGGAACTAAGAATAATTTTCCAAATTTCATTCTCTCGAGCCAGTTGCTAGGAAATGAAGTGCTTTGGTTAATAATGCATTTAAGATATTTGCAAGGTCTCTGTTTAAAATTTGTTCTGTATTTACATGAAATTCTCATCAAAAGAGAAAGCGTAATTAAAATACATTTAGTTTTTGGTTAGCATTTAGCACTGGCTTGAAACGTACCACTAAAAATTATGAAATCATTTTGCAGATGAATAGGAAAATATTATTTGAAATCTGACAAGGTTTATTTGAAACAATGCTTACTTTAAAAAAAATAACTCCTTTTAGGTCTTACAATTCTACACTTCTTACTGAAAAATGATTTCCCAGTAGCATAGATATCCCATATCAATGTAACTAAATTTATATTGTTATAAATTTTTGAGGTTGGATTCTTGAGTTTTGAAATTAAATAACCACAGTTAACTGTATTAAGTGTAGACTTGAATTTGATCGAAAATAAGAAAAGCACTTATGACAACCTCTGTAAATGCTTAAATACTTTAGTTGTGTTTTGTGAGCATTAAATTCTATTATAAGGAGCCAACCCTGAGTACACACACTCCTGTGGGACAGCTTGGACTTTTGGGAGAGTGAAAAATCATGCATTAATGAAATTCTGCAAGTTTTTTATTTAATAGATAACGCTTTTCAGGGTATGCAAAATAATTGGTGGTGGAATGCTACATGCATCTTTACGCTCACGCCACATAATGTATATAATTGCCTAGAGAAACTGCTTAACTTTAATGGGGCGTTTCTTGATCATATAATAGGAAAACTAACAGCTTTAATTAAGATTTATGAAGCAGAGAGGTAATATATTCTGCTAAATTAGGTAACTATTGGTGGGTAGTGTATTTTTTAGCAATTAAAGGCTCGATCCTGCAGCTCTTTCTCTGTGTGAGTTGTTGCCAACTCGTGCAGGTAGTTCTGCTGCCACGTGAGTGAGGGAACAGGGCCGCGTTTTGCCCCATGTGTTTTACAGTCTCTGAGGTGTGGCAGAGAAGAGCAATGTATAGATGCTGGGCTTAGTCCTGGTTTTAGGCCTGGCTTTGGAGTAGTTTTCCCTGCTCCCAATACTTGGCATGTAGGAATCACCAGAATGAAGCAGTTGGCACCGTCCTTGGTGGATCAGCTCCAAGGAGCCCCCATCACTGTGGAGGGTGCAAACAGGGCTGTCTGGGGATAAGCTGGAGTGAGGAGCAGGCAGGGCAGAGTTTCCAGCTGGAACACAACTGTCATCCAAGGCATCACATCACAGGAGAGATGCAGGGACTCCTGGAAGTGCCCTGTTGTGTGGTGGGGCAGTGTGTGCGCTGCAGGCAGTGGGATGCACTGCTGCCCACGTGCTGGAAACCACTACAGACACCTGCAGAAAATGGGACTGGGCCAGATGCTTACTTTTTTCCATGGTGTAAACTCTTTTATCTCTCATCTATTATGTGATGAACTTGATTCTTTCCCCCCCCTCATTAAACCTCAGGTGAATAGCACATTTCAGCTCTGATCAGCGCCAGTCTCCATGTTCCTTCTGCACCCACGTGTCTCTGTAGAGCTGGAGGAAGAGTGATAGTCCCTTACATCCAAAAATGCTCTCCATTTTAAACCACACCAGTACATCACCATCCTTTTCTAAATGGTTGCTTTCCACCCAAGCACACAAGAGAAATCACTGCCTTCCTGAAGTGCAAGCACCTGATCAACAGCGATCCTGTGCATTGAGTATGAGGCAGATCTGAATTAGCGAGGGATTTATTTATTATTTAAAACTGGACCAGATATTTTAATGCACAGATTAATGCCTGGTAGGAATGAAAGGTTCCATCCTGCAGACATCTTTAGAAGGCTTTTTATAATTGCAAAATGGGCAAACTTGGTTGCACTCAAATATACCCAGTGCTTCTGTATCATTGTCCTGTATTTTGCCCCAGTTCCTCAGCTCAATCCTTGTTTTTTCCCTGGTGCTCTGATGAAAGGAGGAAACCTCCCAAATTTTCCTATAGTCTGGAAGCTTCAGCTGATGGCGCCTCTCATCCCAAACCTTTATAGGGAAAGCAGTTATGGCAACCCCAATTTTCATTTGAAACACAGTGAGTTTCCAGCACCGTTTGTGGAAAAGCAATGCTTGAAAACATGTCCTGGAGCACCAAGCCCTGTATCACATTCAACACAAAGCATCTCATGATTTTTAGGTCTCTAATTCATGATTTTTGTATCCTGTACCTTGGCAGTCTGCAACAATACTTTTGGGGTTGGTCGGAGACGCTGGCCCCAAACTTGGCCCATCAGTGCCCGCGCTTTCTCCATGAACATGCCACGTTTGAAGGCTCACATATCATCGAGGCCGTAATTCTAATGAATTTGGCTTGGGAAAAATGCGAGCACTAAACAGAAGAGGAGGGCCGTGGGAAGCACATTTTTAAAAGTACACCCAACCAGATAAATAGGCTTTTTAAGCCCAAAATAAACAGATAGAGAAAACTCACTTAGGCAAAGGATGCATAAATTATCTTTACCCTGAGGATGCAGTAAGTTATTCCCTCTTTACGTTCAAAATCTGTTTTTCAAGCCTGTATTTCATGTCTAATCACTAAGAATGCCCTCTTTGACTTCACCCGTGCCTGCAATCGTGCCCTTTCCTGAGAAGGGCCCATTTGTCATGAGGGGAAAGAGGGTTTAATTAACTAGGGAAAATGTACCTAAGGTGGAAACTCTGAGCTCTGACCATGTTTCCATAGAAAATACATGAAAATACCTGTATAGATGATCCTAAACTTTTTTTTTCCCCCATGAAAGGACAGTTTTTTGGTTCCCCACTTCACTCTTCAAAACCCAAAAAGCTTCTGTGTAAGACAGAAGGGAGTCTTATATAAAAGAACAAGTGTGGAATGTACATTTATCCCTCACAAAAAATACATTTTTCAAATTCACTTTTTTTCTCTGCTTCTTTTTTTTCCTCTGGGAGCCCAACAAACGTCTCTGTTGTGCACTCCAAAAAGAGCCCAGGTTTTAACAGGGAAGAGTCAAGGAAAAAAAAAAGCAACTTTCAGATCCTGTGCTAAAATTCCAAGTATTCCTTTAGAACCCAGAAAATTAAAAGAAACAAAGGGAAGCTATCAAAGGAAAGCGTTTAAGTTACTGGAAGGCCAGGGGAAGCCTTAGTTTTCATGCCAGCAAAAGAGTTACATGAGTTTTACATTGGAGCTTTATTTACTGTTGTGCTCTCTCACTTGACATGAGAAATGCAGCAACCTGCAGCACCTACGCCATGTCCTTGAGTTGCAATGTGTGCACAAATCCCCGTGGGATGTGCCTGCAGACTTTCCTGTGTTTTGAAACCAACCAGGGTTTTTATTAAAAGCAAATCCATGGGCACAGTTTAGCTCCAGTCTGTAACTCTGTCCCCAGCAGAGCAATGGCTGTTCACGCACACATTTGTTTTTAGTGTGAGTCTCTGCAGCCTTAGGCCCTTGTAACAATCTGTTTGACTTCTCTAAGTATTTTGTTATAGTTTTGCCAGGCAAAGACAAACAGTTCCTCTGGCGGGGCAGTACAGCTGGGTACTGGAAGGCAGGCTGGTGTTTGGCCAGCTTTTGAATTTCCACGCTGTCACCTTGTTCCCAACTGGGGAAACGTGCCCCAAAGTGCCTGGTGACTTTGCAGGTGCTGATGCACTGAGATGCTTCTTTGAAAGAGACATATTTGCTGGATTTGCTTCTCTTAAAGTTGTGGCAAAACTCACAAATGGATGTAAAAGAGGACTGAGTTCATGCTATCCCAGGCATGGTTACAGTCCAGGCTTTTTTTACGGAACTATTCCCTAGGAAATCTGGTTTTATCTTCTGAAGCTGTGAATTGTTCTTCTCCAAGCTGAAATAAGATGCTGTGGGGACAAAGGGACAAGGGGTAGTGGAGTGACAGAAATGGCAGGTCCTCTCACAGAGCTATGGAAATGTGTCGACACTTTTGCAGAAGGGATGAGAGAAGCCTTCTTTCTCTTGACTTGAAAAGCATGGGGAGGAAAGGAAAAGGGCTGTTGCATTTCTATCATGTATAATCCTCCACTTAACCTATGAATTAGCCCTTGTGTGAGCAAAAAGGAAAGTTGGTGGCTCAACCATAACCCGCCCCCCCAAGTGGGTACAAGTCTTCCTTTTCCCGTCCTGAGCACTATATATAATGGGCCCCTTGAATTAAGGAGATATATAAAAAAAGAATCCTGGCTGGCTTGCACCATTTTCTTCCTGGCTGTGCATATATTTGTGCAATGTCCAATACCCCAGGACCAGCCTTTTCAGAGCTGGTGTCAAGGTGTAAGGTGCAATTTTAACCTAGTAATTCCATACCTGTGTTAAACTGCTGGCACAAATGTTGGCAGGAGTGGATGCCTAATTACTCGTTTATACCCAAACTGCAAATTAGGTTTAGCTTCAGTGTGCACTGTGGTTCACGGGGAGGGTGAAAATGTGTAGAGTTACCTATAAGTGAGACTGAGCCAGCAAAAACAGAGTTCAGAAAGTAGAAAATCCCACAGTGAGCTGTGCAGTTTGGCCAAGGACCCTCACTCTGCCATAGCTGATATCACGTACTTTAAAGGAAAATGAGAAGTTCTGAAATAGAAAGGATGCAGGAACCTCCCTATAGGTTGCCACAGAGGGTGAGATTCATCTTGTCTAGGTTGAGCTGTCTTATCCTTTGGATCCAGCTTGATGTGGCACTCAAAGCTCCCTTGGTAAGCGAGACCAAGAAGAATATAATGGGTCCATCCATCTGGGGTGAGGTCTCAAATCTTCTTCTATGGACCACAGCAAGAGGCTGGGTGACCATGTGCTTAGAACTGCCTTCCCTAAAGCCAGGTAAGATGCTTTCTGACCACAGGAATTGGCAACTGTAGAGATACAAGTGCCAGCGTTCCTGGTTATTGTTCATTCTGTGAGATGCTAGCACTTACCATCTTCCAGGTCCTCTTTCTATCTGGAGGTGATGTGAGTGCTGTTTGGGAGTAGTTGTGGTGTCCTGAGCATTTGAATGTTGAAAAGTCCTTGTTCCAGGGCTGGGCTGCATCTGCACAGGATGTAGGAGGGCAGGAGCAAAGCAACTGTTTGGCCTTAGGGGATTTATCAGAGAATCCACGAGTAAAGACAATAAAATGTGGAGTCTCTGGCTTTTAGTCTCTTGCTATTTCTGCCAAGCTGTGCCTAATGTGCGTCCCATTGATGGCAACTGCTTGGGGCTGGAGGCAAGGAAATGTCAGTGACAGTAGATGTGTTTGTTTATGAGGAAAATAAATGATGAAATGGGATGTGTGACTCTTCCAAGGAAAGCTGCGTGTACACTGAACAGAGTGGATTTGTGTTGTGAGTAAACTCCTCACAAAGAGACTGCTCTATCTCTGGGCAACACCATCAACAAACCATCGTACCATCCTCGCTGAGATTCAGCGTAGGAGGGTATCACCATTACCTGAGTCCAGGAATGTCTTTGTCCTGAAGGAGCAGCAGCCGTTGAACGGTGATCAGCCTGTGTTTGACTAGTGCTGGCCCACGGTCCAGCTGGTCGCACTGTGATGTGCCATTTTTTATTATGTAGAAGGAAATTTTGCAAATATGCCCAAGGGCGAGGCAACATCAATAAGCAGGGAATGAACGCTCTATTACATTCATTTGGTTTCGTAACTTCTGTTGGGTCATAGGGGAGTTGCTAAAAAAAACAAAACAAAATCTCTTGTATACCCATTATATTTAGTGGTACGAAGATTTGCATTTGTTCTGGGGCTGAAGAACAGCATGTCCAAACCTAGAGCTTGGGGTTGAGTCTGTGCTTAAGGCTTGGTCCTGAAAAGAGTTACCTATGTCCCTTGAGTACAAATGAGCTTTGGTATAGTGAGACCACTCAGGAGTGTTAATGGGAAATGTCTGTAGCCCGTGAGGATTGTTCCTTCCTCACATTCGTAACGCTCGCACACACACGGGAGCACAGTGTGTGTTTGTAGTTGTGTGGTGTATATAGACATCCTTGAACTGAAGGGAAAACGTTGACCTTTGCCTTTCAATTGCCTACTCAAATGTGGCTAAAACAGTATCTTATATAAAATAACTTGATTGCGTGTTTCAACATCAAACAAAACTCCCGGCAGTGGCTGGCGGTCCCTGCAGTGGTGGCCCCTTCTTGTACACGTGGGCTCTAAAACCAGACAACATGAAGCCTTTCCACTACTGTTTGTGATTCCACCTCTGTCAGACCTCTGTTTGTTCCTTATTTTTGCATCCAGCAGAGTACTGTTTTTCTGGGGGGGAGGGACTTTGAAATAATTTATGTGGGAATATATATATATATATTTTAGGGGAAGTTAGAACCTGTATGGACCTGCTGTCAACAAACAGTGGTCAGGTTGGATTAAAATCAGTCAGAGTAGTTTACGACAGGAATTTTCATAGTAATTATAACAGGTTTTCCAGTTCCTGACAATCAAAACTCATATATTAGGTGCCTCAGAAGCATGGAAATTAGAGCACAAGGATTTTTTTTTTCCATTTTTCTTCAAGGTTTTGAGTTCCTATTTGAGTTCCTAAGCTGGTTTGGGTGAGAATTTCAAGCCGTCTTCTGTCATGTTGTAAGCTGCTGCTTTTAATAGTTAAGGTCCTCATATAATCACTTGATTCCAAGAGCTGAGGCTTAAAGAAAAACACAGATTATAGATACTGATGTGAGGATTGGAGGAGTCATTGGCACATCCAGCTGTGAATACAGCACAAATTGTGAACTCCCAGGGTATTTTTGTAGTCATTGCAGTGTGCTATATATTCTAGGCTGACTACCCAGGTTTAGATTCATGATGTACCTATTAAATTCAAGAGAGTTTAAACTTTGATGGTAGAGGATGAGCCATGGAGATGTGTCTTCAAAATGCCCTTCTCTGAGTCTAGGAGGCTCCTCATACTGCATTTAATCCCTGCTGATGCTCAACCACAGGCAAGTCCCACAGCAGAGACGAAAGGCAAGGCAGAGCCTTACAACAGGCATCACTCTGCCCTTGAAGCAGATAAAAAAAAAAAAGGTGAAAACAATACCTAATTTTTTTGATAATTTAAAAGTTGCAGCAGAAACACACACTCCTGTTTGCCTACCCATTACTTTACATAAAATTGTTATGCATTCTAAGTAGTAGCAGCCTGGGCCTCTTGACCTCACAAGAAGAGCTGTTACTATGCATTTAACAAAAACAAGGTATTATGTATTAGCCTACACATTTTGCAATAGCTCCAGCAATCTAGTAACTACAGTCCAATTTAAACCGTGCCTGGAGGCAACAAAAATTGCACAAAATGGCAGCTAATTTATAGAAGGGAGAGAGGAAATATTTGGGGGTCTATTCCTTCGAGCCATCTGATTCATATTATTGACTCATTTAGAAAACAGAAAGTGAGCAGAGACAAGTTTTTAAGGAGTTTGGTTTCACACAAATGACTTGCAATTGCAGCCCATTATTTTTATACCAAGACTTCATTAGTCATATCCCCGTCAAACCTGTGAGCAGTGTCAAATGTTTTCAGAAAACACACCAGGACAGGTATGGAACTCATCAGCCCGTGGCAAAGGTCGCTCTCATTAAGGAGTCAAAAATGAAAACTTTCAGTGTCTCTAACACATTGCGCAGACGTTCCTGCCCCCACTTCTGAAACACAGGGCTGGGCGAGCACCTCCTGCTCCCCAGACATTCAAATAAGATCAAGATGACAGGGCAAGAAAATGAATAGGATTCTTAACTGGCTGTACTTTATAATATGGTACTGATTGGAAACAACCAGAAAGTTGTTTGCCATGCCTATAGTACCATTTCCTGAGGTTAAACATAACATCTGAAACGAAGCAATTAAGTCTCCTTTAAAAAAAAAAAAGTTGGGGTGAGGCAAAGAAGGAAAAAGGGACGTGGGTCTGCGTGGTGCTGACTTGGCACACCAGCCATGCTCCGATGAGCAAAAGAAATGTCTGTGCAAACTTCTTCCCACCTGGGAGGTTGGAGGGGAGACAGGAGAGCTGTGACACCGGAGTTGTTCGGGGCTGGCTCTCAAGCTGTGCTGTGACAGATGTGTTTTGAGGAATTTTGAGGCGCGGAGATAAGAATAACAAAAAGCCATTCACTGAAGCACAGTTACACAGGCTTAGCACAAAGGGGCGAAGAGAAAATGTGTCAATACGCTCCTTATTTGTGGAGGGCTGGCCGTGTTTCTGCAGCACGCTGCAGTTTGATCTGTGGGCTGTCGCTAACAGCAGCAAGGGTTGCTGTGTTGCCCCTTAAAAGTTATTCAGAGTGCCCTGGCAATGAAAAAGGATTCTCTTTAGCTGCCTCACTCTGGGGCACAACATAGTCCTTCTGAAGTAGAAAATGTTGTTTGTCTTACACAGGGTTTGCTTATCTAAATACAGTGTCCATGGGGTATTACCTAAAATGGCTGAAATACTTTTAGGAAGTTTTTTGTTTTGAACTGCTCAGCTCGTGTACACTTGGATTTGCTTGTTGTGCTCCAAACAGGTCCTTTGGCAGCCAGATGGAGTCTCCAAAATACCCTGGATGTGGCTTTCTCAGTCTTGATGTTTCCCAATGGATTGGGACAGCCTTTGGTTATGGGCATAACCTCTGCTGGGTTTCCTGTCAAATGGGGACAAAAACTCAATTTCTGTGAGTTAGTCAGTTTTTGCAATATTAATTTGTGAAGATTTAGGTGCTGTGGCAGTTACTTGAAGAAAATGGTTGAAGCTGCAGATTATTTTGCAGGTTATAATAGTTCGGAAATCTTGGTTTCTTGCCCCAGACACCAACCTTTGTGTGATTTATTTATTCCCGCTTGAGTATATTTGTCTCTCTTGCTACCTTGTTTGTTCATGCCTATGCATGTGTGCTTGAAAAACTCCTCCAGCCTCACAGCTGAGGGCACAGATCTTGGAAAACCAGGGAGGAATGGCAGTGCTGCTGAGCAGGTTGCAGCCACGCTGCTCTCACATGGCTCGCTTCTGCCACTGGAGAGGTGGCTGAAATCACAGGCTGCTCCTTGAACATGGAAAACTGAGGTGATGTGAGACACAAAGTTACAGCTGTCTTTGGGCATCATTAGAGGAGTGAGCACAGGGCAAGTGGACTTCCAGAGCCAGCTCCCATCTCCTTTGGTTGTTTGCGTGTGTTCCACTAGGAGGTCAGGGGGAGGAAGAGGAGAGCCAGAATTCCTGGGTTCAATCATTCTCAGGCAAATCTGCCTCTTGGTTGCTTGGTTCCTCTCTCTGCAAAGCAGGATCAGTGTGATCTTTGTGAGTGTTGGGAGATCTCCTGGATGGAGCTGCTGGCGGGCAGAGTGCTGCTGTCAGGGGTGAGCTGGGAAATGTTGATGCTTATGACTGATGAGCAATCCCTTGACTGCACCCACTGAAAGAAGAGTGATTTCTGACACCTCTTACCTACCCTGGGCTCATGTTGGTGTGTTTTTCCCGCCTGTTGTGAGTGCAAGATGCACAGAGTTGTGAAACTCCCTCCACCAATCAAGTGTGTTTATCTGCAGGGACATCAGGGCTGGCATTTGCCGGGGTGTCCGTGCCCTCACCTGCCAGCCCCCGGTCAGCCCCTGACCAAGCAGCACATCCTGAGCGCCAGCCCTGTGATTGATGCACTTGGCCGAGAACTTCCCTCCTGCCCGCTCAGGAAACAGGAGGGCTGGGGAGATAGCGCTCGCCTTTTTTTCACAGCCCCTGCTTCCGAACTCTAATCACCTTCTGCTGTGGGAAAAGAGATGAGATGCTGCCTAAAAAACAGATCATTGTCCGCCTCCTAGATTAATGCAGAGAAAGCAGTATTGTCTGCTGAATGGATAAACCTTCCTCCTGTCACTCAAAACCTAAATTCAACGCTACTTCATTTCTAAGAGGCTTATCTTCCTTGAATAGACCCTTGCAGCTCAAGTAAGAGGCGATGTAATGAAGCGTGTTTTTTTCTTAAGTGAGAAACCTGCTGCAAAGAAGGGGTGAAGCCTGTGCAGCTGTTCTAAAGGGCCTTTGCAGACTCTCGAAATACTTGTCATTTATCTGGTCTTTGCCTGACAGCAAATGAGAGAAGATCAAGTTCAAAATCTGCCGGCACGGCTTTCAGGGCTTCTTCATCCATTAATTAAATAATGGTCATTAGTGCACAATGCCCCCTGATAAGGGCGGATATGATGCTGAGATGGAAATATGGGTTTGGGGGTTATGAATAAGCAGATGGCCCCCAGGAATGTTCCTGGTTTGACCCCCCCAGCGATGCCTCGGTATGCGGCTGGAGGAGCTGGCAGTGGAACAGGTGGCATCAGGAGGATAAATAAATTCGTAGAAGCGTGTTGAAATCATTGTAGAATTCACCCCTTTTATGTGGGGTAGCGATTAATTCAGTGATTTCCCACAAACCAGCCTGTTTTCGGAAAATCACCCACACCACCAATGCCACAAATAATGACCTGTTTGCTTTCCTGAAGCACTGAAGACTTAACTTACATTTTTAATGTACTTTGGGAAACGTATGCTCTAATTGGTTGCTCAACATCAGAGGGTCAAATCCTGAGGTGTTTACTCACCTTCTGCTCAGTCAAAACTTATTCTGATATCAAAGGGCAGTCCCGAGGATTGCGGAGATGGGGTGTAAGATCAGTCTCTGAATAAATGCAGGTGATAGAGGAATTTTCTGTGGATGTAAGAGGTTAGTTCTTTTTATGGCCAACATATATTTAATTTTGTAGATGTTTGCATTCAGATTTTACCTAAAAGCACAGCTCTTGTGAATTCTTGTGAATACCTCTTTCTTTTATGACCGATAGCATGGCTTTTCTAGTCTCACCACCACATGGACAGTGCCCATCCAGTTTGTGCCTCTGCAGTTATGAGCCATGTCCCAAAAAGTGCTTCCTTGGCTCTTTCAGACACTGAGGTAAACATGGGTTTATCTCAGCTATGACCATGTAGGAATCACATGAGTTACCCAGGACTATATATCTGATTTTCATCTTGAGCTGCTGTTTTTCTTCCTGATGTTACTGGGACGCAAGGGATGAGACCCAGCACTGTGCAAAGAGTGGGGGCAATTCAGGGTTCTGCTCATGCCATAGCTAAGTGTGACCAAAGACATGTCCAGTCTGCCTTGGAATGGAAAATAAAAAGCTCTAAGAAAATACTTGAGGAGATTTGCCGTCAGCAGGGAGGTGGTCAGCCTGGGCGGGATGGGATTTGGCAGATCCCTGTGCTTAGGAGAAGTGTAAAGGAGGAGAAATGAGGCACTTCTTGGATGATGATGATTTAGAGGGGTTTTTGAGCAGCATGGAGGAAAACTCAAAGCCTTGAGTGCAGACCTCTCTGATGGGATGGAGCATTTCTGATGCCGAAATGGGTGGCTGAGGTTCAGCAGGGCAGCTGGTGTCCCCAGGATGGGTCCATGGCATGACATGACCTGGGCCAGTGTGAAGACCAAAAAAAGTCAAGGAGAAGTGAGGAATGGCTGGGAAAAAACATGAAATGTACAATAAATGCGTTCATGCAACAAATCTGTGTTAAAGCAAACATTATGCTTGTGACAGAGAACAATAAAAGTAAGGAAATTTGCAGTTAAGGGTAAAAAGTACCATATGTCCACATACGCCCAGGCACACCAGGGCACCCCTGGAACTGCTTTCTTGATGTCAAGGTGTTGAAGACCAGATGGCAGGTTTTACCCCAGACTACAGATTTTCAGGTTGACGCTGTGTATTTTGTTCTTTGCTGCCTTTTCCATCATGTCTGTGTGTCTTCACTGACCTTTCCCCACCATGAGCTGAGGTGAATGTTTTTGAGATGGGGTTGACTTGTGGTTGTGGTTGGCAAAGGTTGTTTTTCAGGTACCTCAGAGTGGGAAACCCTCGCTGATAGTAGTGCCCTGAGCAGATTAGTTAATGCTATCACTAAATGTGCTGTAACCCTAAAATATGGTACCTGGTCTGGTGGAGAAAATGTCATCACAAATCATAGCTTATTCCTCCAGCCCTGCATCCTGAAACACTCTTGGCAAATATAATGCTATGGATTAATAGGCATCAGTAGCCAAACTCCTTGGACTATGGAAAATTAACAAACACTTTCATTTCTGCTTTTCTTACAGGAATGATTTATGGGGATGCTTTGGTAGTAGGTGCTCTTTGTTAACTGTTTAGGGAGCTGGCTGGGAGCTTCATGTCTGCAGATATTGACCTTTTGCAGATTTTTTTTTCCCCTTAGCTGATGCCTTCGTCAGTAAGGAGACACCTGCATCCGTGCAACTCCGGCGAGCAGAGCAACACAGCACTTCAGTATTTCCCCTCCTTCACCAGCTGGATAGGACCCCTGATACAAAACCCGAGAAATGTGCCAAAAGCCTTCAAAGTTCAGGCCAGAGGTGTTTGTGCAAGATAAAAATGGGACAATGTCGCATCTCTGCGCAACTCATCCGTTTACACGTGACACTCGCGCTGCAGTCTCTGATTAGCTTGTTAGCAAGGAGGCAGGAAGAAGTGCAATCAAGTTTTTATGATTCATCATTTCTGTTCCCTGTTTGGGAGACAATGTCAGTGCTCTTTGCCAATCATAGAAGGTGGCTTTCGAGTGCCTTAGGGAGATGCTTTTTTTAAAGATGCTCTCTGTGTTTCTGGAGGCTGAGCCACATTTCTAAATAATAGGGAAGTCCTGGAGTTTGTTTTGTGTTGTGGTTTGTTTTTTCTTTTTTTTTTCTTTCTAATTGTATCTACTAACAATGCTTTTATGTTTGCTGCACGTAAGCTAAAAGAAAACACGCTGCCGGTTTGTCTGTAATCCTGTTTTCACTGAGAAGTTTTTGTGCAGAAATAAATTAGAGATGGTACCTGGAATATTTTCTGCGAGACAAAAGGCAAATGTAAGTTTTATTAAGTTGAAAAGGATACATTCTCTTCTGCTGACCTTGATTTTTTTAGCGATATTCTCTATACCCCTGCTTTAGAAGTATTATTCTTCATCCCATCCAATTACCATTTCTATCAGCTCTTCTGAAAGATTATGCTTTTTGGGTGTTCTTCTGTAGATGTCTTTCCAGTGGCTTCACTTGATGAATGTGACAAGTTTTGTGTTTTCTCCCTCCCCTCATTGAATTGAAAAGTTTTTTGATAAATACAGGCCAATAAGTGCCCAAAGGCAGTGTTTCAATGGCTGCTAAATCTTTCAAGGTTAGGACTTAACCTCCGTTCTCCCTAATTCAACTGCAACCTTCAGTCTGGAGCCAATCAAGAATATCAGATGATACTTAAACAATGAAGGATTTCTGATATTCAGGTACAGCCTCTGTTCAATAGGATTGCAAATTCTTTGTGTGAAGAAAGTCGGTTTTGCTCTAAAGTACTGTCACAAAAAGTGAAATTACCATTTGCTTGGAATGATGCCATTCATCATTGTCAGAATACTAAGCATTGTAAGTAGCTAGGCCTCTCCAAATTAATGCCTTGTTTTGCATCGGCTAAATTTCCCAAATCCTCGAGGATGGGTCATACAAAACTCATCTCACCATTTTAATTTATCAATCCAATATGAGTGCAGTGAAAGGGAGCTTCATTCGGTCTTAGCTCTTTTATTTACAGTCTAATTCTAAAAGAAAAGGAAATAAGATATGAAAATAAGTTGGAAAATAAGATAAATCTCTCAGTGAAATCACAAGATCTACTCAGTCCTGTAGCAAACCCTCTATAATTCATTTGTAGGTCAGCTCAAGGGATTAGCCATGACGTATTTGGAAATTCATTTATTTTTATTTTATTTTGCTGTTTCTTATGCATAAGGGTAATGCTGTCCCCAAGGCTTTTCAGGTAGCCCTCAAATCTTGACAACATTTGCTGTCTCTAAGGCCTAAGCCAAAATTAATTTTCAAATAAACAGCATAAAAATGTATGGAGTTGTATAAATTTGAATACAAAATGCATTTGTTTTGCTTGCCTCCATCCACACATGCATACTGTTGGCTCAGCCAAAAATCATAACATGACATGGAAATTAACGGCCATGTGTACATCATGAAAGTCAAAAAACTTTCTTAGTTTATTAGAAACACTGTAGTGTGGGGGATTTTTTTTCCACCCACTTTCTCCTTGATATTCTCTGCTAGATGTGTGCTGGGGAAGCACTGCCTGTTAATTGTACCTTTCTCTTCTGGTGCCTCCAAACCTGAGTCTTTGCTTGTGGACCACTTGCTGCATCCTCCATCCTGCTCTAGACTCTGATGGGTGTGACACCTTGAGATGGTTTCAGTGAAAGTGAAATTAAAAGTGACTTGGTATCTCTTGCAATTTATTTTATCAGGGAAGCACTGGAATTGAGAAAGGTGCCTGGAGAGCCTGCAAGAGCAGAACAGGCTGGGAATTGCCTCCAGCCCTGCAGTGGGCAGAGAATTGGACTGGAGGGTTAAAAACAATGCTGTGAAGCAAACCCCCTAATTCTGGGCTGAACCAAACCAAAAACCACAATCAGAAGCCCATGCTGAGGGGTTATAGAGAAACAATGCAAACGTTTTGCTGGTGTTTAAATATGATATGGAGTGGACTCTCCAGTGCATCCCAAGATGTGCCAGGAGCTGGTCCTGCCCCAGGAACCTGCAGTACCTGCAGGATCAGCCCTGCAGCAGCTAAAAATAACTCCTCTCTGCTCTTAAATTAAAACAATGCCTCTTTTTGGCGTAGTTTGTGAAATCTCATTCCACAAGGGGGCTACGGGCGCGCTGGAACTTTAGCACTTGGTAGGCTGGCGAGTACCTGGGAGACAGGATGCCTGATCCCATGTGGAGGTGCCCCAGCATGGGCCAAATCCAGAGGGAGATGGTCCCTGATGTCAGAGCTGTGCCTGTACAAGGCTTTTGGAGAAGGTGTGACAAGGTCAGCTGGGGATGGCAGAAAGCAGGAGGAAAATCCTGCAGGGGTAGGTTGGGGTGCAGAGCAGCAGCATCACATTAATGCTGCTCCTACCCCAAAGGTCCTCCAGATTAATCAGGTGAGCTGAAATATCCTTTCACCTCTGCCTAATTAAGAGAAGTACGTCTCTGTCAGATCTCACTGGTACGTCGCCCGAAACTTTGCATCCGGAGCAGTATCACCTGACCCACAAATAGTTAGTTAATTATTAATTTGCTAAAGATTATGTTTAGAAGGGTAGATCACCTTGAAATGTTGCTTTCTATTATCTTTCCCAGCTGGGCAATGAAAGATTCCATTTTAATGTGACACGACAAACTACAAACAAGAGTGTTGTAGGCTTTGGCAGGTGAGGAAGCTGGGGTCTGGAGGGGTGCTGCTGCCAGGGACTGGTTTTTCCACACCATGCCTAGCCAGGATCAGGTGTCAGCCTCCTGCCTGGCATGTTTGGGATGTGTACAGATCCTCTGTTTGGCGAATAATTTATATCCTGGGTCATCATGAGTTACTTGTAAATTATCTTGCACCTTTCAGTATTTTGAAGCTTTTCTTTTCAGAACTATTAGCTCACCCTTCTGTGCACAGTACAGATCCTTCTGTGCCACCAAAGTGCTTTACGGATTATTTTTCAATTTTATTTAACTGAAATGCTGGCTTTGGGATGAAGCACATGGAGACACCCCCTTGCCCTGCCCCTGCACACTTGTGCAGCAGGCAATCAGCCCCTGGAATGCTGCCCTTTCCCAGCCAGGACCATGTCCTTGGTGTGGATGGTGCTGATCACACCTTCACACCTGGCTCTTCCCAGCTGCTATTTGCAGGCCTGAGTTTTCCCTCCAGGCTAAGTGAAAAAGCTGAGGCCAGTTGCTAAATGAATGTTGTTCTTCCCATCCATCACGGAAAAGGTGCCCTGTGGCCTTGGCTGAGGGCTCACAGGGGAGCAGCTGTGGGCTCTTGGTCTTGGCTGGAGGTGGAGCATCTCGTTCACCTTCTGATCTCCTTTCAGATCTCCTGGGGTTGACTTGCCCTCCACCACTTGGCAGATTTTGCCAATTGGGCCGCAAGAAATGCGAGTCAAGGATTGCTCACCTGATGCCCAGAGCCCAGCTCTGGGTGAACAGGAGGTGAAAAGGGGGAGCAGTGGGGAGTTGCTGCCATCCCTTGCATGGGTGTGTTAGCTGGGAACCTGCTTTTAGCAATCCAGATCTGCTTTCATGGTCACAGGTCAGAAAGAAAGAAAACCAGCAGAGGAAAGATAGATTTACTTGCAAGTAGAAGATATTTGATAAAATGCACTTTAAAAAATGTGTCACTCCGCATGAATGCTGCCATACAGCACATCTTAAGATTGGAAGATGGATTTTAAAAATGAATAATCCCCTAAATATGGAAGCTAAAAAGGAACTTGGTTTGTATGTGTTTCTAAATGTGAAAAATGCAGATAGGAGCATTGAACCACATGATGTTGCTTATCATCTGCTATGTTTACTGTACCTTTTGAGATCTGACAAAAAATCACTGTGGGGCTTTTTTGGTTTTATGTACTTGGAACCTCCTCAACTCAGAATCCCAGAGGAACACATTGCCTAACTCTTAATATACACTCTATATTGATTGCTTTTTAATTACTAACATTTCTTAATTGCTATTTTAGGTAGTGTTTGTAGAGCAGCAGAGTACAGTACTGCACTTCTGGTTGTGTACCCTGCAGTCACTGAAAACATGTTTTGGACATGTGAACTACTTGTCTTGCTGTACTGAAACTCAGCCCAGACACATCCATATTATGTTTAGCCCTGTAAATGTCTTTCCATTGTGCTCATCACCCCATTATGGCAATTGCTTCTTAGGTGACTTTCATTTCTTGCCAAAGCGTAAAACACCCCATGATGCATGAAATGTGGGATTTGCATTCCCATTTGAAAGCTCGAATTCAAGAGTATGTTGGTGCCTGGTTCCCTGTGTATGTCGGTGCAGGGTTCTGCAAGCCTTGGCAGAGTGGCTTGGAGGAGTGTTGAATCCTGCAGAAACAGTGGAATTCGGTTTGTCTTAGGAAGAGGCGGCACCTCGTTATCGTGGACATGCAAGCAAAGGGATGGGAGGCTGAGCACTTCCAGCATTACTGCTCTTTGCTTTAGCTAAGCGGGGCACATGGTTAAATTAGAGTTATTCACTCCTGGAGAGCAAAACCCCTTTGCCTTGTCTCCCTGCTGATGTGCCACTGGGGGACAGGTGGCTGTGGTGCCCGGCAAAGCCATCCCTGTGCTGAGACTGGCACCCCCTGTGCTCTTGCTCTCTCCAGGCTAAGGCAGGAATTCTCTTTTGGCTCCAACAGGGTGTAGAATCCTCTCTCCTTTCATCCAACTTCAACACAATCCTGTGGTATTTATACCTGTATCTTAAGTAACTGCACACGTTTTATGACATTCAGCCATCACTGGGAAGTGGGAAAGGTTTCAGCGTTTTGATCATATCCACTATTTGGACTCCTACACAAAGTTTTCTGTAAACTCTTCCTGTTTACACCAGGTGGGGATCTGACTCCCTTCTTTGCTTTCAGTTTGGCACTGCCACTGACTCTAAACTCGAGATATTTGCTGCTTCTGATCGGAAGGGCGGGGGTGGTGGAGAGGAAGGAAATTTTGAGGAAAAACTCCAACTTCTACATTTATGAGAGTGATTTTAATAACTCCGAGTTACCCGTGCTAATCCTTTAACAGGAAGGGGTTTTGAGAACCGACCCAACCTCCTTTCCTTTCATTCGATCCCAAAACACCTGCAACTCTCAGCAGAGTAATCTATGAATCACTGTGTCTGTCGTCCACTTATTGTCTTGTCTAGTGCACTCCACGGTGGAACTAATCAACAGCCCTGAATGCAGCATTGCTCCTGAGCTGAATTCCTTAAAGCTCCTGAAGTATTCAGCAAGGAGGAGAAATCTTTTAGTATGATTTGCTCCACATTCCGAATTCATTTATAGAAAGAGAATAGATGATTAACAACGGGTCGAGAGACACAGATTTAGCACTGCTTTGCCCTGACCTGCCCCGAGTTACTCCTTCCACTTCCCAGGCTGCTCTAATAAGATGGGTTCAAGGAGTGGGATGGCAAAAGCTGCTTGAATCCCCTGCACCCAGCCATCTTAATTTGGTTTATTTGCCTTAATGAAGAAATCTGGTTCCTTAATCACAGGTGAACGGAAAAGGTCACTTGCCACTCTGACAAATGGGTTTACCCTGAGCTGTTTGTGTCGGGCTCGCAGATAGTGTGGGGTTTTTTTTCCCTTTTTCTCCCCCGCAATGAAATGCCAACGTCTCTGCGGCACCTCCTGTTGCGGCCATTACCTGTGGTGCCTGGGCTGCCTGCCAAGGAGCACCCTCGGTAGCAACAAAAGCATAATCATTTCCAGTTGGAAAAGGCTGAGCTGTGGTAATTTTCCTCTTTGAAAGCCGCAGCAGCTGAGCTCTGATTGAGCAGGAGAACTTTTGGTCCTGGGACGTAGCGCAACGAGGGTACAAAACTTTTGTCACCTGCAGCTGCCATCTGGGGAGATTGTGAAGTCCCCAGACATGTTCTTTATCCCCCAGGGAGCAGTGTCCAGTCTATCTCAGTGGTGGGGTGGCCAGGAAGAGGCTTGCAGTTTGCAAATGTCTCTCTTGGCTGAATATGGGTTGCAAATGCCAACAAAACGGGTGCAAAAGGTGTGATTAACATCTGCTGAATGAACAGCTGGTCTGCAGAGGGGCTCAGAAGAGCGAGGGGTGTAAAATGGACACTCCAGATCTCCTGTGCTGAGCACAACGTGCTTTGAGGGCATGTTGCAGGCCCTTTTCCAACCAGTGCAAACCTTGGGCTTGTTGTCCCTCGCTGTCGAGTTTGGTAGTAACCTGCAGCAATAAAACTGTGCCTCTATCCCAACCTGCCTACTGCAAAGAGCCACTGAGCAGTCTCACGCAAACCCTGCTCAGGGGCTTACTCCAGGAAATCCTTCTGCAGCTGGTGCAAAAGGGAAACCATTTCAGAAACCAGCTAAAGAGCTGTGAAGGTACACGCGGGGAAAGCGTTGTTTCTTTCAGGTAGGGCTCAAAACCTCCTGATGTGCGTAAAAGACGGGGAGCACCTAGAGAATGTTCATGGTGATATATGTTTATCACCACGTGTGAGCTTTGTGGACATGTGGGCTGTGGAAAATAAAACCTGGGAGATTTGCAGAAGTATCGCCCATGCGGAGCCGTGTTCAATGTCAGCTGAAGATGAAGCTCTTCGCCAGACCCTGGGTGCTCACAGGCAGCCTCACCAGCAGCCTTCTTGGGTCACATAAAAAATGAGTTGGGTCAAACCCCAGATGTGCTGACTGGGTGTTGAGATGCTCTGATATTCACTTTGCTGGAAAAAAATGATGTCTCTTTTACTTCATACTCCTGTTTAGAAACAAAGAAGCGAGGTGGGAGTTGGTCCAAAATGGAGCTTTCCAATTTTATTTGGCATTTAAATCCTGCTATTTTTGATTAATAGTAAAAAAGATAAAGCTCTGTCTTGCAGGAACGTCCTTGGACGTGGAAAAATGCAGCAGACAGGTGACTGGCAGGAAGCGAGAGCGGCTGCTCACACGCAGATGCAGACGACTAAATAAGTTTTGAGATCATCATTCCTGTTCAGGTCTTTTCCTTTGATTCTTCAGATTATTTTTATGTCAGAGGCAAATAAGAAACAAAGACAAATCTGCAAAATGACGGGCTGGAGTGTATTGGAGCAGGAAAATAAGCCATTCACACCACTTCCCGGTTCGCTGTGAAAGGCAAAATCATTCACAATGGTGAATCATGGCAGCTTGAGCTGATTGAAATTACTGCTTTCTGGAGCTAAATTGCTGCTGGCATGCAGGGACTAAACAAAGATCTTAGTTCAGTTCATTTAAAAGTACAAGTTTCCTTTAGCTTTGATTTCACATGTGTTTTGTAGTGCCAGTGGGTCATCTTATTTTCTGACAGATGACATTTATGAGCATCTCTGTGTTTCCTTTGGGGACCTATGTAATTTTAAAGCGAAACCCCCATCAGACACCAGAGATGATGAAGAAACTTGCTTATTCCCATCTCCAAGAGACAAAATAGCAAGATGAGGGTATGAGTCACATCTCTTCACTTCTGGTTAAAGTGTCTGATTCTCCTCACTGACACAAACATGGATTTTGGAAAGAAATCTGCTATTTCTGGGTGAAGACATTGATTCATCCAAGTTTTCTAGGAGGATCTCCTTTGCACAGACTGTTAGAGTCAGCTGGGTACCTCTGAGTTTTAGAGATAGTGAAGGTACTGTACAGGAGCCGAATGTTACATCTCTAGAATGTATTTTTTGGCAGTTCTTATTCCTTCCCAGGTGTCGGTGACAAGAGATGGGTGGTTTATTACAAGAAAAATACAGCTCCTGAATTTCAGCTATTTTGAATGAGCTAGGTGGAGAAAACCTTTTGAAGCCTAGATTTAATAGCAAATAGGTGCTTCTGCAGCACAGCAGTTCCTGCCCTTCTGGCCATGTTATTCCTTAGAGTTTCATACCTTTCTCTGGCTGCAGGGAGCAGAACCTGTTCCCTGCAACCTGACCATAATTTTCTCTCTCTGTTCTTCCACATTTAACCTGTGTGTACAGGGGCAAAATATCTGACAAGACCATCTATGAGATGTCTCTTCGTGCCAAAGCTTTCCATTTCTTCCAGTCCACAGGCTGTCAAGGGTGGATTTATCTGCTGTATGTGTCTAGGAGCCCTCCTACCTCCGAGCAGATGGTTTGGATTTCCTTTGCACTTGACAGGTAGCTCGTAGGATGTCATCTCACCTCAAACTGGACATTTAAGCTGAGTCCTCTGACCAGGCTCCCCCAGGGCTCAGCTTTCTGCAGCCTGGGTGAAGCTGATGAGGAGTCGGTGGTGGTGGATCCCGGCGTAGGATGTGTGCAGACAGCAGAGGGTGCTGGAGTTTTTTCCCTTTCAATGCACCTCAGAGGTTCTGGGATCATTGTAACGTAAAATCAACCGGCTTTTATTCTGATTGCTGAACACACAGAAGCCAGCCAGGTACAGCATGAGAGGAGGTACTGAACTTGAGTTAAATGGACAATGTCACCTTCAAGAGTCACAGCTCTGCCAGAACTTTTGTATCTACCAAATCAGTAAGTGAAAACTGAGGTTATCATGACATGAATCAACAAATTTTACTTTTTAGTTATTTTTTTTTTAACTAGGATTTTCCTCACAAAACATTTTGAGAGGAAAATTAGGGTTATTAGCATAACCCTAACATGGACCACCCCCAGGAAATTGAAAAAAACAGCCTTTACAGTCCTTTATTTCAGAGAAGTAAGAATGAAAATAACTTTGCTCTGTCAGAAATAAAACTTGCAGACATCCTCGGCAAGTTGCCAGTAGAGAGTTTGACAGATCAGAATAACAATGTTGTCAGTGGTCATTTTACAGCAACATCCAGATCTGTACAACTAAAGAGCTTCCCCCAGGTCCAAGAGTGTCATGGTCCAGGGCTGTAGGAAGGGGTCCCCTGTAAATGCCACCAGTAAGACTTTCAAGAGCAAGATTTAAAAGAAGCAAGGGCAGCAAACCAGGCTGCCAGGCTCTAAGACTGGAGTAACTCCTTTAAGCTCAACAGAACTCAAGTGACTTAAAATTCTCAAAGCCAAGCATTCAGTGTCAAAGGGATCTCCTGGTTGGTTTCAGAATAAGTCTGAAATTCAGACTTACTCTTCAGATCCCACCCAGGCATGCCACAAATGAGGAGCTTGAGGGGCTGTGCCATGTGTGCTGGCACATGTACTGTAGTTTTTGGTGGTGCTCATGGCAGGGAATGGGAGTGAGTGTAGGGCAGCAGCCACTTCACCTTCCTGTTGGTGCATCCTTACATCCATCTGTGTTTAAAAGTGCAAATTTCGCACCACAGGTTACAACTCCAACTGATGTCATAGCCAGGAATAAAACTTGGGAGTGACTGGCTTCTCGCCTATTTATTAATCTATTAAATCACACAGTCTCTCTCTCCTGCTAACCCTCATGGGTTGCTGGGATTGCTTGGCAGCAGCAAGCCCAGGCCGATGTCTCTTGTTGGCTCTGTCACCATGTCAGCCTGGTTGCCAACTCAAGGGCATCCAGTCAACAAATGTCTTATTTTTGGATTCTCCCATTCTCCTGAGACCATTGCTATGAAGAATGACCTCCCTTACCTCATTCACCTTGTTTGCCCAGATAGTGTCGTGGCTCTTGCATGAGTCAGTCGTCCCATGGAGTGGTGGTCTCGCCGGGATGTTTTCGTTAGCATTTGAACCAGAGCAGTGGTTGGCATCCACAGGACAGTTCAGATGAACACAGAGAAGTCGATATTTTAGTCATGTTAAAGCTATGACTAAGCTAACAAAACTCAGGAAGTCCAAGCTGCAGATTGACAGGTTGTCCTTGGATTGCCCTGCCACGTCTGGGCAAGGGATGGCGGCACACCCGGGATGGAGCGCTGCAGTCCACGGGGAAGTGCTTCCCTCTGCAACGTGCTAAGGGTGGAAGAGCAGCCACAAATACAATCAGGACTTTGATGGGTTCATTTCTCTTCTTTTTAAGGTCAATCTATTCTACTCCAGCAGTTAACTTGTTTGCAAAAAGTCATTTTGCAGTGATCTGTGGCTTCCTCACATTGAAGAAGAAATCACCTTTTCGGATCAGAAAGTCAGGGTGGTTTCTCTCCCTCTGAAGGGTATGTGTATGGCTGTGTGTGGCTAAAGGGGCCCAGCAATACACAGAAACTGCTTCCCAATGCGAATGTGCCATGTCCTAGTTGTCTTTTTCTGTAGCTAACATCACTTCACTGCTTTGATATTTTTTTATTTACATATACACTAGTGGCCAAAATCTTCCAGTTTGCCTCCTGCAATAGAGAGTAGTAAAGTAGCAATAGAGAGTAGTTGAGCATTCTTATGCTCAACTATGATTTCTAATTAGCACTCAGAAAACCTCATCTCTGTTTCTTATTAGAACTTGTAAAATTACTAAGATGAAGTTGATATTCATAACTTCCAAACTTCTAGTTCTGTTCCACAATGTAATGATTTAGAAACCTTTTGCTTTTCCCATGATCAATGTTAATGTGTAATTTTAATTGTATTTTATTTTGGCAGTGTTGCACGTGCAACATTCAGTGTTCATGGCTTTGCAGGGCGGACTGACCCAATGTTAGGGTGGAATGGCTGGGCAATTTCATGGAAAAAGGAATGACATTTAAATATATAATGGAATTTTGCAAGCTGATAAGCAGAGGCAATCCCAACTGGAGCAATCCATGGTCTCCTCCGGTCATGCTGTCGGTCCTGGCAGCCGCTATCTCTCGGAGCGGCTGGGAGTTACAATCGCCCCGCAACTTCCTCCCTTCTCCCTGCGAGGAGAGGATGGGAATTTGCTGAGGGCTTTTATCAGCAATATGCATCTGCCCCCATTCTCACTCAGTAGCTCTTGCCAACCAGTGGGAAAAGTCAGGCCAATGTGTAATCTGCTCCCAACTTGCTTCCTGCTGCTGTGCCCCAGGGATGGAGGAAGCAGACAAGTGGCCCTGTGTGCCCTCTCTTTGCCAGGCTCAAAAGTTCCAGAGGCTCAGAGAGACAGAAGGGAGTTCCTTGCTCTCTTTTTCAGGGATATTGAATGGAATATAGTAAAAGTCTGTAAAAACCAGTATGAGGAGCTTGAGCCCAGATGAGGCTTATGGCGCCAAGGTCTTTGGACACCTGCTCAGTGAATTTTGGCCATTTGCTCCCTTCAGCCTGGTGTGATAATAAGGTGCAATCTAAAGAGTGTTCCAGTCAGATGAGGTGTCTTCTTCAGGTTTCAGTTTGTCCTTTTGCTCCACCTGTGGTTTTAGGTCACCTGGGGCCACTATTTGTCTTATTTTTGCCAGTTCAAAAAGCTTTTACACCAAGAGTTTCTCTTGTGTCTACGAAAGTGGCTTCTGCTGAAGTGTGAGGTGGAAGGGGCATCTCTACTCCTGGTGCACGTGATTTCAATAAGTTTGGTAGGAGCTTCTGGATATGAAAGACCAACATAGAAAGCCAGAGGGTGAGCACGAGGAGTGTGGTGGGATCTGAATGATCTCCCACAACAGGCTGACATTTCACACCAGTGACATGCAGGGCAGAAGCTGTGCTGTTGCAAAGCACCATTGGTCCTCCAGACATGGACAAAGGCAGCCTTTTCACTATTTATCTGTTGTCCTTGCTGCAACAGGGTCTTCATCCCCAAATAAAGCCATGAGGTGAGACTGCTGTGAACAGGAGGAGGAACATGGTCTCTTGCCTTTGCTGGTGGGTGAATGGGAGAAAACATTGAGCCAAAAAAGCCATATTTGCTCAGAACAAGACATTTGAACTAGAACTAGACATTAGTTTCTTGGGGTTTTTTTTTAATTTAATTTTTTTCCCAAAGCAACATAATTGAAATTTTGCTTCCATTTAAATCATGGGAATTTTGTCTTGGACTTTCATGGTGCCAGAATTTCTTGCTACATATTTTTTTAGTACCTGAGCTTAGGTAGGGTTCAGAAGAAGGCAGCTGTAATTAGAAGGTTGCTCACAGCCGTTCTGTGTTGTATCAAGGTCTGGAGTCAACAGGGCAGTCGCAAGGCACGGCAAATAATGCATTTCTGCATTCAATACACCCACATTATCTTACAGCCCAAGCAGCCCAGATTGTCAGTAGACAATTATGGGTTTTGCTGGGTTTATTTTGATTGGCCTGCTCTCAGTTTTCCATAGTGGTACTCTATTTGTAAAAACAGATCATTAATGATAACAACAGATGACATGTGTCTGAAATATGGGGTGGACGAGGGAGTTAGTTTTTCTTCCCCCCCTTTTTTTTTTCCTGAGTGTCTGCACTTTGACAGCACGTTTGCCAGGCTGTCACTTGGTTGAGAGATCCACAAGATTAGGACCTCATTGTGTGAATGTTTTCACAGCACTTGTTGCTATAAAGAATCTTCACACTTTGGTGGATGAAATCTGGACTCCTAGACACAAACTGTTAAGAAGCAATCATAACAATTAGCTAATGTGTCAACAATTAGCACTTTCCATCAACCGGCATTGAGTGGAACCTTCTTCTTATCCATATGCAGACAAAAATGCAATGATGTAGTAAAGAAAAGCAGTGAAGTTGGCTGGGCTCGTCCCTGGCTGTAGCCAGCAAGCTCCCATGGGCATTGTTTACAATGATTATTCTTCCATTATGATGTTATTGCACAGGTCAGGGGTGGTAGCTAGACTGAAAATAAGCTTTTTTTTTTCCTCCTTTCCCCCCTCCCCCCCCACCCTTAAACTCTTGGCTGCTTTTACAAAAGTACAACAGAAACAACTGCTGTGAAAAGGTCAGCCAGTAACAGTACTTCAGTGTTTAACTGGTAAATATTTCAAAATAGTATTTCTAATATTTTACCATTTGGAAGTTTTTCAATGCATCTCCAGCCCAGCGCGACTCAATCATTGTAAGATTTCCATGATCTCCACTGGGAATTCTTTACAATGGGTATGTTATAGTCTGTTACCATATCTACCACCAGTTGGTCAGAATTTGTTTTAATATCTTTTTATATGGTATGTTACTGCCAGTAATATAAAAAGCACCGTTTTCTCAAGTATTTTACATATCTCCATATGTAAGCACTGAAGAGAACCGAAGATAGGTCTACTGGCATGACCTTGCAGCCACTCTTACCCATAGAGTAGCTTCTTAGAAAACAATGTATTTGACTGGAAAGATCAGTGTCTTCTCCAAGGAAATGTCTTTTGGGAATGCCTCCTGTAATTCATGGTCTTTGTAATGGGTTATGAGATGAACACAAAGCATCAGTGAGGGTTTCTCTGGTTCATTGTGGAGCCAAATTGAAACACTATCTTGAAAACAAGCAGGGCAGTTTCTAAAAGTAACGTACTGCTTGACTGCAAGCCAATGAGATTGATTTAAAACAGGGCACAGAGCTGGAGCACAGCACCCTGTGGTACAGCACCCTGGGAGCCCCAGAGCACGTGTGAATGTTTGGGAAGTATTTGACAGCTCAATAAAGAAGGCGTGGTAATCTGAGCAAAAATCTGGAGGTAGGGATGCAAATAAAAGCAATAGTAATCAAAGTTGAGTGATTTCCCTAAATTCAGCACATGCTGTAACAAGGGAAAAGAATAACTCTGTGTTTTAGGGGCAGATGCACCATCTCCCCACATCCTTCCAAAACTCCCTGAGCCTGCAAACCCAAGACCTCAACGTACATCACGTGCCTCCTTTTAATCCCAGTTCTTCCCTGTCCCCTCCTTCCAGTCTGGGACATTGTGATAGTGAACAAATGTTTGAGATTTTTGGAGTGGCAGGGGGTGGGGGGAGAACAACTACCCTGAGGATTATTAATATGGGAAATATGGTCAATAAATGTGAGAGGGGTTGAGTAATGCAGGAACATTCTTTAGAAATTCTTTAGTAACGGAGTAGGCAGAGTGCCACAGACAAAGAAAATCCTCTGAATTGCAAGTGTGTTCTTATGGCTTTTGCCAAGATGATGACAAAACCTGTTCTTTCTTCCCGCATTAGGACTCCTATTCAACGATACTCTTAAGCATGTTTTTAAATTCCGCTGACATTTGAAAGCACTGTTGACTTTAATAGGACTTAAGCACCTGTTCATGGTTAATTGTGTACTTTCAGGGCTTTTCTTGAAGGGAAAAAAAAATGGATAGACTTAGGCATGTGCTTAAAGTTAAGCAGGTGCTTAAGTGCTTTGCAAAGCTGAGGCCTTAGAACTGAGTCTAATCTCCTCTGAAGGCAGGGGATGGCTTTTTCCTGCAGCATGCCTCGTGTGGAGGAGCAAGTTGTTTAAGAGATAAAATTAAGATAGGAGAAATATCTAAAAGATTTTTTTTTCAACAGCACCCAGCACTGACCCCTGAATTATAATATGAACTTACAACCAGGCTAAATGTGCTAAACCCAAATGTCTTCAAACTTCTACAGGTACAGACAATATTGCTGGATAACTAATTATACTCTGAAAAAAAGCTCTTTTTTTATTTTTGCATTAATCCTGGAGTTGCTCCTGGGCAGTGTAGGGTTTGATTCCCCCAAGTGAAGCAGGATCAACAGCCCTTGGGTAAGATGGGAGAGGAGAAACGCTTTTCTTCTCTGAGAAAGAACTGCTTTGGTGTAGGCAGTGATTGATGGTTCAGAGAAAACTGTGCCAGAAATGTCCTTCCTGCTTCTTAGCCTGGAATTAGGCAACAGGCTCTTGGCTGATGGTGAGATTTCAGTGTCTCATTCTTCCTGATTGCTGCCCTGGGTCCCTCAGTGTCTCTTCATCTCCCCTCCTTGTCTGAGAGGAGAAGACAAGGCTTCTGCTCTTTCCTTCTCTTGGTTCATGTTATAAGTTCCACCACATCAGGGACTTGTTGGAAGGTGATGAGTAATGCTCAGTGAAGTGGATCCTGCCTGGGACTTCTGGGTAGTGCAGCACTGTGCTGATTTTGGCTGGGGTGGAGTTAATTTTCTTCACAGGGGCTAGTATGGGGCTGTGTTTTACATCAAAAAAATATTAAAGTAAAAAAAAAAATTAGCAACCAAATGAATGTAAATTTAGGGATCAAAATCTTACTTCGAGGATAAAAAATGGTATCTTGGCTTTTCCCCTCCTGTCATCTACTGGTGCAGAGCTGAGGTGTGGACCTGCTCCCGTGGTGGGGCTGGAGATGTGCAGAGGTGATGGTGATGCACCAGGCCAGGGCAAATCTGAAGATGAGGGTGCCCTGGGGAGTGAGCAGACCCTCCACCAGCACCTTAACCATGAGTTCTGCCCCATTTGGTGGTTTTCTCAAAGCCCCATTCAGTACTGTGAGTAAGTGACAACAGTGTCCTCCATTAAAAATGAAAAAACAAAAAAAGAAAAGAAAGAAGCTGAAGTTTCCAGCCTTTGTGGTAGCAGAGATAAGCTGGAAAGTGTGAGCCAAAGCCATTCCCAAATAAAAAGGCAAAAGATTTAAATCCAGCATGCATTTGTAACAGCGAGAAAAACCATCAACCCCCAAATAAAACATTTATCTGTATTCTTTGCGGAGTGAATTTGGATGGTGGAGGTCAGCAGCACTGCCTTGCCCATGGAAGGTGAGCGATGTCCAGTGCAGGTTCCCCTGCCTGGGACTCTGGTTGAACTTTAATCCCTCCGCCATGAAACTGTGATAAAGTTAAACGCATTTTAAGTGGTTCAGGGGGAATTATGGGGTTGTGGCTGGAGGGACGGGTTCCTCACCTGGCTGTAAGGGGTTTTGGAGAGGATGTACATATGTCAGCCAGATAAGGAGGAGTTTTATCCTCAGTCAGGAATCTGGTAATCAGAGCAGAGTGTTTCACACGAGAGCTGCCAAATCCTGTCCACTCTGTATCACAGATCATCAGGGAAACAGAAAGCACTAAAATGACAAATTGTTTTTCAAATTCAGCTTATTTACAAAACATTCAGATGGGAGAGTAGCAGGCAATCCTCACCACTGCAGACAGGGGAGCAAAAAGAAGGAGAGCCAGGTGCCCCAAATAAGAAAATGTCAGGAAGGCTCTATGTCTCCGCAGAGCAGCCCGGGCTATAAATTGTGGCAATGCCACCACTGTGACCCAGAGCCTGGGGGAAGAGAATAGTATAAAAATGATAAATCACAGCCAGAGTTCCAGATCTTAATCAGACAAAGAAAGCTGGTTCCATTATCAGACAGATTTATATAATCGCTTATAACACCGTGTTCTTCCTCCTGTTCCTCTTTGCAGATGTGGGGTAAGAGCCCAGACAATAACCCTGAGATCCCTTGTGTCCTGACGCTGGCAGTGACCAGTGCTCTTCCAGCCTGACATTCTGCATTACACGGGCAAATCCTTTCCTTGAATAAATACCTGCTTGAACTGGAGCATCTCTCAGGAAAGCAGTGAATCCTGCTGCTGGGTGAGCGGGTGATTCTGGAGAACTTTCCTAACAATTATTTTTGGTTCTACTCCTCATTGCAGTGGCTGCAGCTTCCAGCCACTGCTCCCGTTATCCATCCATTTACTTCAGCCCCAGAGATTTCCATGGTCAGACCAAGGTGATCTCCTTTCCCCCTACTCTCTCAGTGAGCTAAAGAAGCTGGTCTATGTGACCATAACTACCTTTGTACATATAAAACCCCCAACATTTACTTTGCTAGGCTCTATAATCTATAAATACATATCAATTTGCATCAACTATAAACATATTACTTTAATTCTTAAGGAAGAAAACCTTGTTGGTTAAGAAAATCACAAAAATTTGTCTGCTCTGATATCAGCTCAATGTGACTTTATACTTGGAGCATCTTAGATTCCAGAGCCAGGCTGGGTTTCCTTCAGTCCTCTGAAACTGGCACTTTCCTCTTACAAATCCACAGTCACAATTCAGGGGGAATCTCCTTCAGCTGCAATAAAACTCTTGCATGCCAATTTTTTGATAAATAAATATAAAAAAATACCTAGCATTCATAGCTGCAGTTTAATTTCCTTCTGTGTATTTATATGCTACGAAGTTTTCCTCAAAATATTTTCCAGAAGAATCTGTCTGAGCACCTCTTGCTTTTTTCACCTGATTTTTGACAATTACCCAGTACCACAATTCAGATCCTTTTTGTTCCTACCGAACTCGAGTTTTTCTTGTGTCATTATTTTCCTCTAGCAAATTTCTGTAATTTATAGCTTGAAATTAACATTTATGGCTCTTAGCTTCCCTCTTTTCTGTTAAATTTATACCAGCTCCCACTTCCCCTCGAAGTGACACTGTTTTATAGGTTTTCTGTTTGTTTGGGGTTTAAAATTTTTTTTTTTTTACTTTTGTGGTAAGTTACTTTCTCAACTACAAACTAAACTTGTAAACATCTCGTAAAATATTAAGTGATCCCAAGTATCATTCCTATACTCCCATTTAATGCCTCTTTTCCCGCTGAATGCTCGGATAATTGCTTTCAGCTTAGTCAAACCATCCCTTGGAGCAGTAAGTGTGTTCACTGGTCGGACTTTTATTCTTATTACACATAATGAGCGTAATTAATGCGATTTCACGAGGACTGGGTGTCATCAGCATATTGCTGTAATCCAGGTCACCAGAGTGCCTGAATCCCGGTAGAAACTGAATTTTCCCAAACCTCCCGTATTCCTTTCTAATTAAATTTGGGGATTCCCTGATTGAATAGGTTGTTGCTGAGGCCCGTGTAGTCAGTCAGGGCGAGACTGTACCTTTGTACCAGCTCTGTAGACACAAAAACACCACTCCTGAAAGATCAGCGTGGTGGGAGATGTCTCCACCCCACCCTCATTTTCCTTGGAGGGGAACTGTGTGCCCCTGTGCTGTGGAGCGTGCTGTCCAGACACCTGTACATAACGTGGGGTTAAGGAGGGGAAGTAATAGGGCAACCATTCCTGTTGTCATTCCCATTTGGATCATCCTCATCATCACATTTCAGGGTGACAGGTACAGAAATAATGTGTGAAAGTCTCTTTCCGTGGTGCATTTCGAAAGGCTGCACCTGCGCTCGAGGAGTTGGCCTGAAAGAGGCGTGAGATAAGGATTTGAGCTGTTTGTGTGTGTGGCAGTGCCTGCCTTCATCTACAGAAAATTAAATTATGCTTTAGTGCCAAATACGTTTGATTGGACTGGGAAAGACTCTTGGGAAGATGCTGGGGCTTTTTGCTATGATATTTTCTGGTAATTAAACAGTTCTCTATTTTATAATAGTTAGTGAAAATGAGAGTGCTTGGAAGGGTTATTTCTGTCTCTTGCTATTAGATTCTCCAGATTTGCTGACCCTGAATAATTAAATGTTTTTGATCACTCTGTTTATATTACCTAGAACTGAAGTAATTCTGATCCTTCAGCAAACTTGAAGCACAGCATGGAACATACTGAAAGGCGCCAAAAGATGAAACATTTCAGTTTTGCGGTTCACATCTGTCTGTCCTGAGACCAGGAGACCATTATAACGCACTTAGAGCGTTTAAAAGCTCCTCAAGGTTGAAAGCCCTGATTAGGGCAGTATCTGTTCACGTGTGGGAGTCCTGGCTGTGCCAAACCTGGGGGCAAGGAGCCCTCGGGTCCCTCTGCTACAGGAAAAGATGTTAATGACGTTGGGTAGTGGGGGAAAAACGAGGGGAAAATGTAATCAAGGAGGCCCTGACACCGAAGTGAAAATAGCAATGTACACATCCATCAGTTTGTACTGTTTTTACAGAGAGTATAAAATATTTAAACTGAAGCCATTAATCATCCTGCTCCTCCGTTCTAATCCATGGGAACCACAGGAGGTCACCAAATATGCATTTAATATAAAAGAATGAAAAATATTGGAGGGAAAAGTGGTGTAGTCTAGTAGTTAGAAAGGCTAAGAGCAACAAAAAAAAATGAAGAGAAGTTTTGTTGAAAATGAAAATATTATTTTCATAATAATCTGTTGGAAAATCGTTACATTTTGGGCAGAAATTCAAAATGTATTTAGAATAAGTTAAAAAAAATACCTAAGATGGAAATTGGTTTTACTTTTTGATTTTTTTTAAGATAGTGCTGGATAGAAGCATTCTTTATTCTGTTTATTTTGATAAAATCCCAACATTTCTCATGGAAAACGGACGCTTCTTGCACAACCCATTTCCAGGTTCACACTCCAGGGTTCTGTCGGGTAATTTTGATGGGTGTTTAAACCCTCTCACACTGCTGGGTTTTGTGATACTCTCCCAAGTGTTAATACCTAAAAGTGAGTGGGGGCAGAGAGGGGACGGGGGTCCTTGGCTCTGCTTCCACTGGATGTTTGGGTGTGGAGAGGAAACCCAAGGACTGTTTCATCTCTGTGACTTATCCACCATTCTTTGAGTTTCCCGGAGTAAGCCTGGCTATTTATTAATTTATTTATTTACTGTATTACAACGATGCCTGGAGCCAGAACTCGCTGTGCTGGGAAGGGGATACCTCGGACCAGGGAGGAGAGAGGGGCGGCAGAAACAGACTCACTGCCCAGCTGAGGGACTGAAGGAGGAAATATTTCCATTATCCAAAGGTATCCCCCGCCTGCTTTAGTAGCTCAGAGCTCTGCTGTGCCTTGTGAATGCGGGACAGAGACAGAACACATGGCACAGCCGTGGCTTTCCAAAACCTGCTTTCAGCTTTGGCACAATACAGCCACTGTGGAAGAAGACATTAGGAACAAAAAATAAAGCTTGAAGCTTCAAGAACAGGCTGCCAGAATTATTAAGAAAAACATCAAAATGATGCCATTAAAAACAGATGGGGATTCTATAAAGTATTGAAAAGAAAATGTTTAATTATGAGCCTTATGCAAAACCCATCAAAGTTGGATTAATATTATAGTGCTGTTGCTGTAGAGGGTTTAAGTAGTCCGTGGTGGAACATTAATCTTTCACTCCTTTAAAAATAATGTTTTCCTTTTGTTGATGACAAATTCCATCTCTTCACCGTTGAAATCATATATCCAGATTAATAGCATCGAACATAATGAAATCAAAAGGCACAGGTAATATGGATTAGTTTAGAAAACAACAACAACAACGGGGAAAAAAAAGCCCCAAGGGGGAATAAAAGCTTCGCTGGATGAGTGCTTTTGTCAACATCACTGTGTTTTTTCCTGTTGTTAAAGGATGAAGGGGTAGTCTTTGTTCATAGGTATCCTTGTCTGTCTGGGATATCATGTCAAGGATGTACATCAAGACTATTTCTAGTGGTGTGTCAAACAGAGGATGCTTTACAATTTTTTGGGGGGTGAAGGAGTCTTGACTTGAGTTTCTGGAAGATTGCCCACGGCTGCACAATTTGAACACCTCTGGCAAAAAGTGCTGCTGCAAACTTGCCTCTCCCAGCTCAGCTGGCTGGAACACCTAGAAAGAGTTTCTGGGGTTTTATTTAATAAATGTATCTGAAGTGTGGAGTTGCTGGTGTAGGGAGGGTTCTTTTGGGAATTAAAGGCTGCTTTTCTCATCTCCCCTTGCCATGGCATTGCACCGTCCCCTCTGTCTGAGGGCTCTGGGCTGCCCTGGTGGGTGCTGTGCCCACCCAGACCAGGCACTACCCAGCATTGCACATCCCTGCTGGCACCTGAGCCACCCACCTGCATGAAGACATTTGTACCCTGGGCCAGGAGTTTCAGATGTTTTCCTTCTTCATGAATCAGGTTGAGCATGGGAGGAGATGGTAAATTTTTTCACGTGTCACAATGTTGCTGAATTACCCGGAGAGCCTGTGGATGTCCCATCCCTGGAAGTGTCTGAGATTGGACAGGGATCTGAGCAATGTGATCTAGTGAGTGAGCAATGAGATCTAGTGATCTGACAATGGCAGGGGGTTGGAACAAGATGATCTTTAAGGTTCCCTCCCAACCCAACCCATTCTGTGATTCTCTGCTGCTTTGGATGGGAGAAAACCTAAAATGAAACCTTTCCCTCCAGCCTCTGTCACTCTGGTGTCTGAACTTGGACCTCTGACATAAATAAGGATATTTTGTTCCCTATTTTTTTCTCATCACCTGTTCTCTCTTTAGGGCTGGGCTGCGGTGTTTGGTGCATTACCCCATCTGTTGGGATTCTCTGCCCCAGCCCTCCATCACATCTCTTCCCAATGTTTGCAGCCAACTCTTTGTGCACAAAGCTCTACCTGTGCTGTTTAGGATTCAACTGCTTTATCAGTGAACACAAAGGTTAAAAACCTGTTGCTGTATTCACTTAATACGAGAGGAACAATTTTACTTTTTCCCTTTCACGCCCCTTTTCCCCCCCAAAATTAAAATACTCTGTGCTATATTGAATCACCAGGTATACCAAGAGCAGACTCTTATTTTAGCAAAAAAATCAACACTGACTGCCAAGGTAGATTTAAGGTATTCATTACAAAATATTTTGTCCTGGGCTTTAAGAATAATGCACTTTCACTACAAAGAAATGGTTATTCTGAACACTGGACTTTTTTTTTTTTATATTTTTAGTTATTTACAATAGGTTTCAAGATTTAGAATTACCATGAAAGATTTACTTATATTGCAGTTCATGTAAAATTTAAAATCAATAAAGTAAATAAATTCAGCTTGTCTGGCTGAATCGATTCCCTCCTGTGCTAACACCGCCCTACAGTGCTGCACTTCCTTATCTCCCATGTCATCTCCAGTGGTGCTGTGTTATCATGTCCTCTGCAACATTCTGTGCCTCTGAGTTGGCCGTCACCTCAATATTTCAGACCTGGGAATTAAGAGTTGCCTCCCCCAGAACAGGGAGCCGTCTCGCTTCTTTTGTCAAAGGTTCCAATATACTTGGCTTGGGGACAAGCGTGGTTTCATTTTTATTTCTTTTTTTAAAATTGTTTTGCTAATTTGTAGGATTCCAATGGTGATAAAAAGCAAAGATGCTCATCCAGCTGTTGCACTGGTATTTTCCTCAGCATGAGAGATGGAGCAATTGCTGTGTGCATTGAAAGAGAGACCCCCGATGATGAACCTTCATTGGGTCTGTCCTCTTTCTCCTACAGATGCCTTGGCCAGTTGTCGGGGGTGATACACCTCTGCAAGATGCCCTGACATTCCATGCAGAGGGAAAACTTCTGATCACAAATGCGGTGGCCAGTTCCAGGTTTTACCCTTGGCTGCCTCATTAATGTTCCCCACAGAAGCACCAATGACAACGTGAGCCACGGACGTACCTCGCAGCGCTGTCGAGTGTGCTCAGCAGGCACAGCTGCGCCATTCATAGGATTTGCAACAACTATAATCTAAAACTGATGAGCTTTAAAAACATTTGATTTACTTATTAAAAAAGGAAACACATAAATAGAAATGCTTTGATTCTGGGTCTGGCAAAAGGGTAACCATTTTTATAGCCATACAAACACTGTTCTGTTAAGGCAGTACTCTGGTTTCATGTGAAGTGAAATGTTCTCTTTTTATTACTTGTGAAAGAAAAGAAAATATCAACCCCGTCTGTCAGTGCTGCTGTCGAGTTTAAGATGGAGCACCCTTCCGGAAGCTGTGAGAGAGATGTCTATAAAATGTTAGGCAGACTTTAAAGGAAAACAAAGAACAGAAAACAGAAAAAGAGAGCGGATAGTGATATAACAATAATAAAAAGAGGAGCAGATCTCTTTCTGGTTTAAGTTAGGATAAATTCAAGCGAAACCAGTGGTGTTGTTCTTCATTTATACCAGTTCAGCAGCAAAAGGTTTTTGTATGTCCAAAACTCATGAATTTGAGCAAATAAATACAAGCTATGTAATCAGTTTTATTTATTTTCTGAGTCATGTCTGGTGCATGGAGTTGAAGAGGCTCCAGTCAGAGGAGTGGAGTTGTCCTTCAGGCCGGGGTGGATGGTGAACTTGGAGCATTAAGTCGTAGGAAGTTTCAGGATCTGTAGCTGCTGGAAGTTTTGCAGGTGATTTTGAGCATGATGTGATTCTTGCCCAGGTACAATTCTTACACCATCCTGGTCAGGCTTGGAGAAAACAAGATATGCTGGACTGGGTATGGGCATTAATGACCACGTTTCTCAGACGCAGAGTTGTACAGCTCCCGAGGCTGTTTCTCACTGGAAAACTTGGCCAAGACGTAGGGAATTGGGCTAATTAAGAAGACGTTAAACACAGCTCTGCAGTAACAGCAGCTGACTGGCACGCTGTCTGGAACAGGAGCCTTACTGAGCCTGACTGTCATGAAGCTGAGAAAGGAAGAGCCTGTTGTTTTATTAACTGCAAAATCGTCTTTGATTGCATTAGCAAGGCTCTCCCACAGCAATACAGCCTAATTTTCTGGGGAAGGCAGGCTGGGTGCCTGCAGGGGAACACAGTGCTCCGAAGGTCAGCCCAGGCTTTCATTTCCCCACCCCCCCCACCACTTTTTTGATAAAGAGCTCTATGTTGTCAGAAACGAGCAGCGCTGGTTGCCCTCCTAAGTACCTACGGATAGGCTTGAACAAGTGCTTAGTTTAAAAACTACCGAGCGTCAAGTCAAGAGACTCGCTGTCCTGCTCTGCACTGCTGGAGTCAGAGCACTGCCCCTGGCGCCGAGATAAGGGGGAGAAAGGGTCTGTAGTCACCCATTCAGAAATGGTCACAAATGCCAGCCCAAACTTTGGAGATATTTTTTCTATCTACTTTGCTGATTTAATACACAGATGAATAATTAATTCCATACAGTGCCACTTTTAATTCTATTATCTCCTGGCTTTTCACTGAGGAACACAAGCTGTGTCCCTGTACAGGGCGACTGAGGTTCAATTCTGCACCCAAGAAGTAGAAAAGCCCTGCTGCTCTGCAGGAAAACCTCAGTCCATGCAAAGCAGAAATGCTCAGGACCAGCCAGGAATATTTCTAAGCATATGTAATCAGCACCAAGCTCGCAGACTTTATTTAAACCTTCAACTTTCCTACACTTAGATTGTCAAACATTTCAAGCCTATCCACCAAGTCATCCTTTCCACTCCTCTTGTTTAGCTTAGTGGAATTTGATTTTTTTTTTTAAATCGTTGGGTGTTTCCCCCCCCCAAGTCATGAAAATGCCCTCTCCTCCCTGGGGCAGGCAGGGGCGCTGGCATCAGAGAGATTTTCCTTTACAGCTTGAGGACGCTGAGCAGGTTCCCTGATGCTCAGTGTGGTGCCTTTAACTCAGCCACCAGCACAGTGACTTCTGCCCATCATTTCAGACAGTTCACGAGAGTAAAGCCACAGAAATACCAAACTGTGATGCCAGTCACCGTTTACTGGCTAATACCATGTGGTTAATCTAGTATTCCTTCTGAAAGGCATGATATGATAACAGACTGTGGTTTTCATTTTAATGGCTACTAATGTGTGGTCCTGGGATGTTTGAGGTGCATTAATTAGGATGTGGGAATAGCTGAAGACAGGTAAAAGGATGGGTCAGGCTGGCAAGCTCTTGCATTGCTAACTTTGCCATCTCAAGTATTTATATTGTTCCAGCTGCTGTATATACCTGTATATACCTCTCCACCCTGAGCTGTAGATGAGATTGCATTCATGCCTGTACTCATCTTTCTCAAGACAGAGAAAGAAGACACTGGAGCGGGGGCATGATGTCAAAAGGGGAACCTTGGCTTACTGAGATGCCTGATCTCGTTGCTCCCAGGTACACAAATCCAGCTACAAATACCAAATACTAATCCCAGTATTTCAATTTTTGGGTATAATCCACACTGAACATTGAGAAGTTGCAGTGAACAAAGTGTGCGAAAAGTGCAAATAAAACATAGGGTCCTAGCCCTGATGAATTTAATTGCATACCCAGAAAGCTGTAGAGCTTCCCACAAAAAGTATTCACAAGTCCACAGAGTGCAAGGAAACATGAGGGTGTAGAGCAGCTTTCCCCTGCTCAGTCCTTGTTTTCCCTGTGGCTGGAGGGGATTTGGAGGATGTTCCCGTCCTACCACGTGCTCCGGGAAGCAGGATGAAGTACCTTAGTCATGTTTGTAGGTAGAATGACAGGAGCCGTTTCCTGAGCTGCACTTTCTGCTCCTAGAACACAGAGTTTGAAATGCAAATAGATTTAGATGGTTTTTTAAATTATTATTTCAGTCATTTTATTGGTCGGCTCCAGCTGCTACCATCTCAGGTTAGCGATGGCTGTTTTCTGTCCTCCCTTTCTCCGTGTGACCCCGGGAACAAGTGCATCCCCACTGCCGTCCCCTCGGCACTTCGCGCTGCCCCACCGCGCGGTCTCCTGCGCTCTCTCCATCCCCACCCCCGCACCTCCTCCTCCTCCTCCTCCTCGTTTATCAGCCAGAGCACACAGATAACATCCTCGTGACGTGGCCCTGACCTTTGTCAACCTTTGTTAAGGCTCCATCTGAAGTCCGGCCGAGTGTTTGTAAACAGGATGTAATTAAGGCTGGGAACTGACAGCGCCTGATGGGAGGACAATGCGGAGCTGGCGGGACCCGGGCTGTCAGATGTCCGCCCGCATTGTGCTGCCGGTGCCGTCGTGGTAATTGGTGTCCTCTGGCCGAAGGAAGTGCACTCAACTCGGATTAATCTGCCGCAGTGCGGAGGCCATCCCTGCGAGCCCGAGTGTTTCCTCCGATAAACCCCTCCGGCCCCTCGGAGCGGGGCGCGGGGAGCCGGGACAGGGCTCTGAAAGTCGAGACCGCGGTGACAGGTGCCCGCCGAAAAACTGGGAACAGGAAAGGTGTGTGTGCGAGGGGAGAAAAGAAACAAAACTGGCAAAGACAAGACGTCTTCGCAGCCTTATCGGCGAGCGGGAGAGGTTGCGGCTTTATCGCGTCCCGGGGCAGCCGCAGCGGGCGCAGGAAGATGAGCGAGCAGAAGGGCTGGAGATAACGCCGGGCTGGGGCGGGCGGCAGCAGCGCCCCTGGCAGCGCTGGTNCAGAAGGGCTGGAGATAACGCCGGGCTGCCCCTGGCAGCGCTGGAGCGCTGAGATTCTTCCCACACTCGGCCCAGGACAAGGCTTAAAATACGTATAAATACATATATATATACACATACATATACACACATTTATATACATATATGTATTTATATACATACATCTGTATGCACATTTATATACGTGAGTGTAAAGTGTATATATACACACTGTATATATGTATATATATATCACGTATATATATGTAAACACGCAGAGCATATGTATAACAACTGAAACTCATAATTGAAGGAAGAATGGGTTTTTTCTGAGCTTTAGGTTATTTATTTATTTACTGTTTAATATCCTGATCAGGATTTATGGCTCATTTTATAGCCCTGAACTGGTGCATAGATGAGAGTAGAACTGGCTGAGTGTAAGACTGAAGCCAAGTGTCACATTTTGTTTGTCCACTGCTTGTCCAGGGATGAGGAAGCTTTAATATGAGGGTGTAGAGCTTTAAATGATCTTTAAAGTTTATTTTTCATCACCTAGTGTATGTTTCAAAGTACAACCCTTTAACTTTTAGCATTTACAGACTGACAGATGTCTGTCCATGTTAACCTTGAGTTAGATAAATAGGAATGCATATTGGTTTGTGAAAATGTATAGCATTCTTACTTTTCTGGCATGCACTTGCCTAGAAATGTTATGGCATATTTTTCTTGTAGGTTCAGATTGCATCTTCACCTTAGAGCTTGCACTGATCCCATGAATACTTCAGGTTTAATCATTTAGTATTTAATGGACACTGGATTCTGTGTTCATTAGGCATTGCAAAAATTGTCATCTTAATATAAAAAAATGAAAAGGTGTTAATGAACGTGAATCAGTGAGTANAACTTTTAGCATTTACAGACTGACAGATGTCTGTCCATGTTAACCTTGAGTTAGATAAATAGGAATGCATATTGGTTTGTGAAAATGTATAGCATTCTTACTTTTCTGGCATGCACTTGCCTAGAAATGTTATGGCATATTTTTCTTGTAGGTTCAGATTGCATCTTCACCTTAGAGCTTGCACTGATCCCATGAATACTTCAGGTTTAATCATTGAGTGTTTAATGCAGCACACTGGATTCTGTGTTCATTAGGCACTTCAAAAATTGTTGTTTCAATATAAAAAATAAAAAGGTATTCATGAACGTGAATCAGTGAATGTATGAAAAGGCACATGACAAAGTCTATCTTAAACATACGTAACAGATTCTTTAGAATTTCATGTAACAGCACTGTGGCAGTTTCCCAAGGTAACATCCTTCACTGCATCCAAGCACAGACCATTCGCTGAATATTTTAAACCCTGTAATTTAGGGCTGGAGAAGTCAGATTGTGCTGCTAATGAAATCACTGGTTGAATTCTTGTTTTATTTTGCTCCAAGAAGAGATAAGCAATAGAAGGGGGGTTCCCCATATCCCAGCCCAAAAGCTCAGCTGTGTCAGAAGGAAGAGGGGAAGGTGGCTGTACATCCAAGTGACTATGGCTTCTAGGGACACTGGGAGAAAAATGGGCTCAGATAACTTTCCCCCAGTTTTTTTAGGTCTGCCCACTAAGGAAGCCTTAAAAATAAAAAAAAAACCCCTACTAACCAAAAATCCACCTGTTCCCAGGGGAGAGAAGTCATTCCCAGGAGCCTACAGAACACTAGGGAAAATACTATATATACATATATATATATACACACACATATTTCTGTGTGTTCATGTAAGAAGATAAATGAATGAATATTTTTTCCCTCGATACGAGAAGGAAAACAGAAAAATATTCTTTGGCAGCTTTGAGAGTCATAGTTTACTCAGCTCAGAAATATGCCTCGAAGTTCAAACCGAAGTTGACCAATCCTCCAAAGCTGCTTATAGCTGCAGATAGCGACATTTGTCTCCAGATGTTAATGGGAACAAGGCAGAAAAGAACAATAACGCCTGGAGCCCATTGAATGGGAATGCCTGTTTTCCTGAATTAGATTGTACATAGTTGTCAGACATCCATATCCCGGCGCTGGGAGGACAGGGAGGGAGTGTGGTGCTGTCAGAAAGTTTGCCAGGTTGGGTTTTATGTACATGTGTGTCTCGTCTGCAGAGCGGAATATGAAGCAGAGCCCTTCACTCAACAGCAGCAAATAAATACAAGAAAGCAAAGGGTTGAGTACAACGCCTTTGGGAGCAGAGCAGGGCAGGAGAGAAGGGGTGGATGGACGAAAGGTGCTGAGAGATGGAAGTGGGCTCGTGGCTAAAGAGAGATGAGGCAAACCAGGGTAAAACGGTTCCACTTAACCTGCCTAACCTGCTTAACTAAATAAACCCTTCCTGCAACCTGCAGCCGGGTTTCCCTCAAAGACCACTGTCGTTGGATGAAAGAGTTAAAGACAGGACACTCTAAAAGAATTAACTCTGATGTTTAAAGATATTTTTGACATGTAAATACACCCACCGAAGGAAAAGGAACAAAATACCCAATGCAGCGAATTTATGGTGTTTTATTTTTTGTTTGGGAAGGGTGGCTTAGCTTTTTTCCTTTTTTTGGTAGGTAAATCATTTTCTTTTTAAATGAAATTCTGTTTGACTGCATGAAATATGAACAGTAATTAAATGCACAGTCTGTGGGCCTTCCATACTTTAAAGCTCTTTCTTAAAAAAAAAGCCAAACACAACTGCTCACCTCAGACAGGCCAATTACCCAAGAATGATGGAGTCAAGAGGAAAGTAGCTAAATTTCTTTACTTGAATGATCACAACCACAAGCCAGTGATTAGTCCCTGCAGCACCAGCGGGGATGTGGTGGGGACACTCACATTGGAAGACTTCAAATAGTCATTTCCTTGGTTAAAATAAAATCTGACTGCACTAAATAGACAGTTTTTAATCTCAATTGGACATCTGAAGATTTCTCAAGCTGTTGTTGGCTGCGGCAGAAACAAATTTTTCTGCTTTGTTGATTAAACCAGTGGTCTCCACCATTGCTTATCGGCCTGCGACGAGCTGTTCTTTTTAATTAAAAGTGAGCCACCACGAGAGAGCAATTAACAGCTAGTAATTACTGTGCTCTTCAGAACGGCAACATTTTGCCTTTCATTCCAATTATATAATGGACAAGTGGCTTTTTGATCTTCAAATTAGTGAGCTCTTGTACTATTTGTTTTGAGGCAGATTTGGAAGGTTAATGATGGCCTGTGGTGGCACTCTTTCCACTGACTGATGTAAGACAAGAAAAAAAGGGGAAGGAAGCAGGAATAGTCTATCAAGAAATGCAAATGCTGCCTTCATGATAATGAACAGGAGAAACACAGGCAACTTAATATGCAGGTTATTTAATACAAGCCAAATAAGTGCTCGTTTTGGTGCTAGACCATGCTATGGAATTCTTTTTTCCTTCTTTTTTTTTTTTAAATAAAAAAAGTTTAATTAAGCATTTCAATATAGATTCTTTAGAGAGTGACACATAACATTTAACTGTTTGATACTTAATTGTGTTTGCCTTTGATTGTGGCACCTATAGTTAAATGTTGTACAACATTACTGAGGCATTGAACTGTCCCCTAGGACACTCGATGCATTGACTTTGTCTAAAATCTTTTAAGTAATAAGTCTTAATATATTTAATGGCCACTGTGCCCTTTGAGAACAAGGAGCCCTTACATCACGAACAGTTGTCTAATTTTAATTAATATTGATTTGCATCTCTTAAATAGAAACTATAATTGTTGCTGTTGCTTATGGCTCTATAATAATCCTGGAGGATAGACATGGGGAATATGTTGTGTATAGAAGAGTGTGTGTTTTAAAGAAAAGATCAATAGTGCTGTTATTAGGGCAGGTCTCTGCTCTTTTGATTGGAACTGCTGCAATCAGCCGAGTGCTGCCATGCTGACATACATCAGTTGTGATATTTGTATCTGATTTTTTTAAGCTCTTATTATTGCTGGTATTACTTTTTTGTGTACAAATACAAACAAGGTTTGTGCTGGTCTCAGCTACCCCGATTTTTTGGAAGGAGTCAACAGCTGTAGTATTCTACTACCTCCTGAGTGGATTAAGAATTTGGCGCTTTACTTTTGCTGTGCATGGCTGGATTATTCACATCTGCACAGTTTAACAAAACTCCAGACCCCATTGAACAGACAAATTACAGATGTCGTGAAAAAAAAGTAGGTGTCCTCAGGATGATGAATAAAACATAAATCTTTTTGTATGGATAGCTGAAACAACAAGACCTGTGTTTAAATTTCTTCACATCCACTGATTTAGTTTTTCCTTGACTAAACACAGTCATTAATTACACAAGTAACAGTAGGCGTGACAGAACATAGGCAAACGTTTTCTTCTGAGCTGTTAAGGATTTAGTCTTGCAGTTGCTCCTGTAGAAGAGAAATGGACTGATGATTTTCTTAGAGGCAGAATCAGGTCTGTATTGCTCAGCAGATGTTCAAAGCCAACATAAAAATTATGTTTTTAAAAGTGTTTGAATCGTGTTTTCAAATGTTAACCTAAAACCTGAGCTGGAGTATGATACTGTAATTATGATTTTAAAGAAAAGGCTCTGCCACCAGTGTGCCAGGCTGGTGACACGGCTTATGGTCTGCTGGGTAAGTGCAAGCTGAGCCCTTGAAAATGTCCATGGAGGGTCTCTTCCCATGGCCTGGTGAACAAACCTTCCACTGACACAATTTTGGCCTGTGAAGAGCTCGGGACTGAACATTCACATGGGGCTTTGGAGGTGAAAAGAGTTGGGCAGCTGGAAAATAAAGAGTCTGAATTAAAATACTTCAAGAAGGAACAGGGACAATATACATACATACAATTTAGAAAAAATACTTCAAGTGCTTGAGAGTTTAAATCTCTGTAGAGGAAACTGTTTTGCTGTTTCGGACAAATGTTGACTTTTCAATTACAGGTTTGTTAAGGATCATGGGCTGTTTTGGTTCACTGTCTAGAGCAGTCCTCCCAGGTGGTTGCAGGTTTGGAGATGAATGTGTGCTCTTTGTTCTGGGCAGCTCACAACTCCTCACAGTAATGCTGCCATGGGCTGAGATGTCACCATTGTGATGTTTCTCTGTATTGCAGGGATCTGGAGAAAGTACTAGGGCTGTGTTTTCCATTATGTCTCATTCAAACAGTCATTTGAAGTGGTTCACAGTAGCTTTCTGTTGTTTTCTTAATTCATAACCTGCTGGGGTTTCTCTTGGAGAGGTGAGGGGAAGGTTAAGATGAACGCGGGATCTCAGAGGCACTGAAATGAACTGGAGTCACGCTGAGGAAAATGTACAGAAAAGAGTAAAAACCCAAATCTTGAACATTTAGCAAGACGATGTTGGGAGAGGATAGAGAGCAGGACACCCTTGAGTTGAACTTACTGAAATCATACACCAAAAGTCTTCTCAATATTCCTTTGATTTTGCCAAGTCAACCCATTCCTTGGGTCCTGGTGTGCCTAGGAGAGATGAGATGTGTGTATATCCAGGAACATACCTAACAAGGAACTGCTCCCATAGGCAGGGTTGCCTCTCTCATTTCCTAATCTGAGAGCAGTAACGTTCCATATACCTAAATATTCATTGGTAGTTAGTAATTTTTGATGACTATGGCTGGTGGTGATTTCTCCTGCACTCACAACCAAGTAACAGTTTCATGGTCACTTTGCCTATTATCTGTCCCCTGCATCATGGCACTGATCTGTTATAGTTCTGTATCTACCAATGTCCTGAGGGAGTTCAGGAAAATGTTGGTAAAAGGAATTGGCAAAATCATTGAGGTAATTGCTGTGGCTTGACCTTGCACATTTCTAATATCTAATTCAATATATACATATGAACTTAACTGTTCATAGCCTGCAGGGCACGTGTTTGTTAAGTGCTGCCAGACCAGGATGACACCCAGTGTGCACAGATATGTATTTACCTATGCAGGGTGCAAGACAGTGGAAAACCAAACCTGAAACACTGTGTGCTTAGGTGACATGGTAAGGAACAAAAGGTATAAAGGTTCCATCAGTGACAGAGCTGCTCTTTGCTGTGGTGAAAGGCTCTGGGGTTTTTAATTCCGGTGGTTGTTGTTGAAGCCGTTCATTTTATAAAATCAGGCAATGGTCTCTCCTCTGCAGTGGAGCTGGATCCTCAGCCTGACTGCAGCCCGGTTTGTCCATGAGAGGAGGATCCAGGCAGTTGCTTCAACTCTTGCAAACCCTTCATCATTTATCTGCATCTCAGAAATCTGAAGGTGAGCCCTGGCAGCAGCTCCTGCTGTGCAGTTCATCTCCTTAAACAATTTATTCCCTTGATCTGCACACATATGGTGTCTCCTGCTAATGGGAGTTACACATGCTGGGGAAGAGGAGACCAAACCTTTCCTACATTTTTATAGGGAAATACTGGAAATGGGGTGATGGCAGCCAACTAGATTGTGAGGGCTCTTGTCAGAATTATGATTAGGAATTTGTTTCCGTGTGGCTCACACAGTAACAGACATGAGCCCCGAGCCAGAGACGAATAGTAGTTAATATCTAGAGAAGGCAAAGTGTTCTCTGAGACGTTTAAATGAGAATTCCAGAGAAGATGAAAATTGGCCTCTGAGGGAACAGCGTTTTCCTTTTCTTCATAACTGTGGATAAAAATTCCAAGTAGATCATGAGTATGTATATTGAAGGGAGATCACATTCCTGTGATATTGCTGGAAAATTCAGTAGCAATGTATTTTTCATTTTTAATTTTTGGAATTTTTTTTCTCCCTGAAAATTTTTTCGTGGACTTTTGCCATATAATGCAATTAAATGTGCCCATGAGATGCAGGAGATTTAAAGTCTATTGGTGTTCATTACATTACACAGAGTCATACAGAATTTGAGGTCCTATATATATAGTATATATCCTATATGTTAGTCTGCTTCTGCATCAGCACAGGCAAGTACATCCAAGGTAGAAGCGGCAAAACCCTGGATGCCTCTGCTGTAGCTGGAAATATGAGAATATGTCTTCTGGATGTGTATTTATTTTGGAGTCTCACAAAAACCAAATAGTAGCAGGGCTGCTTTAAGCGAGGCCTGGAGTGAAAGAATATATATCTATATTCACCAAGAAATGAGAGTGATCAATTTAACTTTCATCCTTTCTGCCTTGTCCTGTGTTCCTGTCACATCTTCTGGGCTGAGCAGTGCGTGACTCCAAGAGGGGCTTGAAGGGAATTGAAGTAAAAATCACCATATTGCTAAAGAAGGAGATATGTAATTCATGCTTGGATATGGCAATGCATATTTGGGTTAAACACAGTGTTTCTCGGTGCAGAGGTATTTGAAAATTGTCTGTAGATTTGAAAAACGGCAACGTTGTAGCAACATTCCTTTAAGAAGAGTATTTTTTCTCAGCAGTGAGAAAAGGAAGCTTCTTCAGATGGCTTTGATCAAAAAGGTTTCTTTAAAAAGATGTGACATCCATAACCTGCTTTGTGATACACCTGGATTTTTAGTAGATGCACAAAAAAATATTTGCAAAGATCCTCCAAAATATTTGGAGTCCTGTTTTTGACACAATTATTTTGGTACCCTTTCTTCACAAATCCAATTCCATATCACCAAATTATTATTATGTTTTTAAATTGCATTTTTGCTTAAATGTCTTTCAGGTCCCAAGCATTATCCCCATAATCATGTTTCTCCATCCCTTTTGCTATTATGGGTATCACAGAAAGAGATACTGAGGTCTTCATGGTTCATACTAGAAAAACCATAGTGGGTTATTTTTTTGGCTGGAGCTAATAGTTATTAAATCCCCCTTAATTCTCCTGCTTTGCGGATGTCTCTCCTCCAGTGAGCACCATGTGCTAATCTCTTGTTCTTCCAGGGTATGCACCCATGCTTAATGTGGGGAAACATCCTTAAACCTGTTAAACTCATGTTAAATGCTCAGAGTTGGCTTTTACAGCTGTCCACATCCAAAGGTGGGAGGGCATCCCTAAGCCTTCCCAACACCACCAGAGATGCGGAGTGTGACCAGGCACGAAGCATTTTGAGTTTAGCTGCATGTTTTCAGGTTGGAGCTCTGGCTTTTGCAGTTGCCCGATAATGCCATGGCTCCTGCTTGCTTTGAACAATCCTAGAATCATCCAGTGCTTTGGGTTAGAAGGGAAGGTAAAGCTCATCTCATTCCAACCCCCTGTCATGAGCAGGGACACCTTCCACTAGAACAGGTTGCTCAAAGCCCTGTCCAACCTGACCTTGGACACTGCCAGGGATGGGGCAGCCATAGCTTCTCTTGGAAACCTGTGCCAGGCCTCACAGGGAAGATTTTCTTCCTAATATCCCATCTCAACCTTTCCTGTGTCAGTGGGAAGCTGTTCCCCAAGGAAGTGAAAGAGAGTGTGACCTCCTCAGCTGGGTCCAGGCTGCTTGAAAAGTTCCTCTTGTCTACCTGTGTCAAACGTCTGAGACAAATCAGTTCCCAGCTTTGGGAGCCACAGGAGAACAGAGGATATGCAGTGGACTGTACATTAATTGAAATGTTGTGTAGTATCCTCTGTTTTTTGCAAGTCTAAATTTTATCTATCATGGTGACTTCTGAAGCATCAGTTACTTTGTACCATATTACTCTTCTTTAGCCTTATGAAGTGGAGGATAATGTCTGGGTTGCCCAGCCCCTTTTCCAGTAAATTAAGGACTTTTTGTTTGCATGCCAGTCACTTTAACTTACATTATTCTGGGGAATATAATGCACATTCCTGGGAAAATACTCTTTTTCCAATAGAGGGAGTGTTAGTGCCAGGCAATGCCCTTCTTTCTCATCCCATAAACTTACCTCTTCTCTTGGAAACCTGTGCCAGGCCTCGGTGTTGTTTGGACTGAGTTTGCTCCCTGCTCTGCACCAGCTCACTGACTTCTCTGACCCAAAACACAGACACACACGAAAAGATCAATCTATACACAACAGCAGAGTGAGGTGAAAGTTGGTCCTTCCAGAAACTGGTAGGGCTGAGTCCTTGTCTCTGTCACCCTGTGCATTCGTTTACCTAATCTCCTGCAGACAAAAAAAAAGTCATTTTGGCATCCAGAAGTTCTTTAAAGAAAAAGTAAAATTAAAGAAAGGAATTGAAACCCCTAATCCCTGTCACCTTCCACTGAGAAGGCTGGGGGTGGCATGGGGTGGAGAGGAGGAGAGCAGCCCTGGCTCTCAGGACAAAACCGATCTAAGCCCTTGCACATCAGACAAAGCCTGGGAAGAGGATGCCTGTTTGGGAGCAGCAGCTGGTCTGTGAACCCCAGGAGCCCCTCAGCTTGGAGCCCCTGTGCTCTGGTCCTGGTGCCACTCAGCCGCTCTCTGGGGAGCTGGGATCTACCAGGACATCATCCTGCCCAGCACCTGGCTTTCCTTAGGTAAATCATAGACCCACTGCCCCATGGCATTTGAAATGTAAGGGGAAAACAATATGTATTTTGGTTATAATGACGAATCCATCAAGTTTGTACAGCTCCTGCTTGTGGAGAGGGTCTTCCATTTGGTGGCATGACCTAGATATTAGGGTAGTGTGTTATAGGTAGGATGGTGTGCTGGTAGCAGGATGGCAACAGGTTAAGTAACAGGTTTGGCTAGGTTAGGTAATAGGTGATAGGTTGGACTCGATGATCTCTAAGGTCCTTTCCAACAATACTGATTCTGTGATTCTGTGATTACGTTTCTTTCCTGTCCCTGGGCTCGCCGTGCAGGTTTTGATGCTCGTTTGAGTCGTTGGGGCCAAATTCTGCTCCAGACTCAAATGACACTGAAATTTGCAGTCTTGCTGCAAGTGAGACCAGGATCTGATCTGATCTGAACTTAATCTCTAGCGGCTGCCTTGACTGGGAGTTTACCTTCCGAGGAAGACAGGCAGCCACTGATTAAAACCCAAGTCAAGGGGGCAATGACCCCCAATTTACTGCCTGCCCTTCGGCAGTTGAGAGGGTCTAGAAGTCAAACTCCCAACCTCTGAAAAGGCTGTGGGAGTGGAGGAGGCTCTGGAAAGGTCCCTGGAGGAGCTGGGAGCAGTGCAGCAGTGTGGGGAGGCAGAGGAGGGCGAGCAGGGTGGGTGTGAACCGGGCTATGTCTGCCTGGCGAAAACAAAGGCTGTAAATCCAGCGTGAGTCATGGAAGCAGAATTAGCTGAAAATTATACTTTCAAGGTGAAAAATTAGGAGTGGTAACAGTTTGTGTTTGTCACACAGTAGTGTGCCACTGTGATTTTTAGGAAAGTTTTCCTGGTAATGCAGCTTCAGGATATATGGCATATGCTGGGCTGTCTTTAATGGGGAGGTGTAATGGCGTGTGCTGAGGGACCCGTGGGTTCAACACCGAAGGAGGCAGCAGGCATTTAAAATGTAGAAGGGAGATTTATAATGTTTCCAGCCACACAGAATGATAAAAGCCAATGACCAAAAGTATGCAAAATTAATTTAGATAGAAAGGATGCGTTCTTCTGCCTGTCTCAGGTCCGCTGTTCTGGGATTTCTGCATAAATCTATATGTTTTGGTTCTGTTTAGTGCTGTGGGTACTTTGATTAATTTAGCTACATGTTACTGTCATGTTGGGCACATTCATCTTCTGTCTTGAAGCATGTACTCCTCGGCCTCTCTATCATTCCACCCCTTCAGGCCTTATTTTCATCACATTTAAGGGAACTCTCCCCTGCCTGTCTTTATCTTGTTAGGCTTTCAGCAGCTTAAGTTGAATCTTCATTCTTTCACTCTTGCTGTCAAACCTCCTTTACCAAGTTATCTCATTTTCCTATTCATAACACCTAACCCATTATATTTAATACTCAGACACAATTGCATCTGAACATTATGTAGGACTTGCCAGCACAAATACTTGTAAATGAAATCAGACCACCCCTGGAAGGAGCAGTGGTGGCTTTGCCTTGCCAGTGTGTTTTAAATTGAAAAATGCCCAGGACTAAATCCAGTCCTGGAGAAAGCAAAGTGAGTAAGAGCTTCATCTGAGAGCTGAGATGGATTTGACCCTTCAGTACTAAAAGCTGGAAGGTTAATAATGATCACATAATCTGATATGAAGCAGAAATTAGTGTCAGAACTGTCCCAGTGGCTGTGTATGCACCTACAGGCAGCAAAGCCCTTTCCAAGGGTGGGTAAATAATAACCTTCTGACATCCCGAATCCCAGAGAGCCAACAGTGTTGAGCCTGTGCTGGGGCCTGATTTTTTTCACGAGAGGATCCAAATCTCCTTTCATGATGGGAGGGTCCTCCACATCAGGGTTGGAGGATCATCCCCGTCAGACACGGGAGTTTGGATTTCCTCCCTCTGCTTTCTGAACTGGTGAAATGGTGCTACAGAGGAGCCTCTTCAGCAACAGATGCTTTGGAAAAAGAAAAGGGGAAAAAAACCAAAAAAAGGAAGAATGTGTCTCCTGGGTTAAGCACACTTTTTGGCAAAGTTCTGTTGCTCTTGCACCTTTCAGAGGCTGCAGCAGCAGGGGATGTGAGCTGCAGAGGCACAGCTGGCTGTTCCAGGGGCTCCCGGTCTGTTTTTGAGGTGAATCCCAATGTTTCTGCCTGTTGCAAGAGCTGGGTTGGTTTGTGAAAGACGATATGTGAATTAGTTCCTTCTGGTAGCGCTGGACAAAACTCAGTGACCCAGGAAATGTTTTCCTCCCCTTTATTCCTATAACTGCCTTCCTCTGCTGGCAAGCTAACCTTTTTAAATGCTTCATCCTTTCCCTCCCAAATGTGGAATTTCCTCCCCAAAAAAATCGTTCTGGCTCAAGCCCCAAGGCTGGTCAGACTCAGTACAAGCTAGAAACGGGTTTTGATAGAGGACAACATCATGCTTTTGGCAGAGTACCCTGGCCTGGGAGAGCAGCAGTGAATTTGTGATTGGGGGATCCCTGCCTCCCCCCTGGGGCTGGGCTCACACTTCTCAGTTGCCTCAACAAGGGGTTGAAGTGTTTTCTCTGTACATTGCTCTATTTTTAGGAGAAGGAAAAGCTATTTTAAGCTACGCTAAAATGTTTTTATGGCTCTTTCTGAGCCTGCTGTAGCTGGTCGGTCTCAGGGTAATTAAGGCATTTGGCCTTACAAGTGGAAGGATTATGAAAACAGTTTCAGCGATTTCTAGGAGTGCTCCAACATATTCCCAAAATAGGATTTTTTTTTTTTTTGCATGTGTGTTTGCTTTCAATTTTTCATTTTACAAGTGAATGATGTGAAGTGAATACACGCAGTCTGGCACTTTCACTGGGGTGCTCTGGCCCAGCCCCTGAGGATGGAGAGCACAATAGTGCATTTCCTAGACATTAATATGCACCACTTGCATTATTTTTATGAACTGGAGCAATTAAAATATCTTTCCTTTGCTTCTACTTATTCTTACTGCTGGCAAAAACTACTGGAAGATTTATATGGGAGTTTTTCAAGAATGGAAGTAGGAAAAAAGCCTCAGATTTGGGGCTCAGGGACAATCCACTGCCTGTGGCATCGTGGCACTGGAATCACATGGCAGAGTGCCACCACCTTCAAACACTTTGAAGTGATGATTAATGTTTTACCTCTGCTCTTCCCGCTAGAACCAAGTCAGCTCAACCAAAGAATTTCCAATAAAAAATGAATATTTTCTGCAGTGCGTAGGTGACGCAGAATTATTCTACACCCACTGGGTTTGGGGTGGTGTCAACCGCAGCGTTACGGGATCGGCTGCCTTTGAATGAATGTGTCAAGTCGATGGGATGAGACAGTGAAACCCAGAAAGTCTCACTTTCAGGGCTGGCAAAGCAAATGACTTCTTGTGGTCTGAAAGGGACGTGTGGGGCTGTTTGGCTGCAAGCAGCCCATGCTGAGCAGTTGATGGAAGCCAGTGTTGGTGCTGTTAACTTTAATATAGGCCTGGAAAGAATGAGGTTGGTGATTTTTTGCTCTCTGGAACATATTTCTAAATTCTCTGTGATAGAAACAAATAGAGATTTAATAATGTCCAATGAACATGTAAATAGAATAATATCTTAAACAATCTCATTGCAAGTCCCGGTGCAGTCAATATAATCGGTCTAAAATCTGGCAAGTGGATAGAAAAATACCTCTTTTGCGAAAATTACATTTATTCAAATATTTCTAGAACTATTAATATCATTGACTTGAGGCACAAATACAGGTTAGTTCCTTTGGGCCTGGGTTCCTTAAACATTAAAATTTATTATTATTATTTATTTTTATTAGCTTCATGTGGCAGAAGATTTATAATATTTTAGTTTTTATTAAGTACTTGTGGTTTTTAAAACTGATCATAATTGTTGCTGGGCAAATCTCAAAAGGGGAAGAGGACTGGTTGGTTTAATTTTGATTAAACTCTCAGAAGTTTGGGCATTTGGCCAAACTATCTCAACCTCCTGCATTTCCAAAATGGGCCTGCATATCTTTAGAGGATAGACTTTTATTTTTCTTTTTATCTTTTCCTTTCCATTTTCATTTCTTTTGTGAAGGTTCCTGTCCTTCTTCTGTGTGGGTCAACACATGGTAGAGTATTTCAGTGTATCTGCCTCTGAGTATGACCTGGGAAGGGCAGCCAGGAAGAGAGTTCAAAATGTTTGCAGCAAGTAATTAAAAAGAAATTGTCTGTATCCCTTAGCTGTTAACCCTTAAAGGCCTGGTTCAGTTTCTAATTTAAGCTTTATAATCATAGAATATCTAGAGTTGAAAGGGACCCATAAGGATCATCGAGTCCAACTGAATGTCTGGGTTTTGAGCTGCAGACACATCATGGCCTTTCAAGGATAAATCATTAGATAAATATTTTCAACAGAACATGAATAGAAAAACATGAACATTTCCATGTTAACAGAGTGCATTTTTGTCTACTTAGCTCTGCTGACAAATATTTCAGTGACGTTCTCACTTGGGTTCTCCAGAACCATTTATGAAGAACCCTCACGTTACAGGTCATTTTGACAAATATACAGTAAATGTCTTTCCTGCGGTGCTGCCACATTTGGTTACAGAAAAAGCCAGGAAATGTCCCGCTATAGGTCCCTGTTCATTCAGTTCTGCAAAATGAACCCTGTAGCTTCATGACATGTCTTGGAAGCAAAAGACACTACACAAAAGGGTAGTGCACCTTTTGAGTTGTTTTGTACACACATGGAGATGCATGAAATTTGTTTGTCTTGTGGTTTTCAAAGTAATTTAAAGGAAAATTTCAGTGTAATTAAACTTGTGTGGAATTTTTTTTTTTTATTCAGAAAAAATTACATCCAGTATGAAGTTTTTTTTAGCCCTGTTTGTGGAACCATCTCTGTTGAAATCACTTTCAGCTGACGGGATTTAGGCACCTGTTGCAGCGAGTTGTTACCGTGGTCTTGGTGGCACTTTCTGAGTCCCCAGGGACCTGCAGGAGGATCTGAGGCTCTCAGTGCTGTTCACACACACACACACACACAAAATGGCATCTGTGTGCACTGCTCCTGAGCCCGAGTGTTGCACAGTGTCCATGGCTGCATCCTTCCCAGTGCGGAGCAACTGCTGGTATTTCCCTTATTCAAACTGGGCCAAACTGGCCGAGTTCTTGGAAGGAGCCACACTGAGCTGGTGGGCTTTTCTTACAGGGTTGGCTTGAGTACAGGCAAGTGTTGAGAAGGGAAGGTGCTTGGGTGGAGCAGTTTTTGTATGGATCATGTCCATCATGGTCTGGCTTTCTCCCTGATGGAAAACCAGCGTGCTTCCTCCCCTCCTGGTGGGACAAATGTGTTCTCAGGATCTGGCACTACTGTGGTTTCAATCTTTGGTTGTGGAGCTGTGCTCAGCTCTCTTGCTTTGTGTAAGGTTTTTGTGGAGTGCTGAACAAACCTTTACTCCTTTCTTCAGCAAGAACAACTTTCTCCATTTCCTCTCGAGCACAGGCTTTTGGTGTTATAATCGTGCAATTCCACCTGGGTTAAAACTAAACAGGGTTTCTAATTGGAGCCAGGCTAATATCAGGCCAGCACACAGTGGTTTTCCAGCGTGACTGAGATATTCCACTCTCTGCCAAGCAAAAGGACACAATTTTTGCTGTAAAATCCCCATGATTTTCACTTGGGAAAAAAATGCCTTTTTTTTTTTTTCCCTTAAGAAA